>CM065117.1:32237314-32607314 GCA_033026305.1 Cirrhinus molitorella | reverse complement strand
TTCTGGGAACTCCATTTGGGTGAACTACATCAGCTACTACTTCAGAGTAGTGTCTAATGCTGTGTTCCTGACAACTTGAAATTAGGATTTTTGAAAATAACGTCTGAAACAATTGAAGTCGGATATCCAACCTGTGAACGTTCTACCCTGACCTCAGCAGGACACGTCATTTGACATCACTGCATCCAACGAGCAAAACTTAAAAACACTTGACATTAAATTTATAAAATGATTCCTTAATTTCAGTTTTTCGTCAGCAAAATGAAAGGCAGCATTTTGCAAATTTTTTTTTTCTGTTTTTGCCATAAATATGTTAACATGACGTGTGATTGACTGAAACTCACTTAAGTTGGAAATGGGACATTCAATCTCTGATGTTCCCTCTTCCGACATTGTCTGGAAAGCAGCATAAAACAGTTCTATAGAGGGTTTGCACCTACGTCACGATTTGGTCAGTTACTCGGATGCGTGGCCATATTGGTGATACTTGAACAGCATGGATTGCACGGTTAATGTACTACTGAATACGTTGTTCTGCTCATTTTGTCTAAACCACAGAAAAAATGCATGGAAGATGCTAAATCTTATAGACAAGGACTTGGTAAGCAGGAAAGGGTATGATATTTTGACAAACTAAAGTTAATAGGTGGTAAAGATACGTACAAGCAGTATTAATCAAGATATTAGCTAAATATTTTACCTACCTGAGCAAAAATTATAACAAACACAATTGTTATCAAGATTCTTGCATCAAAATCCTGGTTCAGTTTTGCCAACCAATTGGCTTTTTTTCTCAGTTTACTGAGTACAGCCCAAAATATGACAATAACTGACCATTTTTAGCAGCAATAAACAGCTAAATATGCAAGTTTTGACGGTTCAGTGCTGCCAATATGACCGACTGATGACGCGACGTGAAAACACTCTAGGAACTAGATGCTGAATGGCCAAACGCATACGAAACACTGGTTACCCGGTGTACCTGTGTAATCATATTTACTCAACAAAGAAGGAAAACTGCGATAATAACGGCATTTAGCTACCTGTTTTCTGCAGTGTTTTGTTCTTTTCTGAGCCTCAATGATATGTGACCCTGGACCACAAAACCAGTCATAAGTCGCTGGGGTATGTTTGTAGCATTAGGCAAAAATACATTGTATGGGTCAAAATTATTGATTTTTCTTTTATGCCAAAAATCATTAGGATGTTAAGTAAAGATCATGTTCCATGAAGATATTTTGTCAATTTCCTACCATAAACATATCAAAACTTAAATTTTGAGAAGTAATATGCATTGCTAAGAACTTTAAAGGCGATTTTCTCTATATTTTTTTGCACCTTTAGATTCCAGATATTCAAATAAATGTATCTTGGCCAAATATTGTCATATCATAACAAACCATACATCAATGGAAAGGTTATTTATTCAGATGTATAAATCTCAATTTTGGTCCAGGGTCACATATAATGTAACACTGCAATTTTTTCATAGGAGATTTAATCAGATTTTCATGCTCTTTTAATCACATAAATTTTGTGTTTACATTCCGTCTCTGTTATCATGAACAAAACCCACGTCACACAACAAAAACAGCTCAGATCACAGCGTCCTCCATTCACAAGTTGTTAATGTTTGTAATAGCCGCTAAAATAAAGATGTCGCTGTCGACCACTTCAAAGTTCCTGCTGCCGGTGCGAATGCAACCAAGAAAACGGCCGGAGGGGGAAATTGGTTCTCTGTGAACCAACATAAAACTACACAGTGCGAAAGTGCCTTTTTATATTTTGGGTGAACCTTTTAAAAAAAACTTAAGCATAAAATCATGTTACAGAATCAGAGCACCACTCACGCATGCCCAAAAACCCCAACACACTCACACATGGGGACGGGTGACAAACAAATGACTTTGTTACAAGTTTTATACTTTTAGTTTTACACTAGTTAACAGTACACATGATGGATATGCTGCTAGTGTTGTAGGTGTCAAGAGCATGTGGGATTTGAAGCTACAGGAGGGCACATGTGCTAAAATGTTTCTTCACAGCAAGTATCTCAGGATGTTTATGCTCCCTTTTATTTCCTTGGGAACTTCCAGCTGTGAGAACACCATGGAAGAGCAAAACAAAAAGGAGGAGCCAAAAACTACAGCTGTCATCCACTTAAGAGGCTGCTTGTTCCAAAAATCTAACTTTTTAGGAACAAATGATCCAAAGTCATCCTATTTATGTGTCTTTGGTGTTGAAATCAACCAAAAATCGTGTGGCTGTAAGCAGAGCGCTGTTGATTTGAAACCTTTTGCTTGTATTATAGATCAAATATAGCATATGCTAATCTGAGGGGCTGTGACTAATCTGCCTCGTGCTAATCTTAGCATGGGGTGTGTATATCTGTGTTCTGCACAGTAATGACAGACGGAGCTCTTGGCTGCATAAACTCACTGGCTCAACCTGACTGACACCTTCAACGGTGAAGAAAGATGTTCCTAAACAGCATTTTGATCTTGTTTTACTGTAAATCATCCTTACAACAAGAACAACTTTACTTGGGGGGGGGGCAAAATTAAGACCAATAACAGTTGTTTAAGGAAAATGTGATTCTGCAGTGAGTATGCAAATGAACTGTACACACAAATAGTACTGTAAGCTCCATGTCAATCATCTACCAAAAGCTGTTTGCTAGATTCAGAATATTCTGATTGGGTGAGATGTTTTCTGCTAGTCTAAGAAACTGATTGGAATGCATGAAGCATAATCCTGCTATGATTTAAATAACATTCCTGTTCTCTGTCATACTTGGCCGTGACAGAATACTTTCGCATATTACTAGTCTCAACAACTCGCGTGTGTGTATGTGTGTAGACATTCTACAAGATTATATAAAAGACCCAGTTTAGGGGATGACAGTTCATTATAAAGAGCTATAAGTGATGACCACAGGCATTTGAAGAGAACTTTCTTGATGGGTGAGATGGAGCTAGTTGACATCACACACAAAAATACACTCACTTGAAGCGTTGTGGCTAAATAGCATTTTTTGCTCATAATATAGCAATTACTTGCCTTAAAGGGTTAGGTCAACCAAAAATGAAAATTCTGTAATAAATTACTCACCTTCATGTCGTTCCAAACCCGCAAGACCTTCGTTCATCTTTAGAACACAAATTTAGATTTTTTTTAATGAAATTTGAGAGCTTTCTGACCCTACATAGACAGCAAGGTAACTAAAATGTTCCCAGGCCCAATAAGGTAGTAAGGACAGTGTTGAATACTTTTTGTGCACAAAGAAAACAAAAACACATTTATTTAACAATTTCTTCTCTTTTGTGTCAGTCTTCACTGTGTGTTCACAAAGTGAAAAAAAAGACTCTTTTATGTACATCCTGCGTCTTCCTCAGCAGCACCACATGTATGCTTGTGGTACTTTCTTGAACGCATGTTGAAGACCGGCACAGAGAGGAGACTATTAAATAAGGTTTTTGTTTTCTTTGGGCACAAAAAGTATTCTCGTAGCTTCATAAAACTATGGTTAAACCACTGATGTCACATGGACTGTTTCAACAATGTCCTTACTACCTTTCTGGGCCTTGAACGTGTCAGTTGTGTTGCTGTCTATGTAGGGTCAGAAAGCTCTCGGATTTCATCAAAAAATCTTAATTTGTGTTCTGAAGATGAATGAAGGTCTTACAGGTTTAGAACAACATAGGGGTGAGTAATTAATGACAGAATTTAAATTTTTCACTGCAAAAAATGCTTTGCTTACTTCGATTTTTTTGTTTCGTTTCCAGCCAAAAAAAAATTCTTAAATCAAGGAGGATTTTCTAGACAAGTAAAAATGATTGTCTTGTTTTCAGAAAAAAGAAGTCAAAACTTAGTGAGTTTTTGCTTGAAACAAGCAAAACAATCTGCCAATGGGAAAAGCAAAATAATCTTATTTTCAGCTTGAAATAAGCTTACCACATTGGCAGACGTCCTTTTTTTGAAAACAAGACAATAATTTTTTACTTGTCTAGAAAATCTTTCTCGTTTTAAGAATTTTTAGATATTTTGAATGGAAAAAAGACAAAAAATCTAAGTAAGAAAAGTTTTGCAGTGTGGGTGCGGTCACATTAGTGAAATTTAAGCAAAATTTAGCAGGCACCAAAGTGAATTATCACTTGTCAATAGTGTAGCATGTAACCTGCATGGTGAATTCAAAGTGACCAACTTGAAAATGAGCTAAATCTGCAAGGGGAACTTTTCCGCCCTCATGCGAACCTTGATTTCACCCACTAAATTTCACAGAGCAACAGTAAACGTGACCGCACCTTTAGTGTTGAAAATGTAACCTATTAGTGCAAAGATAGGTCACACACACAAAACATGTAAACACATGGGTACACTCACACACACACCTGCTCTGTTAATCTCTATGATTTCCTCCTGTGCAAGAGGACAGTCTCCTGCCATGCTTCCAGAGACCACCATACTGCCCAGCACATTACCCATGATCCTGTGCGGCGAGGCAGTGGCCATGGCCAGGGCGTCTGGCTTGCAGTAGTTGGGCGATCCAGGCTGCGGAGCCCGCGGGATGTGCTTGTTCTTCTTCTTGGGCAACTTCTGCTTGGCCATGGCCAGAGAGTAGTACATGCCGAAGTTGTTTACAATGACGGGCACAGGCATGGCGATGGTCAGCACGCCCGCCAGAGCGCACAGGGCGCCCACTAACATACCAGACCATGTCTCTGGATACATGTCACCATAGCCCAGTGTGGTCATGGTGACCACAGCCCACCAGAAGCCGATGGGGATGTTTTTGAAGGCCGTGTGGGCGCTTGCCGTGGGGTCGTCCGGGGAGGCGCCAATGCGCTCGGCGTAGTAGATCATGGTGGCGAAGATGAGCACCCCGAGAGCGAGGAAAATGATGAGGAGCAAGAATTCATTGGTACTGGCACGGAGCGTGTGACCCAGCACTCTCAGCCCCACGAAATGGCGCGTAAGCTTGAAGATTCGAAGGATTCGGACGAATCGCACCACGCGCAAAAAGCCCAGCACGTCTTTCGCCGCTTTGGAGGAGAGGCCGCTCAGCGCCACCTCCAGGTAAAAGGGCAGGATGGCTACAAAGTCGATGATGTTCAGCGAGCTCTTGAAGAACTCGGCCTTGTCCGGGCAGAAGATGACGCGGGCGAACACCTCGATGGTGAACCAGATGACGCATACGCCCTCCACGTAGGTCAGCCAGCTGTCAGTCACTACCTCAAATACAACCTCCTCCCGTGTGACGTTCCCCACCGTCACGTTCTCTGTCTTATTGTAGATGGTGTTGAAGGCCTCGTGTGTCTCCAAGCAAAATGTTGAGATGGAGATGAGGATGAACAGGAGCGAGCCGAACGCCACATACTGAAAACAGAGAGAGGAAGACACAGAGAGAGACAGAAAGACACAAAGAGAGATGAGAAGATGAGCACATTAATATTATACTCAGTGAGATCACTACTGGAATAAAGAACTGTTACAGTGCTTAAAGCTGAAGTGTGTCATTTCTGTGGCAGAACTGCAAAAATAATGACAGTTTGACCTAAAACACCATCAACATCATAACTTTTTTCCTTCTGTCTTTAACAGGGACTCTTGTCTGATACCAAATTAAAGTTGTGTCCCAAATGATGTACTATGCACTATGTATTTTTGGAGTCTATGTATTTTAGGAAAGCCGCAACAGTAAAGTGCATGAAACCATTCCACGCTGTTTTTTTTTTTTTCAGTTAAATATTTGCACCGTCTAGGTATTTGAAGTGCAAATTTTCACCGTGAACACACTATTGTGCGTAAATGGGAGGCACTTTATATTTAGTCCAAAAAAAATTAACATGTTCCAAGCTAAAGCTAACCTGGAGAAGCTGAAATATTCCTTCCACATTAACAGGGGTGCACATAAGTGTGACCAAAATGTAAAAAATGCCCTGCGTAAATAAATTCATAATGCTCATTTGCATACCAACATGGTAGACAGCTGTTAATGCAGAATCACCATTTTAGATTGAAGAACTGTGACACTCTATAAGATTTCCATTCAAAACAAAGCAGAAACATTCACTGATGCACTTTACTCAGCAGCGCTAAAACCACAAAAATATAAAAGTAAAAATAAAAACTTGCTTTAAAAATACAAAAGTAAAAAAAAAATGTTAGTGTTGTATTTTTTTTTCGTATACTATAAAATAATTTTTATTTAATACTATTTTTTTTTATTTTAAAATACAATAGTATTATCATTTCTTATTTAAAAAAATTCACTTAATAAAGTACTATAATACTATTATTATTATTTTTTTTTATGGTGCTCTCACCAGACTGAAAACTTAAGTGCTCCCCTGCACATTAAAATGTACTATGTCAAATTTACATGTAACAATAATAATTATTTTAATTGCTTTACAATTTAAGTATCATAATCTATGTGAATGCATCAATATGATTCAACACATGTTGTTATAGACCAGACTTAAAACGCAACACTCAATTTAAACATGTAAGAAGGATTCCCTGCTTGGTCTCTCTAAACAACAAAGGATCTTCGGCCTGAAAAAGACTGAAAAACTCTTTTCTCTTGTTTTCTTTACATCAAATAGCATGCCAGCCTTTCCTTTCTGTGTTTAAAACCAAGCTGCTTGCATCGGGTACACAAGCACATGGAAAGACCCTTAAAAATAAAACAGTCTGTATGACAGAATAAGCACTTTAACATTCAGAGGCAATGCAGTTTGGACCACTGCAGAGGTTCTTTTAACCAGAAGGAGATGTACTACAGATAGAGGGCGCCAAATACTACAACAAAACAGCCAAAGTGCTCTGAGAACAGTGGGAATGGTGTGAATGCAGCAGTCTCATTGACACGCTGCACTGAGGAAACACCACAGAGGGAGAAGATGGGGTAAAGCAGACTTTGTGAGTAAGATGAGGAGAATGGATGATGCAGGCAAGAAAAAAAAATGAGAAGAGATGGCGTATATACAAAGACCTGTAATGGAAGGGGAAAAAGGGAGAGAAAAAAAGAAACGTATATTTAGAAAATCTGAGAGCATAAGCAAATGGAAGGGGGAGAAAAGGGGAAGGGAGGGGCCAGTGAATTATAGCAGTGTGCGCTGTGCGTGGTCACCATTCTGAAAACAGAGGTGTCATGTTGGCTCTCCTGCAGATAGATGTGCATTGATTGGCTAGTGCACGTCTCTTGTTAAAGCCCACAGCCTCTTCTCCTATCACCTGCAATCAATATAATCTGTTTATCTCAGTCCACCTCAATGCCTGCATCCATACTATGATTTTTTTTTATGTAGCCCGTCATTACAGCCATTCATTTGGAAGTGCAGGTGTGTGTGTGTAACACTGCTGCTGCTGCTGTTCTCCCTCTGCAGTGCTCACATTATTCTCCCCACTCCCCGCTCCTCAGTTCTCCCCCTCCTCTCTGTCAGTCCACACTTGCCCCTCCTCCTTTTACTGGGGTAAACCATTCCTTTTGCAGAGGAATATCTGTCCAACTCCTTTTCTGCCTCTAGTCTTCTGACAATCCACCTACCCTGTTATATTTTTTTTTGGTCTCTGTGGCTTTTCTGCAGGTTGCCCAGATGTCCCACACATTTCATAATGACATGGCAGACATTTATAATATAATAATGGCAGACAAAAATAATAATCATAAGCAGTATTTTTTAACTTCTTTTAACTATAACTACTAAATGCATTTACATATGAAGCAAAAAGAGAAGTACTCCACTTTTGTTGAGTAAATATTTCTTTTTTTTTTGTTAGTTTTATACCTAAAAAGGGTGTTTAGACAAATAAAATTATATTTATTTTATTGGTTAAATGTTTGACTAAACAGAAGCATGGGAAAAAAAAATATTTCCGTATTTCAAGGGAGTTTGATTGACAGGCCTTTTGACCAATCATAATGCAGCATCTGCCATTTTTGTCTGACAAACTAAACAGGACAGTAGATTAACATCCGTGGACTTGAGCTTGAAAATGTGTTGTTTTGAGTCTTTCCGTGGTTGAAACAACACTTTCCGATGTTCATGTATGTTTATTTTGGGCTATAACTAGTAAAGAGGAAGAGATGATCGGTTCGCATGCCGCTTGAACTGAGGTGCTACAGCAATCTGTGATGACACATTAAATGGCATTTACAATAAGATCTATAACATGCATTTATTAAAGAGACAAAGGAAACAGGTGCATTTTTATTTGTGACCCGATCTGGCGAAATGAATCGGAAGTCGCAATGTTCCATTTTAAGATACGGGCCGATAATGTGGAAAAACAATGAAAAAAAAAAAGTTTTTTTTTTTTTTTTTAGCTAATTTCAAAGAACAGACATTCAAAAATAATCTCCTAAGGTTTCGTAGTCCAGATAATAGAGTAAAGGTATTTAACTGACTATTAAATTTGACAAAGTTTTACTAAATTTGCTGGAAATGAACATTGCTTTTCTCAACTCCTCTCACATTTCCCTACATTCCAGATATCCCTTGAAACGTCACTGTCTCTGTTTTCCAAATTTGGTGTTAAACGTTGTATAAAACCAATCAAAAAGCTTAGAAATGTACACAAACGCTGACACAAACGCTGAGCATTTGTCAATGGGAAGCCCCGTTTCCACTGACCGGCACGCGATTGGTCCAGCCATCCTCCTGTCAGACTAGCAGTGCTCTGTGTAAACAAGCTAGCAGATCTCCTCAGAAAAAAAGTTCAATACTCCTGTACTCCCTTGGTACCCAACGCAACAGAGTGCGGCGCGGGACAAAACCTGATGGGCGAGTGAGGGAGCGGGGGGGTAGAGCGTGTGTTTGTGGGATGAGGGAAAATACGATTTGCGGGACTCCCGCAAAATAAAAATATCTAAACATAAAATATCTAAAAACAAATAAACTGTTATTCATCCCTTGCACAAAAGCAGCTGACTAGGATATCATTTTAAAGCTTATGGTCTCTTTCCATTGATACCAACATCTCAATTTTGAAATTTGGGTCACTGTGACTCATTTTGCTGGATCAGGTCACATTTCATGTTGACTGTATAAATTGATCTTTTATCTATTTATCTTTTAAAGATGTTTATATTTTAATATAATACAAACTTACTCATTACACTCTAAAACATGCCCAGCGCTAGGTGATATATGGGTAAACCCAGCGACTGGGATGTTTTGACCCAGCGGTTGGGTTAAAAGTTTAACCAAACCTTCTGGGTATATTTATATAACTCAACTATTGTTTAAAATTACTGTGTGACTGGCTTAAAATGAACCCAAAATAGATTGTAAATTAAAAGTCAGACACATGATTACTAGAGGCATCAGCAATAATCAGAAGGTGAACATTTATTAATAATGTTAATAATTAATATTTTTTTTAAAAATGTATTATTCAATTATTATTGATTCAACTTATTAATAAATGTTTGTTTATTGAACATATTCATAAGTCAATTTCCAACCTATTTTGGGTTCATTTTAACCCAAAAAATACAGTCATTTTTAAGCAATAGCTGAGGCAAATAAAACTACCCAGAAGGCTGGGCTAAGCATTTAAGCATTGTCCATATTTCACCCAGCGCTGGGCTGTATTTAACCCAGCATTTTTAGAGTGTATGCAAGGTGCACAGACACACCACTTTCAGTACCTTTCAGCACCATAAAAAAACAATAATAGATACAGACACAAACACACTTACTTAACATATGATTTAAGACACCTAAAAAAACAGTTTTAAGGACATCTCTCAAATAGCTGCAGTCAGGTCAATCCTCCCATGACGAACAAGAAGCAGTCAAATGAAGGACTGAGGCATCCTGGGAGAATTAACTAATTCCCCAACCCGATTAGCATGAACTAATTTAACGAACCCATCTTGTCGTGCCCTCAAAATCCTGATGAGGGACCCGTTTGTGTGTCAGGCAGACACGCTACCACGCACGATGTCACCACTACTCCACACGTTCTGCTCCAGATACAAGCCAGCTCCAATCTCTCAACCCTCGGATCACAACAGGGATGTATTGGTGGAAAAAATAAGATATCATTTGAATTTGACAAGAGATCAGTTTTCTGTAATATTCTGGAGAGGAAAGTAGGAAAATGTTGGTAATATTAACTGCAGCAGAGCATAGTACAGCATACCATGGACAAGATGATCAATTCAAATCAATGTAAATCTTAATTTTTCCAACACCTGAATTCAGTATCTGACAGTCTTCAAGCCAACTGGTAGTCGCCACTCATTTGCATGAAATTAAACTACTCTTCAACATACTCACATCACCAAAGTGACTAAAACTAGCCAACTCTTTGTAAACAGCAAAGCACTGTTTGAGTGAACGCCCCTTTATTCTCACAGACACAAAACCTCAAGGCTTTTGCAAGAACAGAACTGAGTTTTTCTTGTATCACTGCAGTCTGACTCCACAGTTGTGGAACGAAGTCTAAGAGCATCACTGTTTAAAGATTTAGAGGATGAATAAGGACTCTAGCAGGAGAGACTCTCCTGGAATGAAGTAACTCTTCACCATAATGCCTTAATGCCACTCCTGGGAGTGTGGACACGCTCCTAATGGCTGTTTGCTGCCCACAGTTCTGCTCTTGTTCCTGTATTCCATTACAAGATACTCTGATGCTACGGACATGTTTGTACCCATCATGACCGGCTTTTTCTGTAAGAAAGGTTGCGTGAAATATGACTTCTTGAGACGGCGCCTGCTGATTTGACGCTGTCAAACTTTTGAAAAACATGCTGAAACATACCAGAAAAAACGGGTGTGTGCATGCATCTGAATCTTTTGTTCTAAAACCAGCCTCCTGAGACATAATGGTGTGTAAGACACAATATCAGAACCACAGGAGAATGAGAATGGATTTTACACATTGGAATGATTGTAAATGTTCACATTCTCTGAATGAAATTGATAGACGGAACAGATTCAAGCTGGAGTTCATCAGCTTGTCAGAAAATGAATGAAGAAGCTGTCACCGTGAACTATAAGCTCTACTATCATATTCTTTCATATGATTCTCACACACCAAGAAAAAAAAAAGAAACCATAAAATATTAGCAGCCTTTTATGTATTTATATATATATATTAATTACTATTTATAATTATATTATTTTTAGGATAATTTAGCACATGAATTCTTCTTATTATAAAGCATCTGATATTGTCGTTCTTAATATATTATCATTATTTATTTCATATTTCTTTACTGTATTAAATGTAAAATATAAATAAATATATTTTTAAAGGAATAGTTCACCCAAAAAATGAAAATTCTGTCATTACTTGTAGCTTCATGAAAATGCGGTTGAACCATTGATGTCACATGGACTATTTTAACAATGCCTCTTCTACATTTCTGGGCCTTGACCATGCCTTCTATGAAGGGTCAGAAAGCTCTCAGATTTCATCAAAAATATCTTAATTTGTGTTCTGAAAATGTACAAAGGTCTTACGGTTTTGGAACAACATGAGGGTGAGTAATTAATGACAGAATTTTCATTTTTGAGTGAACTATCCCTTGAAAATGCTACCATATAAATATTTGAAAATTAATATATTAATCTTTTTTCAAGTTAGAGTAATTACAGTGAGACTAATATATAAAACACATAGGATAAGATCAACAACTGTTAAAAAAAAAAGCCAACAGTCCATTTAAGATTAGTACAATCATCATCTTTTCTTAGAAAACTGCAGAAACTGTTCCAGAAAGCTCAGGAGAACCTTCAGCATTACTTGGCTTGAGAACGGTTGAGTAAGTAAGTAAAGCGAGCTATTCCAAGAGGAGCATTTAAGTGTTGCTTTTCCCAGAGACACTGTGTCAGCTCTGTGGGACACGCCTGCTAGATTTCTGGAGGAATTGCCTGCCGAGCAAATACTAAAAAACATACTCTAGCAAATCAGAAGACCTGATGAGATCAAAAACCAATGCATCATGTCTTACAAAACAACAATATTTTGTTGTATCGTGCAGAACTCTGTACAGAACACAAAACTGCACATTCTCTGAAGCAGGAAAGGTCAAAGCTTTGGTCTCAGATCCCTCTGAACATTGTTCTCACACCAGTGGTGTGTGCATGTGCTGCATAGTGTCATTGAGACTGCTCACACTGAGTCAATGCATTAATTCCTAATATTTAAAAATAGTTATGCAATATACATGTTGATTTTGACTGAGGAAAGCACAATTTCAATTGCGCCCACAGTGAGTTTACTGCACGAGTTAAATCCCTTGACATGTTACTGTACCATCACTTGTTACAGTGGAGTTTAAACCTTAGATATGAATATGGTCAATGTCACAAATTTGTACTGGTACAGGGGGGGGTTGAACTTTCAAAATGCAGTTTAAATCCAGCTTCAAAGGGCTCTAAACGATCCCAGCCGAAGAAGAAGGGTCTTATCTAGTGAAACAAATTGACAATTTATATACTTTTCTACCTCAAATGCTTGTCTCGTCTCGTTTCTGCGATGCACATGTGTAGTCTGTGTGATCCGGATCAATACAGTTAGGGTATGTCGAAAAACTGCCATTTTGTTTTCGTCTTCAACATCAAAATTGTCCTACAGCAACCCGTTTCCATGCATGTCTCTTTAAATGATAATGAACTACTGCTTACTCCGCCCCCTCTTCTGTTTATTTTTTGTGTGTAAAAACAAACTAATCCTGTCCTTAGTATGACATCATACTGCATACAGAAAATCAAAACAGCTAATTGATAATTATGAGACTTTGTAGGTTTTTTAGGGATTAAAAAAAAGGAGTGAATGTATTTTTTTATCATTGTATGGTGCCAAGATTTTATATGCAAACTGAATTTTGCATCCGTTGTCCCCTTTAATTTGACGTACCAGATAAAAATGGCACTCAATTGTGCATGTGACATGGTCAAAGGCGTCAGTGTAGCTCATGTTTACATATAAAACCTATTTAAAAGCATCCCAGAACTATGCATTCTATATGAACTAACCCTTAGCACGGTTATGTTCACATGTAGTTTAGTTATAAACAAGAGTATCAACTTAACTCACAAAGTTGAAGATTCTGAATGTGGTCTCAGACTTTTGGGCCACACTGTGTATCAACCACAAACACTGGAGAACAGCACATCTTGTCTTAGCCTGCATACTGCTGCACTAACACTGCACCACAGATAAGAAAGTAACCACTGGAATGAATGGTCCTCTCCCATAGTATGCGAAGCTAAAACCACAGCTGAATATTTTTTTTCTATCATTAATAAATCATCTACAGTTGGTGTTTATGAATATACATAGGCTGTGGGCTAAAAATAGAGGTCTAGATTTGTCTGGAGTATTGGAAACAGAAGGCAGAGTCTCTAGTAAAAGGAGCAATCTGGCCGCAAGCGCACAAGTTTAAAGAGCAGATGACTGGAGAGGAGATGGAAAGTGGATACAATAGACGTGGCAGATGTCGTAGTTTAAAGAAGCAGAACTCCATACCATCTTTCACATCCCTCCACCGCTCACTTTAATATGCATCTACAGAACGTTCTGATCTTCTCTGATCTCTCAGGAGAAAATCCCTCCGTTATATTCCAGCCATTTCTGTATCCTCATTCTCTTCACTCGTCTTCTTCATCTTTCTGTTTTTTCCTCTGTCCACATCTTTCATTAGACATGGAGTGACCTAATTTTTATTAGCACTGTGCAGTACACCATAAATATTACAGACCACACTGTCTCATACACATCACAGTTTGCAGGACTCCCCTTTTTACCCTAATCATGTTGTCATCCGCTTTGTTTTCTGTATATCTCTTCTCTGTCCATTCCTCTGTTACTGTCTTCTTCCATCATGAATAATGAATACAGGTCCAAAAATCAATATGAAACACACCTCTCAGGCAAAAGATTGCTCAGTGTAATTTCCAAAAATAAGCTTTTTCCCTTTTTTAGTATAGATTTTGTTTTACTCTTGTCCCAGAAGCAGATTTTAACTACGCAAATCTGTCACAAAAAAACATCATAATCTATGCAAAGTGTGGAATAAGCATAAACCATCTTAATATCCATTATTTTTTACACAAATCACTAGTTTTTGTTGTTGTTGTTTGTATCCAATAGAGTTTTCTATAGTGTACACTGTTTAATCACCCAGACATGACAAAAATAAAGACAAATTAAGGTAAATAAAACAAAAAGGGTAAAAATATTGCTTCATTATGTGAATTTGGATGCATAAAATGCTAGGTATGAACTAAACCTTAGAAAGACAAACAAAGTCTATAATTTTTTCTAAAAATGTTTTAAATGTCCTTCCCACCGCTGCCACTTCCACCTCAGAATGTATATTAAAATGCTACTGTTAGTACTAAAATTAAAATTTAAACTTATTTTCCACAAAGCCAAAGAAACACCCAGCTGCTTGTGCTTTGCTTCTAAAAATGGTATCAAAAACAATCTAAAATTGTAACATAGGAAGATTTAAGAGAATTAACAAAAAGCTAAATACGGAAGTGCAGGCATAATGGAAGAGTGCAGAGAAGTACAGTAGGATTAAGAGAAAAAGAGGCAGCATTTCGACAGAAGATTACAACAGACTATTAGCATCAATTAACTGAGATGTATAAAGCCCTACAGACAGGTCCATACTAATCAGAGACCGGTGATGCATACGTGACCTAACTATGCCACAGAGAGAGTGATACTAAGACAGGAAACGAGAAAGAGGAAAATGTGTGTGTGAGGAAAATGAAACCAGCAGAAGCAGGACAAGAAGAGAGAGAGTGAGTACATCAGAATTCATCAGGAATAGATCAGAACAGGGCTGCACAGGAATGTTAATTCAGAAGGGGAGCAAGCAGAAAAAACTGCTTTCATCATGTACACAATGGGAAAACTGAAAAGCAGCATTCAGATCCCAAATGTACAACACACTATTGAGTCAGCTCACCTTTTTTTCTCTACTTTTTATACAAATGACTGCTCTTGCAGCCATAAAAATAATGTCATTGTTACATTTTCAGACAACATTGCTATTTTAGACTTACTGCACATGGATGCAAGTCCCATTGTGTATTTTTAAAAAATAAGCAATTCTGTAAAGTCCCAGGCTAACGGGAAACAATCAATGTTAGTTACAAACAAATGCTTTTCCATTAACTTTAAAGGGATAGTTCACCCCTAAAGTAAAATTACCCTACGATTTATTCACCCTCAAGCCATCCTAGGTGTATATTACTTTATTCTTTCAGACAAATACAATCGGAGTTAAAAATGTCCTGGCTCTTCCAAGCTTTATAACGGAGGTGAATGGGTGTTGAGATTTTGAAGTCCAATAAAGTGCATTCTTCCATCATAAAACATACTCTCTGTTTGTATCAGAAAAACATCTACATTTAAAACTTTATGATCTCTGGCTTCCGCTAACTGTCATGTACATGTTCATGAAAGAGTGGCGTTCCAGCAGATGACGTAGGATGTAGGCTTAGCGCAAGCTCTGGTGAGAATATGCTATTCTCGCAAGAACCAAGATTTGTTCACAGCAAAGGAAAATCAGTCTCCTCTTGGCTTATATCAAAATCCTTCAACATTTTTCTTTACAAATCCTCATTTGGTACTTCTAATGTTTTGTTTTGCTCTCTCCTCTGCACTTCCATGTTCATCACTGTTAGCGAAAACTAAAGATTACGATTTATAAAGTTTTAAATATGGATATTTTTCTTACACAAATGCATCACTTTGCTTCAGAAGGCCTTTATTAACCCCCAGAGCCATGTGGAGTCCTTTTTATGATGGATGGATGCACTTTTTTGGGCTTCAAAATCTCAATAGCCATTCACTGCCATTATATATCTCGGAAGAGCATTTTTAAATATAATTCTGACTGTATTCGGATGAAAGTCATACACAACTAAAATGGCTTGAGAGTAAGGAAATTATGAACTCATTTTCATTTTTGGGTGAACTAGCCCTTTAATAGTTCAAAGTTATCTAATCTTTAATAATGTTCTCAAAATGTTAGTACAAAAAGACTGTATATATTGTTCACAAAACTTTTTTATGATTTTTCAGTTGTAAGTTTGTTCAACATGTTTTAAATGTTACTACTGTTTCTACTATTGTTATTACTGTTTAAATGTTACTAAGTAACCACCTAAGTTCCCATAATGTTTGCAAATTGATAAAATGAAATGCTCTCTTCATTCTGATGTCAAAAACTGATGTTAAAGGCATAGTTCACCCAAAAAAGAAAATTTCCCCATGATTTACTCACCCTCAAGCCATCCTAGGTGTATATGACTTTCTTCTGTCAGACAAACACAGTCAGAGTTGTTTTAAAATTTATCCTGGCTCTTCCAAGCCTTATAATGGTGGTGGATAGTGGCTATTTTTTTTTAAGCTCCAAAAAGCACACATATCCGTCGCAAAACTAACCCATACATCTCCGGGGAGTTAACACATGTCTTCTGAAGCGGATCCATGGGTTTTTATAACAAAAATATTTATACTTTTAAAATTATGAACTCAAATCACTGACTTCTGCCAACAGCCGTATGCGCGATCATGAGTTCCTGGTGAGTGTAACATTACTCCGGTTCAAACAAATTAGGCTGTGCAAAAAAAACTCAAGCTCTTCTTCTCTTACAGTGAAATCCACTGACATTTCTTTACTTCTTGTTTTAGACTTTTAATTCATTACTGGCATTTAGTATTGCTCTATCCTCATTTGGTTTTTTATCACCTGAGCTTACACTACAAATGCGACTTATGTCAGATGACAAGGCAGAGGTCAGGGAAAAAGCCAGAAGCCAGCCGTTGCCGGAAGTCAGTGATTTGAGCTTGTAATTTTAAAAATAGAAATATTTTTGTTACAAAAAGTTCAAATTTTAAATTCTACAAGCTTAAATTGAGTATTAATATTGAATTTACTCTTTTTTTCTTGCCTAAACTAAATTATTTAATGTAGAAATTACATTTGTTTTTCTGTATTATTCACTTCACCACAAAATCATTTTTATCTTATTACCTTACTACCTCACACAGTAAACAAAGAAGAGTATTTGAAAGAGAAAAGAGAGACACAGTAAAACTGGCTACATCAAGTTCTGTAGGAAACACTTGTACACTATTTATAGATATGAAAAACAACAAAATGCATTAAAACGGTAGCATTGAAATAGTTTATATACTGTTAGTTCACTTAACACAAACAATAGCACATACTTTATATTCAAAGAAATCTTTTACTTGAATTTTCATGAAGAGTTTAGTCTTTTTTCTATTAGTAAAATAGGCTTTTATGATCTCAAACATCTGTTTGACTTAAAACAGAATCTGTTTTCTTGTGCGCCATACAGTAAATAGCATGTAAGTGTGAGTATAATCACAGAGTGTAATGGTCCGTATGCTCCCTCAGGTCACATAGCAGTTGTCTGTTTCTGCTCGGTTTCAGCAGCGACTGGGAAGTGTCCAGCATTAGTGTACATGTTGCCGCAAGCCACAAATTCTGCATTAACTGCAGAGATATTATTAGAGAATCAGACAGAGAGAGAGAGAAAGATGGGAGTGGAACTAGATACTAGGAATGCAGAGGATGTTTCTGGTGGGGTTTATATGAAACAGCGCCCTCTTTAAGTGAGAGGTGAAAGTGCTGGTCTCTGAGGTCTGGCACGGGAATACTGAGGCCCCGCTGTTCTCCCCACACAGTGCTCATGTTTCTGCCTGTTGTTGCTCCCTGCACCCCAGGTCTGTTCTATTCATATCCAGCAGCGCTGTGTGTGAAAGCGAGAGAATGAAAGAGAGAAATCCTGCGCTAACCTAATCTGCTATATGCCAGTGCACTGCAGCATCTGCCTGATGCAACTGCACATATGGACACGAATATTAGTGGATCACACATACAAAATACAAAAGACACACACAGGTGAAGACATATTAGGAATCATTACGGAGCAAAGGACACAGAAGAGCAGTCACCTCTGTCACGCAGGGTCACGTCCACCATTATCACAACACCATGCTGGTGGCAGATACAACGCTGCCAGCAGCTGTGCAACGTTTACTTAGCAAGACGGTAAAAAGCTTAGACCTCATGTAAAATACAGGTAAAAGTGTGTCTGTTTTTCCATATCAAGGTATTCACACCTTAAATGATTTTAATGCACAAAATTAGTAAAATGTCAAAAAGCAACCTGGTCTTATGGTGAAAATGTATGTGTGGGAACTTTCTCGTGAGACGCAAAATACATAATAAGTGTATATCACTGCAGTTTCCAACAGAAATGTCCTCTGAGTGGTGCTAAAAGAGTGTTTTTTCCCCCAGAAACAGATGAACGCACATGTAGTTTGTTTCATGCAAAGGTATACAGAACATATGTTCTTCATTGAGAACATATCACAGTATATTATATGGAATGAATATGCTATATTAGAAATGCAACAGAAACTATAATTAAGGCCATACTAATACATTTTTGTTTGAAAATGCATCTTTTTCTCTCCGTGGCTTTCCATCCACACTAAGACAAAATAGAGATTTTGTTAGCACTTTATTTTACAGTCCTGTTACTCATGTACATAATATGTACTTATAGTAATTACAATAACAAGGTAATAACCAGAGCTGGGAAGAAACTGATTAGATGTAATCTGGATTACGTAATCAGATTCCAAAAATGAAGTACTTGTAATCAGAGTAAGTTACATTTTAAAATACTCGTAATCAGACTACAGTTACTTTTTCATGGATTACATGATTACATATTATTTACACAACAGCAATAAATTATTCATAATTCATTGTTCCCCCTAATTTTTCTTTTCAATTTTCCCTTCTAAAACAGCCTACCAATACATTGCAGCAATAATGGTGAACACATTCATTTTTAACAGGTTTTTAACCATGTATTATTATGTCTTTGGAAGGCTTTTGTCTTCCCAACTCATTAAAAATTAGTTTTTATTTACGTTACATTTACATTATTTCTTATTTACATGTAATGCAGACATACCAAAACTGTTTGTCAACTAAACCTTATATGCCAAATATACAGGTGCATCTCAATACAGCATGCACCTGTATTTACTATAACTACCCCTGATTTTTTTTTACCCGTGATACCCCTGAAAAATAAGCTTTTTAATTGCTATTTGAGCATAAGAAACTACATTCTTCAGGCTATTAATTTCAGTTTTTGGTTGCTAATTTAACACATGTAATTTAATTATGAATTCAGCAGTTTTCGAGATTTCAGGATTCACCCATTCATTAAGACTTGGTCATGTATGAGCTGCCCAGAAGCATTGCAAATGTAGTGTACAGACTATCTTTGAAACAGACTTTGTTTTAAAATGATTTATTTTAATTTCATTTTTTTTATGATGTTTTGAATTTGTTAGCTTTCATTAAACTCACAAACCCCCTGCAGTTCCTTTACGAACCCTAGTTTGGGAAACCTGGATAGTGTTTAATGTACTTCATGTTGTAAATGACAAAGAATGGAACATATTTTCTTACTCTTTGCATTTTTTTTTCATTCATTCATTCATTATGGCACAAGATAATCATATTTAAATCAATGTGATAAACAAGTTGTTAAAAGTAATCTAAAAGTAATCCAAAAGTATTCTGATTAGATTATCTAAAATACGTAATGTAACTGATTACATTACTGACTAAAATTTTTGTCATGGAATCTGGAATCTACCCCTTAACTTAACCCTACCCCATGTAGTTACCTTATATTATCAGAACTTTCTTAGATAGATACACTGCAAGTACACTCTAATTACATGTATGTACTGTGAAATAAAGTGCAACCAAGATTTTTTAAAACACTCTCCAAAGTGCTGATTTCACATTGTAGGTGGACTGAGAAAACGGTGGCTTTTGAAAACAATGACATGTTTAGTCATGTGACACATATTGTACCGATAGATACACTGCCCTCCAAAAGTTTGGAAACGTCCTAGAAAAGTGGGGTTTTGGACACTATTGGTATGAATCCTTTTTAATTTGTGATAACTTTGCACTGATAAGAGACAACAGAACTTACGAAAACATATTTTATAAAATAAACCGTTTATACATAGAAAAAACTTCATCAAATTAATCAAAATATCCACCATTAGCAGTTATTACAGCTCTGCATAATCTGGGCATCCGAGCTGTCAGTTTATTCAAACATTGACTTGATATATTACTCCAAGCCTCCTGAAGGATTGCCCAAAGATGATTCACACTGGTTGGACACTTCTTACAGACGTCACAGTCCAGTTCCTCCATAGTAGCTCAATTGGGTTGAGGTCGGGTGATTTGGGAGGCCATTCCATTAAAAGGTATGATCATCTTCAATGATAATGTCAAGTTACTTTAATGTATTTGCACCAAAAAATTATAAAGATTTATGCTGATATCGTCCAAAACCACACTTTGCCTGTCTTTTTTCACAGGGGTTTTTCCAAACTTTTGGAGGGAAGTGTATCTATGTTTTTACCAGTATTGTGCCTGTTATGCACTATTCTTAACACTGTTACTACAGATATGTTACTTTGTACACTCTTCATATCACAGTCCCATAAAGATGACTGAAAATTTACTCATGATTGTGACCTGTGGTGAAACATGAGGGCAGTTGGACTTTAGATAGCAACCGGACGCCAGTGAATGATGGAATATTTTCCTGAATAAAATGATCCTTGCATGAAAATGTATCATATCTGTTCCGTCTGTCTTTATCTCAGTGAGCTTTTTTGCGGCTTTACACGTGCAGTAAAGCAAATTTAATGTTTTCTGATGTTTCAGTGTGGATGAGAAACTTTTGGAAAACGCTAGTGTGGACAGAGAGAGTTTTTAAATGAAAACGCCATTTTCAAATGTATCCGGATTAATGCAGACGTGGCCTAAAAAGCAAACGCAACCGGTAATCTGGAGAGTATTAAAATCTTAGAAGAGTCTTCTGATTTTAAAAGATGATATTTAGACTGGCATTTTAAAATCAAAAACAATCATCTGAAATTCTTCACACCACTGTAACAGAAATCAAAACTATGTATCAAAGCTTCTCTAAATAAACGTGTTTCAAGTTTAGGGGACTTGATGTCTATTTATATTACAGAAAAAAGCATTTACTTTTAGTAATTCATTGGTTCATTCGTAAGAAGAGGCTAAAAACAAACAGACTAAAACAGCTATTTCTGTAGTCCCTCTTTATGATGGTTATGATACGTGAACATGAAAAAACAGTAAATAAAAACAACAACATGCAAACGTGCATAGTTTGGACAGTAAAATCAGCCTTAAGTAGCACAGGTATACTTGTAGCACTGTATGGGTCAAAATTATCTCTGTTTCTTTTATGCCAAAAGTCATTAGGTTATTATTAGGTTATTCTAAGATATTTTGTAAATTTCCTACTGTAAATATATCAAAACTTAATTTTTGGTTAGTAATATGCATTGCTAAAAACTTCATTTGGAAAACTTCATTTTGGAAAAGCGATTTTCGATTTTCAATATTTCGATTTTTTTGCACCCTCAGATTGCAGATTGTCAAATAGTTGTATCTCGACCAAATATTGTCCTATCCTTGTTTATTCAGCTTTCAGATGATGTAAAAATTGACCCTTATGACTGTTTTTGTACTCCAGGTTCACAAATACAATGTTTATCTTAGTATTTGTTTGGCTGGTAAATCACACTTCATCTTTTGTTCAGGCATTCACAAAATAGTTAATTTTGCTCTTTAGCCTAAAGGTGCAATTCATATATACAATGAATACTGTTGGCTCTGTAACAAATTGCTTTGTTCCTCTACTGTAAGTTGGATTGGTTAAAATGCACAAAGTATGAATTCATTGAAAATTGGCTTTTTTGCCCCACAAAATTTCACAGAAAAATTGTTACCTTAAGTCACATCAAGTAAGGAATAATTGACGACGGGCTGTTGAATTCCTAGAAAAAGGTGGTGATCATGTCGTGTGCATTATTTTCTAGGAAATAAAAAGGCCCAAAGTCAATTATTCTGCTTATACTACAGTTACCACACCTCCAGACATCGATCAGATGATATACTTCAAGGCATTCGTCCATTTTTTGTCCTTAAAATGCTATTGTGAGTAGGATTAATTTCTTAGGCAGCTCATCCAAAGCCTTCCTTGCTAATTCCAAAACGTCATTTTAGACCTAGTAACGACACTTGAGCCGTTGATAGCAGACTATGTAGTTAATAATGTAGTTAAAACAGACAGACGGAAAGAGAGAAAGAGAAAGAGAGAGATTAAGCTTGTGTATTACCTCTGTGAGTTTCTCTCAAATGTGATCAGCAGCAGCGTCTCCACTTATAGAGAAACTTTAAGTTCACTTTCTTCAGGAACAGTGTCGTTGTTACCTCGCTTGTGAGAAAATGTCATGTCGTTCTTAAGTTGTTAATCGTCAGAGCAACGACATTAGCGCATATGTTAACGCGTGTGCTGACTGTTATGTGTATGTGTCTGTAAGAGAGCGAGTGTGTGAGAAACAGAGTATGTTACATAATAAAATGTAATTTTGTGGCAAAACATGGAAATAATCTGTCGTTTTTATCCTGTTGTTTACTGTATTTATTTATTTGGCCAGTGTCGTTGTGGGTTTTGTTTATTTTGCTGTTTTAGGCTGTAAGGACCTTTGAAGTAACTAGTGAAAGAAATAGTGTGGCGAAGTGATACAGACATAATGCGGTCAGGAGCTGCCTGGAACTACGTTCGCCATGCATTTCCCTCAAAATAATGCACACCCAAAACGTTCATCAGCCTATCAGATTCAAGCATTCAACGGCCCCATAGTATAATACTGTTATATATTGTATTATTAGTAATAAATTTCACTTCTGAATGAATACATTTACTTTATAATAACACTTTTGGTACTGCGTTGGCTTCTCCAATATAAAACCTGGATCCTGAAGCAAAACCAGTCGAGAATCACTGATCTAATCAAGCGCATACACATCATAAACACGCACACGCGCGCCTCTCGGGGGGTAATTGCTACCACTCAGTGCTTGCGGCTGATCACTGCACTGAATCAGCACGAAAAAAATCAATAGGATAATTTAAATGAAAAACAAAGAGTGGTGGAGAGGATTTAATTATAAATCAATTGATAAATCCATCGACTAAAGGCATCTCATTCAATATGTCAAAAATGTGCAGCCTTCTGCTAAACGCATACCAGAGGACACGCAGCGGCTTACCGGACAAAATATCATATTTGGCCACTAATGTAATCTGCTAAGCAAGCATGTTAGCGAGACAGAAAGGGAAAGGTAGAGAGGGAGGGAAGGGAGGGAAGGGAAAGCGTTTTGGAGCGTCACAGTAATGTATCGCCTCAAGCCCTCTCCCTCTTTTGCCTTACTGCACCATAATGACATGAACCAATGGATACCCAAGGTGGAAAACAGATGGAGGAGGGGCCCGAGAAGAGAAATGGGTGGGAGAAAGTAAAAAGAGATGGGAGAGTGGGATGCCGAAACGGTCGCTTGCTAAAGAGAACCCATCCATAATGCAAAAACACAACCTATAACCGGCATCAGACCCACTTTGTGTGTGTGTGCAGATGCGTAAAGGGGTTAGGGGGTGTGATGATGGAAACAACAGACGAGCACAGCGCTGATGAAAAGACATCAAATGAATGTCGAGGGGGGAGAAACGCAGAGGAGGGATCGGGCGATACGGGAGGAGGGGGAGAAGCCAGCGACGGCTCGTTCTGCTGTGTAAGGAGCAGCTCTGTGCGCTGAGCACTGATTGGTTGGGAATTCTGTGCAGTGGCTGGTGCGGAGCTTTGTAAAAATGACACGGACACCTGCCAGATCCTCCTCCTCCTCTTCTTTCCTGCAGCACACAGCCAAGGCCGTATAGCGCTAGGCTGCCAAGCTGAGATCCCCCCTATATCGTCAGCGAGAGACTCTGGTGCAGGGATGCTGGGAGCACCATCTCACACAACAAGCAGGCTCTTACACACCTACACGGCACGATGATATAACAGCTACAACTGGAGGGATGAGAAAGAGGGTTTAGGGAAATAACTGGCAAGCACGAGGTTGCGCCGTAGCATATGTGTGGATTCATACTGAATATGTTGCTTCAGCTCATCAACAGAGATTATGGCTACGTCAAGCAATAGAGCCATACTGTAAAAACACACTGGTAACACTTTATAATGTGTATTTGAATAAAATAAATATATATTAATTAAAAGTTATACCTCTTAGCTGTTTTAAAATCAGTTTTAACCAGTGCTTCTAATGCTCATCAAGACTGCATTTATTTGATCAAAAATTCAGAAAAAAATAATAATTTTGTAAAATATTATTGCAATTTAAATAGTGGTTTTCTATTTTATTACGCATTTTAAATTATAATTTATTCCTGTGAAGCGAAGCTGAATTTTCAGCATCATTACACCAGTATTCAGTGTCACATGATCCTTCAGAAATCATTCCAATATGCTGATTTATAATCAATGTTGGAAACTGCTTATTATTTTTTGGGACCTGTAATACTTTTTTTCAGGATTCTTTGATAAATATTCAAAATAAGAATTTTGTGTTACAATGTACACTGCTTTGGGTCAGTAAATTGTTTTTTTTAATTAATAGTTTTATTCAGCAAAGATGTGTTAAATGAATATAAAGTGATAGCGAAGACTTCTATTTTTAGACAAGAAATCTATTTTGAATAAACGCTGTTCTTTTTAACCTTTTATTCATCAAAGAATCACAGAAAAAGTATCACAGGTTACAAAAAAATGTTAAGCAGCACAACTGTTTCAACACTGATTATAAATCAGCATATTAGAATGATTTCTGAAGAATTATGTGACACTGAATACTGGAGTAATGGCTGGTGAAAAATCAGTGCTGCGTCACAGAAAATAAATGATATTAGAAATTGCAGTATTATTTCACAATATTTTTCATTA
The DNA here is from genome assembly GCA_033026305.1 of Cirrhinus molitorella. Taxonomy (NCBI): domain Eukaryota; kingdom Metazoa; phylum Chordata; class Actinopteri; order Cypriniformes; family Cyprinidae; genus Cirrhinus; species Cirrhinus molitorella. The sequence continues at coordinate 32,582,363 of CM065117.1, read as the reverse complement.
AATAAATACAGCCTTAATGAGCACAAGAGACTCCGTTAAAAAAAACATTAAAATCTTACTAATCCCAAACTTTTGAAAGGCAGTGTATATATTTAATTTCTCCATTAAATCTGTTCCAGCAACTCAAAAAATATAAAACATTATTATAGGTTTATGAAAGTGTATTTGGGTGATGTAAAGACATAATTTAGAAGATGTTAAATAGCTTTAATGATATTCAATAATATATGCCACAATGTCTTTATGTCATTCTTAACTCAAAGTAAAATGTTAATTTATTCTAAATTTCTGTTTCTGATAATCCAAGGTTGCTTTAGTCAAGTAGGTTTGATTATTCAGTTTTGCATTAAACTTAAACGTGTGGCCACACACAAAAAAAAAAAAAGGTTTTCTCTTGACATAGTATTTCAAAGCCATGTCTTCACATTACGTAGCTACAACCATTATCACATTCTCACAAGTTAATTTGTTGTGGCCACAACAAGGCTAAGTGAATCAAACACGTCACTTGCAGTCACCGTACATTCATACCTAATGCATTAGTTAATGTTATAAAATAGAACCTTTTTGTTAAAGCATTACCAAAATGTTTTGTCAAATAACATCATGCGCACAAAAAGTATTCTTGTAGCTTCATAAAATTATGAATGAACTGCTGATGTCACATGGACTATTTTATCAATGTCATATACCTTTCTGGGCCTTAAACGTGTCAGTTTTGTTGCTGTCTATTCAAGGTCAGAAAGCTCTCAGATTTCATCAAAAATGTCTTAATTTGTGTTCTGAAGATGAACAAAGGTCTTACAGGTTTGGAACGACATGAGGGTGAGTAATTAATGACAGAATGTTCATTTTTGGGTGGACTAGCCCTTTAAGCTTTATCTGAGTGATTTTCAGAAGCTGATGTACGGGTCAAGCTCTATTAGGCATTTCCTATTAGCACAAAACATGCAGGATTGCCTCTTGCTGTGAGGTGTATGTGTGTGATGTCATTCTCTACAGAGGCCATTCTCATAACGCTGCTCATATTGATCTCTCGCTGTCAGCTGAACTGCTGAGTGTACATGAATGAGGCTGTGAGAGAGCATGTGTATGTGTGACAGTGTTTGATTAGAAGGATAATGTGATTGAATGAGGGGGAAAAAAACTGTAGATGAAAAAAATAAGATAAGAGAAAAAGTGGACAGAGAATGAGAGAGAGAGAGAAAGAGTTCTGCCGCAACAGCCATCTGGGATAAGAGCAGGACAAGCTGTGCTCCACCCTCAACCCATCTCCATGTCCCACTCTCTTAAGTTCTGGCAGGACACCAGGGTGGGGAGAAGGCCAGAGCCCTGGAACCCCAAGGGATCAGCATCTGATACCTCCACCAGCCAGAGAAATAGTGAGAGAGAATATGTTTGAATGAGAGAGAGAGATTTTTAAAACCGTTTTAAAACATTTTAAAACCGATCAGAATATATATATATATATATTTAGTTATATTAGTTATATTTAGTTATATTGTGAAATATCATTAAAATTTTAAATAATCATTTCTATTTCAATGTACTTTAAAATAGATTCAATCCTGTGGTGCAAAGTTGAATTTTCAGTAGTCACTACTCCAGTATTCAGCGTGACATGATCCTTCAGAAATCATTCTAAATTCTAATGCTGATTTATTATTATCAATGTTAGAAACAGATGTACTGCTTAATATTTTTTGGAAACTGCGATACTTTTATCAGGATGTTTTTGATAAATAAAAAAAAGTTTAAAAGAACAGCGTTTGTTCAAAATAGAGATCTAACAACTTACAACAACGACAAAGTCTTTACAATTACTTTTTTTTTTTTTTTCAATTTAACACATCCTTGCTAAATAAAAATATTAATTTCTTTCAGAAAAAGAAATAAAAAATGTACTGACCCCAACTTTTGGACGATACTGTATATTGTTACAAAAGATTTTTATTTAAAGATTTGAAATAAATGCTGTTCTTTTGAACGTTCTATTCATCAAAGAATCCTAAAAAAAAAAAAAGTATCACAGATTCTTCACAACCATTTTCTGCCTTTTTGCTGAACTATAAATGAAAAATAAATGAATCCAGAATTAATTTCTAACTACATAAATGTAGCGTGCCATAGTTTACACATGGCTGGCGGGGAATATGCATTGATACACCTTCATTAAATATGTTACATGGCTTATTTGGATAGGTTAACTGTTTTTGTGGTGTTAAGAGAAAGCAGTGCATTCTTAACAGAATAAGACACCATTATTTCTGCTTGCTGCAATAAATCACAATTTTTCTTCACTAAACAAGTGCCAAGATATTTTCAGAGATTATAGACAGGATGTTATAGAATAATAATTTAATGAAAACCAAATTTTGACAAAAAATTTACATTCTGCCTATTTTTGGAATTTCCTGAAAAATGTCCCAGCATAACATCCGACAGGTTTTCTCAGATCGCATCACATATATTTTAAAATACAATTTATTCCTGTGATGCAAAGATGATTTTTTAATCAGCCATCACTTCCGCTTTCAGTGTCACATGATTCATCAAAAATCATTCTAAAATGCTGATTAATTACTGTTATCATCAATGTTGGAAACAGTTGTGCTGCTTAATATATATATATATATATATATATATATATATTATTCTTGATGAATAAAAGGTTAAAAAGAACAGCATTCATTTGAAATATAAATCTTTATCTAACAATAAAGTCTTTGCTATCACTTTTTATCAATTTAACACATCTTTGCTAAATAAAAGTATTCATTTCTTCAAAAAGCCCAACTTTTAAACGGTAGTTTATATTGTTACAAAAGATTGCTATTTTAAATAAACACTGTTCTTTTCAACTTTTTATTTGTTAAAGAATCCTAGAAAAAAATTAAGGGTTCCTACAAAATATTAAGCAGCACAACTGTTTTCAACCTTGATAATAAATCAGCATATTAGAATGATTTCTGAAGGATCATGTAACACTGAAGACTTCAGTAATGATGCTGAAAATTCAGCTTTGCGTCACAGGAATAAATCACATTTCAAAATATATTCACATAGAAAACTGTTATTTTAAATTGAAATAATATAATAAATAATATAATATAATTTTTTTCTGTATTTTTCATCAAATAAATGCAGCCTTGATGAGCATAAGAAAACCATTAAAAGTCATACTGAATCTAAAATTTTGAGCAACAGTGTATTTCTATAAAAAATAAATAAAAAAAAAGCACAAAACAAAACATTAAGCAAAATTTGACTAAATCAAGCTTGATGTAGATATGCTCAGACACACAGGGCTGTAGCCAACAACATTCTGAACTCTCTACTGTCAAGACAACAACAAATAAAGTTAACAAAATGCAGAAAAGCACAGTGACTTTGAACTAAAACACAGCAACAACTATCCGGCATGCCTTGTGAGAGCTGGATGGTGGAGTGTTAGTCCAGTAACGGACAGACAGAAGCAAACAGCAGCACTATGGTGATGTGGCGTGTGTACTCTGGATCCTCAGATAACCAACACATGGACACAAATAATGATAGAGGACAGAGGCTGAAGGAAATTTAACAAGACGTTAATGGCAGCACACAGTGACTTGGTAAGTACATATCATTTGAAATAAATTAAGGCTAAAGAGGAACCAAGTGGTCCAAGTGAAGACAAAAACAAACAAACCAAAGCAAGAAGACAAACTTTTCACTCACTGTCAATAATTGGTAACAATCTTTTTTTAGTGTTTCACTATGTTCTGCTTTTTTGCCATTTCTTGTACATATCTTTAACTTCAGGGACAGGTTAAAATCGCCTTACATTGATGTTCAAAGTGTTTACAAGGCAAAACCAATTTGACATTTATTATAACACTGGTCACTTATGTTACATCAATATGTAACTTAGCAAACATGCTTCATTCAGCAAAGGCATGGAACAATATCATATACAGCCAGATGTTATTATGTCACACACACACAGACACTCACAAGCGATGGTCAGTTCTGCTGCTGTAGCAAAGCACTCTCTCTCTCACAGACACACACACAGCTCAGCACTTTAACAGATTAATTACAGTCACTGACTGACAGGACGGAATGAACCCTCTCAAATCAGCGCATAAGAAAAGCAGCAGACACAGCGGCTCTTACAAACACAGACATAATCAAACAATCCACCTGATTACTTCTTCCCTACAGTGAGGTCCAAAAGTCTGAGAGCACTTGTGCAAATGCATTTTGCATTGATACCAAATTTGTCATCGCAGATCTTGCGCTCCTTGGCTCCACAAGTTTGAGTAAAACTTAATGAGCATGTTCTCCGAAACAAAGATCCAAAGTCTGACCGTTTGCGCGAAAGAGCTGCATTTGTAAAGTATAGACTGCATATGTGTGAGTAAACATCCTCACATGTCTGTGGTGCGAGTGTGGATTGTGGTGTGGTGATTGACAGCTCAGGGAGAGTAAAAGATGAACCTTGGAGACTGAAGATGAGTATATTACATAACAGTAGTTGATGTACTGTGATCGAGGTAGCTCGGGGATATAGACAAAGAGAGAGTGAAAGAGAGAAAATACACTATTGAGTGTTTTGTTTGGGAATGACGCATTGGATCTTATTGATAAAAACACGGCGGTTCTCATCCTAACGGAGGACCAGAGAGTGACTCAACCTCCCACCAGATTCACACTTTCTATTTTCTCTTTCTAGTATCCATTCATACATTTAGAACTTTACAAATATTTGTTGAGGCTACAATAAAGACATGCAGAGAAGAGAATTTCTATAGCCTGCTCACTTAATAAATATAAATAAATATATACAGTACCAGTCAAATGTTTTTGAACAGTAAGTCTCATCTGCTCACCAAGCCTGCATTTATTTGATCCAAAGTACAGCAAAAACAGTAAATTTGTGAAATAGTTTTACTATTTAAAATAATGGTTTTCTGTTTGAATATATTTTACAATGCAATTCATTCCTGTGATTTTAAAGCTGAATTTTTAGCATCATTACTCCTGTCACATGATCCTCTCATGTCTAATATTTTTATTTGCTGGTCCAGAAACATTTATTATTATTATTATTATTATTACGATAAAAACAACTGAGTAGAATTTTTTCAAGTTTCTTTAATAAATAGGTAGTTCAGAAGAACAACATTTATCTGAAACAGAAATCTTTTGTAACATTCTAAATGTCTTTATCATCACTTTTGATCAATTTAAAGTATTCTTGCTAAATAAAAGTATTAATTTCTGTAATTTTGTTGCCTATATATATATATATATATATCAAATGCTGACCTTTGGATATTTCTGTTCATCAAAGAATCCTGGAAAAAACGGAGTAATGATGCTGAAAATTTAGTTTTGAACAAAGAAATAAATTACATTTTAAAACATTCAAATAGAAAGCAGATATTTTAAATAGGAAAACATTTTCAAACTTTTACTGATTTTGCTGAACTTTGGATCAAATAAATGCAGGCTTGGTGAGCAGAAGAAATTTCTTTGAAAACATTCAAAATCTTACTGTTCAAAAACTTTTGATTGGAAGTGTATAGAATTTTAAGATTATAAGATTTATATTAGGCTATGTCTACATTACAAGTCAGGTCTTTTAATAAATAAAGTGTAATTTTTGGAAAAATAAATTTAAAAATTAATAATAATACAAAAAAAACATATATACACATTTACATTTTTTTCTTATAATCTATAAATGTAATATATATATATAAATATACACATATTATATATATGAAGAGTTCAGATACAAAAGACTCTAAATCCATCCGATGCCTTTCTTAAAGAAGTTGCATTTTTATCAGGTTCCGATGTATAGGTTTCTACCTAAGGAAAGGTACTTTCGATTGAGCTGAGGCTGGGATTTTAGCGAGTTTGAAGTAAAAGTATTTGATGGACGTATAATAATATGTTTTGAGAGCATTCACTCTCATATCTCATATAGTATCATTATCTCATTTTTGACCGAGATGGCTTTTAGGGGGTTTTGCATCTGAACTCTTCATATATATATTGCCCTTGTCATTTAGGAAATCTAACTTGAAGTACCTACAAATAGTCTTTTTGTATAAAACTGCCTGTGTACTGCACATTTGAAGTATTGACAGAAAGCACATGCAAAACTCCCTGACATGCACAAAAACCAAACACTGCTTCCTCCTCTTGCACGCACACTCACTTCATCGAGGTGAAACAGAGGAAGTAAGTAGCACAGCATTTTTTTTCTGCTTAGTATTCGATCCTGATAACTGCAGCACACTACACACATTTGTCCTTGCAAATTTTTCCGTCTCCCTTCCCCTCTTCATCATTGTGCTCCTCGTAATCACTCCTTCCCAATCTCTCCCCATCGCTCGAACAGTCTCTCCTCCTCGCATGTCACTTCTCTCTCCTTGTCTGAGCTATAGTTTGGCAGTGTTCTCCCTCTCTCTGTACTCTATGCCATTAGCTGGGATGACAGAGTGCCTTTCCCTTTGTCCTTAATCCAAGTGAGAGCACCACTCTGAGAAAATGCTAAAAGCTAGCATGCAGTGGCTAGTGCCAAATGCACAGAGATGCACAAACTTCTCTTAGAAGTATGCATACACAATTATAGCAGAAAAACACCAAGATGCGAAAGTGCACATACATAGACGTGATTTACACGAGTCAGAAGTCAATATCTCAAAACTCTTTTACACAATGCTTTTACACATGATTTTCCTACATACTTTAACTTGCCTAACCTAGTTTGCTGGTCTTAGCTTCTCTCCCAGCTCTATTGACTGTTTCTACAAAGGCATTTTCAGACGGTCAGACTTCATACTCTAGTCATCTTTCCTTAATTGTTGTAAACATCAGCAAGCTTAAAGTCTTAAAGGGATAGATCACCCAAAAATGAAAATTCTGTCATTAATTACTCATAAGACCCTTGCTTTCTTTAGGCACAACAAGTATTCTTGTAGCTTCATAAACTTACGGTTGAACCACTGATGTCACATGGACTATTTTATCAATGTATTTCCTACCTTTATGGGCCTTGAACGTGTCAGTTGTGTTGCTGTCTATGCAGGGTCAGAAAGCTTTCAGATTTCATCAAAAATATCTTAATTTGTGCCCCGAAGATGAATGAAAGCCTTACAGGTTTGGAACGACACAAGGTCTAATGACAGAATTATCAATTTTGGGTGAAATATCCCTTTAAATATGTACTCAGTCATTTTACCCTTATTAAAAAGGTATATTGCATCCACACCACTAGGCGTCAGCATAATAAGCCTGCGGAACAAGAACAAAAAAAAAAACAGCTGTGTGCACCTGTAAAGCAAATGTTTGATGCATTTCAGCCAACATACGTCAGCCATCTTTATTCTTTCACTGTCCACTGCTCGTTTACTCTTTTTCTGTCTTTTCCCTAATATTTCTTTCTATCCGTTTCACCAACAAGAGCTTTGTCTCTCCATTTACCACCTTATCTTTGCTCTCATTCAGTCCTACTCCCTCATTTCTCATTTGCAATTCCCCTCTCCCTTTCTTGCTCCTCCATCCAACATGCTGCAGTATTACCACCATCAGCATCTTATGAGCACTGCTCTTTCTCTCCTCGGTTCCTGAGCGCTCACACAGACACACGGGCATGCAATCTAGCCACATCCATGGGGAAAGGCTTATCTAAAACTGGCAGGGAAAAAAAATTGTTTAATAGTAATAGTCTTGTGTGTGTGTGTGTGTGTGTGTGTGTGTGTGTGTGTGGAATGGCAGCATCTTATTGGGATTAACATGACAGAACAAGGATATACTATATATAAAGTAAAAGTGCCATGATACATTACAGCACCATGGTTTTCCTACTTCCCCCATTCCCTCATTCTTTTTCCTTTTTCCTTACTAACTCTCCTTCTCATTTCCAGTCATAGATCAGTTTCTCCTGCCCTGTGCAAAAATGAAGTCTTGTGGGAGTGTGCTTGAGAAAACGCAAGGGATTTAGTGGGAAACGGATGGGTGGGGGTGGAAAGAGAGAGAGAAATAGTCTGTACGTGTGTATGTGTGTGTCATATATGAGAGACTGCAGAGTCCCCCTTGTGACTGTTATGAATATATTTTCAAGTGCCATGAGCACAGACATTCAAATAGATGTTGTCACTCTGGGATTGTGTGTCGGTTTTTGTTGCTGTGAGTATCACTAACAGCATTAGCTCACCCTCGTGTCATTCTAAACATCATGTCTGACTTTCTATCTTCTGTGAAACATTTTGAAAAAAGTCTTTTTGTCTTTACAAAGAAATTCAGTAGTGCCCAATGTTTTGGACTGTATTGACTTTCAAATTATAAGAAAAAACAACCGTTGAAACGTTGTTTCAAAGAGAAAATTCTGTCATTAATTACTCACCCTTTGTTCATCTTCAAAACACAAATTAAGATATTTTTGATGAAATCCGAGAGCTTTGTGACCCTGCATAGACAGCGGAGCAACTGACACATTCAAGGCCCAGAAAGGTAGTAAGGACAATGTTAAAATAGTCCATGTGACATCAGTCAGTGGTTCAACCATAATGCTTTGAAGCTATGAGGATACTTTTTGTGTGCAAAGAAAACAAAAATAAAGACTTTATTCAACAATTTCTTCTTCTCTGTGTCACTGTCTGCCAGAAAGCTCTCAAATTTAATTAAAATATTTTAATTTGTGTTCTGAAGATGAACAAAAGTCTCATGGGTTTGGAACAACATGAGAGTAATTAATGACAGAATTTTCATTTTTGGGTGAACTATCCCTTTAAATATTCACAGATGTTCCACAGAAAAAAAAGTCAGTAAATTATAGTGAAATGAATGGTTTTTGGGCAAAATGTCACTTTAAGTATAGTATTTACTGTAAGTATAGTAAAGTTCTCTAAAATGGCTTTTTTGTTTTATAAAAGTTATGATTCCAAAAACGAATTTCTTTTCAGACACAAAAAACAACACAAAACACAAAAAGACAAGTGGAAAACAATCCAAGATTGTGGAAGCTGAGAAAAACTTTGATTTTTAACATAAGAGTGCGGTGCAGTAATTTTTTTAACTTGAATGTGACTTCCAATATCAGCTGCTTCTGGTTATTTTTGATTATGTTGCAAACTGTCAACTGTTATCATATTATTTTAAATTTATTACCATAAGCATAAACGCACTGGTTTGTAGTGCAAATTTTTACCTTTTTCTCACTTCTCTTGTTTTACTTTTACAGTTTACTTGGTTATTGTTCACACCCATAGCAGCTAATGAATATAAATCTTGCACATTTACAGGAAATAGCTTACTTCTGCATTGAAAAATAAGGTGGATAAACACTGAATCTACAAAAAAAGTTAAATAAAAGTAATTGTCCATCCACCTTTTTCTTCAACTTGGAAGTAATGGGTGAGACTTCCAGTATATCAGCCGCTATAGGGAAATAACCAGAAGAATAACAACGTGCAGTAAACGGTAAAACTGTTTGCACTACAAACCAGTGTGTTCATAATTAAGATAATATATTAAAATAACATGATAAGTCACAATAATTTGCAATATCAAGCAGCAGAACTAGCTGTTTTGTACAGCTAAAAATAGCTGGATGTGGATGAGACCGGAAGCCAGACCCATCAAATTTACAAGTGTGTGTGCCACTACTATAGTATAGACTACAGTAAATAAAGAATAAATGCCTATAGTAGTGTCAAACAAAATGGATTGTTTTACCTAATATTTGTGTTTGCTTTGTATTTTTATACTACGAACTTGTAAATGAAGTCTCTCGAATTCAGCATTTGACCTGTAAACCATACCAGCCTGCTAAACACAACAAAAATTATGTCTGTGGGTCAGAAGAGTTAACGTCCCGTTAGGCTGTCATGCTCCTCTGGGAGGTGTGTAGGGCTAAAACACAAGGCTTTTCTTTTTCTTTTTTTAGCCGACTGTCCCCCCTGTGACCAACGAGTGCTCGAGGGAACGGGGTTTTCCATTTGCCCAGCTAACAAAAAGCTGAAGTGGTGCAGAGGTTGACCAAAATGAGAAGGCATAGCTGGGCACCCTACAATTATTTTGGAAGTATAATAGTCTTGCTATGAAAAAAAAAAAAAAAAAAACTAATGTAGGCGGTTTCACACTGATAGCTCGTTGGCTCTGGCATCGGCTGCTCTTCAACACCTATTTAAAATTCAAAGTAGGAGTGCTGCACCGCATACGGCGCCATATAGGTACAAGCTCGCTGGCTGACTAGACTTCAGGGTGGATGACCGGCTCACTGGGACGTTGATGTAGTCTAGTTTAGAAAAGGCCGAAGCAAACAAAATCTCTTGGGCCAGGAAAAGATGCCATGTAAAAGCAAATACGCTGCAAGTTCAACGGACTCATTCACCGGTGAGCAGGACAGCAGCCAGTGAAGGAGGGGGGAAAAAAGCACACTGCGACTGTAGATTCAAGCGCATCCAGCGCTCTGCCTCTCATTCACCGATTTATTGGTCTCAGCGTGACTGGTTCAATAAGCTTTATTATCATGCACTTTGCTGCTGCAATGTGTGGCCACAAGACATGTGCAGTGGAGATACTGCATAAAACCCAAGTCGCCCTGGTGGTTCAGTTAAGCGTTTGCTGCCAGGATTGTGTACGGGAGAAAGAAGAGGCCTGCTTGTTACTGAGAGGAGCGAGATCTTGTCCCACATATCTCCTCATTTTCGTACTATATTTAGAGATGTAGTAAAAGTGGAAGAAGGGAAACAGTGGGGGAAGATCGGAGGTGTGTTCATGGGTGCCAAAAGCGGTTTCATCTGAACAGAAGCATCTACAGCCAGACAAACTCTGGTTACAAATGAGCATGATCATTACAGGGAACACAAAAGGTAATTGATACTTTTAAGGAACTGATAAACACAAGGTCATTTTAGAAGAAAAAGCTTGCGGTTAAAGGGGAAGCATCCGAAGGAATCCGATCACACTCGATGTGTTTTACACAGAGGGATGCTGTGGTCTACGCGGCCCTGTAGGATGCGCTTCAAACGTGTTCGCAATGAATAAATCAAATGTTGCAAAGGAAGCGAGGCGTAATCTTCATTTGCCAATGCACGCAAGGAGCGACACACTTTTCAAATAGTTTCAGGTCCCTGGAGTCCTGACATTTATTATTTTTTTGTTATTTGTGGCACCACTATTCAGCATTCAGTGTTGCTAACTGTTTACAAACACCTGGTCGGAAGACAGTGCTATACAACGGCTATGTGACACAATCTTTTCCCCCTCAGTTTTCCCACAAAATCTACCCTCTATTCATTCGTCTATTCAAAATATTGATAATGGAGTTCTATCTATTTTTGTCTGTTAATTTGTCTTTTAAATAAGAATGTTTGCAAGCATGCTACATGTAAAAATGGGATATTCATACGATGTGTGCATTGTGTACTCTTGTGAAAGCACAGTGAAGACTGAAACAGAAGAGAAAAAATTGTTGAATACAGTTGTTATTCTTGTTTTCTTTGCACACAAAAAGCATTCTTGTAGCTTCAGGAAATTACAGTTGAATCACTGATGTCACATGTACTTTTTTAAGAATGTCCTTACCATCTTTCAGGGCCTTGAACATGGAAACTGTGTTCCTGTCTATTCAGTATCAGAAAGCTCTTGGATTTCATTAAAAAAAATTTAATTTGAATTCCAAAGATGAACTAAGGTCTTACAGGTTTGGAACAACATGAGAGTGAGTAATTAATGGAAGTATTTTCATTTTTGGGTGAACTGTCCCTTTAAGCTACTTACTTTGATTAGAATAGTAGTACTGCCAGTGCAGTTTTCCCAGACTTTTTCTCTAGTTTTCCCACATAATCTTCCTCAATTTATTTATTTGTTCAAATATTTGTCTTTTTGTGATAAAGAATAGTCAAATGTTTGCAGGTTTTCTAAAAAGAGGTGTTATTCATAATGAGAATTAAATAGTAAGAGGAACAGTTTTTATGTCATTTGCTTCAATTAAAATTTTAGATTAAAGTTTTGAAATGCAGACTTTTTTTCTCCAGTTTTCTCCCAAAATCGTCCCCCAATTTACTGATATTTTATATTTACATTATTTTATATATTTATTCAAGTTATTTGTCTTTTTAGATAAGGATGATCAAATGTTTGCAGGTAAAAATGTGACATTATTCATACTGGGAACTTATTAATATTTAATATAGTTTTTGTTAATCCACACACTTTAATTAGAATAGAATTAGGTTAGAATAGATGTACTGCCAACGCAGACAGAAAGTTTTCTTTGGTTTTCCAACTTCCCTCTGTTTTTTCTACGAAACATTCCCCCTATTTTATTTTATTTATTTAATAGAAATCTGTTGTATTTTTTTATCAAAAAGTATTACTTTCTATAAATTCTATAAATACTAATTCTATAAAAAAAAATTACACTGACTCCAAGCTTTTAAATGGAATAATGTATAAGATCAGATAAATGCTGATCTTTGGATCTTTCTAATCATCAAGGAATCCTGAAAAAAGAAATGTTTATTGAACAGCAAATCAGCATATCAGAATCATTTTTGAAGGATCATGTGACACTGAAGACTGGAGTAATGATGCTGAAACTTTAGCTTCGATCACAGGAATAAAAAAACATTCTAAAATATATTCAAATTATAAAACGGATAGTTCCAGTCCTTGATTCTGATTGTTTGAGTCACATTCAAAGCTGTTACAAATTACTCTACAAACATAAACCTTTGTTTACACCTGTGTGTTGCTCGGCAACCACTTTGTTGCAATCTCAGCCATTTCTGAGGAACTACATTGTTTGGCTGAAGAATAATGTTTTTATCAGTATCATTACACGTTATTTGCTCTGTTTTATTTTGCAAAACCTAAATCACAGCTTCTTTAATAGAACGCAGTTTTGCAGGCTTGGTGAGCAGAAGAAAATTCTTTGAAAAACATTACAATTCACTGTTCAAAAACGTTTGACTGGTAGTGTACTTTGATTAGAAATAAAAATAGAATAGTACTGGCAATGCAGATTGTCAGTGCACTTTTTCAGTTATTGCAAAAGCAGCATTAACCTCACACATGTGCAACAGCCATTTTTGCCTTTTGGTTCTTGTTTTAATTTCTTCAGAAATGTGTTTTTGTTGTTGTAAAGCACATTAGACAACTTAGTCTATAATTACTGAAAATTTCAATTATAAAATTGCCAATTGCTATTTTAGCATATCTCCGGTAGTGATGTCATATTTGTCCTGGTGACAGTACAATCAAACGTAGGTGCGCATGCCAATATGATACACAAAAATGCTGCCTAAATAAGAAACTCACTACGGTTTGAGGCACAATTATCGATCAAGGAATGATCTACTAAAACCTTACACATCCAAAAGCAATTATTTAGTGATGAGTATAATGAAAAATGCGAAGCATCAAAACAAACGTGCATTTCTAAATACATACCGTAACGTCTACCTGAGGCGAGGTGAATTGTGGCGTTAATTAAAGGCTTTCTGCATATATATATATTTACGCGTGGGAACAAAATACACAGAGAACTGCAAAGCGGGATTATTTTGACTACGGGCTGTTGCTAAGAAACGCTGCTAGAGCTCTGTAGTTCATTTAATAGTTGTTCATCCTTATCGAATAGGATTTTGCACGTGAATGACTATGCACCCGCAGGTTGTTATCCATCCGCTCATACAACATGTGCTCGACTACAAGCTTGAGATGCTGAACAACAGTAAAGCAATTCCGATCATTCTGCATAATGTGCATTTGCTCCTCACGTAATTGTCATTGAGGACGTTTTATTTTGTGATCTGTTACTTCTTTTTGCATTAACCTGCCACACAACTCCAATGTGCAAAGAGTTTTTTGTGCCTTCTCCTCTCCAGGTGATGCACCTTCTATTCTAGTTCATCACACATAAATTACAAATCTTTACGCTGCAGAGACAGTTAGATTAGTGGTTTTTAAGACAGAGCTCAAAGACCTCCAGGAAGCTACAAAAGTGTGCAAAAAAAAAGAAAAGAAAAAAGTAACAAAATAAAATACAAAATATTTATATTACAATAATTTAAAAAATTATATATATATATAGATATATATATATGTATGTATAACACATGCACTGTCAACTTAATAGGAAATAAATATTTTTTGTCAGATAATATTTTCAGGGTTCCAACTCTAAGCCAAATGTCAAATTCCCTGACTTTTTCCTGACTTCCAGTGACTAAAAAGCTGAATTTTCATGACCTAAAATGAACAGATCCATCTATTTGCAAGCTTTATTTATTTTTTTACAGACGTTTTAGTACAAAACACATACACACTACTTTTTTTGTTATTTGCTTAAACCTGTTAAATGCACTTTGATATGATATTTTTCTGTACTATTTCTACAGAAATTTTGTTTCTTGATTTTTACGCTTTCAGAGGTTAAATGCTCTTTTTATTTCTTCACACCTAGTTTTTGCCTTTTTATCGTTTACTTTTAACACCCAGTCTTTGAAGTGGTCATTTTGTAGCCAAAAGTCTTGAAATGTACATTTTCCTGGCATGTTTGCCTTAGTTAACAGCTACAGCCAGGTGACTGCATGTGACTTAAGTGATTGCCAGTTGACGAGCAGAAAGGGAATAAAATGGCGCTGAAAAATAACCTAACCATAACAATACGCAAAACATGTAAAGAAATCCAGTATCGAAAAATTACATTTTGATAAATGGAAACTTAATTTTAAAGCAACAAACAAAAAACCCTGATATTCCATGACTTGGACAAAAAAATTAAATTAAATTCCCTGACTTTCAATGTCTGGAACAGACCTTTTAGAATTCCATGATATTCCAGAAATTCCATGTCCTGTATTTTATATTAATTTATTTTAATTTATATTTTTTCACAATATAAACTCTAAATTAGAATAAAATAGAATAAAACAAGATAAACAGAATTTTTAAATAAAGTAAATATTTTTCAGATTTATATTTTTTTTCACAATGCATTATTATAGATTAATAATTAATACAATTTAATTTATTATAGGTAAAAAAAATACACAGCCAACTTAACAGAAAGTACATATTTTTCAGATAATATTTTATAATAATTGTTATAATAAATTAAGATAATTATTTTAATTAAAAATCTTCAATAGTTAAATTCAATTCATTTTATTACGGGTAGAAAACACACTGTGAATTTAAAATAAAGTACATATTTTTTCGATAATATTTTATTTTTATTTTTATTTACATTTTTCACAATATAAATTGTAAAAAAAAAAAAAAAAAAAAAAAAAAAAAAATGAATTCAATAAATTAAATAAATACCAGTACTCTAATGGTGACAAAATATACTGGCAAATTACAAGAAGGTACACATTTTTCAGATAATATTTTTTATTAATATAAAATGAAGTAAATTTTCCAGATTTAAAATACTTTTTCACAATGCATTTTTTTTTTTTTACAATATCAGCTAACTTTATTATGGGTAGAAAAATACACTGTCAACTTACAAAATTTTTCAGATAATATTTATATAAATTTTTATAATAAATTAAGACAATTTAATTTTTTCACAATATAAACTGTAAAATAAAATAATATGATTACATTAAATGAATTAAATGAAATAAATACTTAAATGGTGGGTATGAAAAAAATACACTGTCAGCTTAATAAAGTATATATTTTCCAGATTTATAATTTTTTTCACAATATAAATTGTGTTTTTATATATGAACATCTTTTTTGCTTCTAATTTTATAAGGAGGTCCCTTGCAAGCCGTTCATCATATTTGGCAGTTCATGAAATCAAAAAATATGAAAACCCCTGAACAAAATAATACTGTAAGTTGGTAAATGTATTTAACTGTTATCCGAATCCTTTAATGTGGCCAATAAGGAGTCAGGGTTTGCTGCAACTCTTCACCTATGTACAGGCTCACTAGATCATCCGACTTAAACCAGGGATTTAACCAGAGAGAGATACAGCTCCCAATCTTGCCTTTATAGATCCACTCAAACACTCATGCTATTTATGTTATAGTCCCAGACGCCACAGTCTTTTGAAAGTCAGCATGTACTTCGAAGACACCTTCACCATCTTCACAAGGGCTTAAAATGAAAATAGTTTAAGATGTAACCACAAATCTGGAAAACACACACCTTGCCTAGATATTAAAAACTGACTACCAGCATTGCCTGCACGCACACAAACAAATGCACAGGCTCTGCCTCTGTTGCTCTGTTATTCGGTTGCTCTGCAGCAGAAATCAACGCGCAGTCAGCTAGTATGAGACGCCGCAGTGTTACGCTATAGCACAGCGAGAGAAAGGGACACGGAGGTTGTAAGTGATGATTAGCAATCCGGCACGAGGCCCTGCACCCATACAGCAGCCCGCTAATAAAACACTATGCGTGTCACGCTTGATAAAAGACCTCCGTTCAATGACGACGCAGTAAAACGATGACAGCATCTCTCCCTCCCCTTGAGAGCTGCGAGAAGAGCTGGGTAACTTACAATCGCAGACACTTCAGAGAGCAATTCTGCAATCAAATGCGGCCCAAAACTGATCAGTTAAATGGAACCCTGGGCTCGTTTCAAGAAAGCAAGTGTGTATCGACTGCTCGTGACTGTGATCTATTGACCCAGATGTGCTGCGGGAGATAAATATCTTAAATAACCAGCCTGCGCTGATAAAGGAGATAAATGGTCGCTGTTCACTGGCTCGTGAATGACGTCCTGAGAGGCAAAAGGTGAATTGCTTTTCATGTGCTCCAGCTGAAACATCTCTTAGGGTCAGAAAGTGAATTTGTCCTCCTAAAACTGTTATAGATTTGTGTATAACACAAAAAAGGCGAGTAAAAAAGTTTGGTGCATCTTATTGGGCCGCAATCCGTGCAAAGTTTATGAATTCGTATGACCTTATTATCCCAAAATTGGGATCCCAAGTGTGGCACCCAGTCAAAAAACTAATTTAGGCTTTAGGTCTGGATGTGAGAGGTAGGATGTAACGATTACCGGGTGATTATGGTGCCAGTGACATACGGGGCTTCTGCTGAGTAAGCAGGAAACTGATTCAGTTAAAAGTAAGACCCATGGGAAACTCAGTAGTTCCTGGGACACCCTGAAGATCCTGTGCTTACAAAGTGGATACATAAGCACAACCTGATACCAACTTGCTTTGACAAGCTAGAATTTTCTCAAATACCTTGCTTGGTTAAACATATACCATCATTTACATAATAAAATATACAGTTCCAGCAAAGCAGGAACAAGTGGGAAAAACGTTCTTCCAACATAAAAAAAACATTCAAGATTTGCAAGGTAATGCAGTTTATAGCCAAAACTCAATAATGCCCACCTCAGGGTAAATGCCCCGGTGACGTTCAATATCACAGGGGTCTGCCAGGTACCGTTCTGCAGTATAGACAACGTCGAAATGAAACACTTTGCGCATGCGCAATGATCGGCGGTTGAGATATGAATGCGTGTCTGGTGATTAGAGGTTTATTTTTGCAATAATGACCGTCTGAGTGATGATTATTCGTCTACTCAGCAGGTGGACATCAAATATTGATTTGAGCGGAAAACATTTGACTAGCTTACTTGTGGCGACCACATTTGAACAGGGCCACATCAAGGTAGGTAACGGTCTTTTTTTTTTTTACATTTATGATCTCTAATTCTGCAGACCAGGAAGCCAAGTAAACCGACTAATAACGTTATGCAAAGCATTAAAACAACTTTTTTAACTTTCCAAGTGAGGTCATAATTAGCCTACATTAACAGCAGAAACAAAAAGCCAAGTAAAAAAAAAACGCGGCAAAGTGCTGAGGAGGCGACTGCGCATGCTGAGAGCTCGAGACGCAGTGTTCACCGGCAAATAATGCGCGGAGAGACAGACAGCGAGAGAAAATACTGCATTTATCAGAGAAACCAACCCGAGTCCTTTTCTCTCCGAACGCAGTTAACCAACTTTCCAGAAGTTTACAACTTGTGCCAAGCTTGACAGTGAGTGGACTACTCCGACTCTTGGGAACCAGTTCATGCATGTACACGAGAAATATCTAGCTACTACCTGAACACGTATCACAAGAAGGATGATGTCTTAAAGTAAGCTCAAATCTGATCCTTACACGTTTAATCAAGTAGACTAACAAGATGCCGGTACACTCACTCACCCTGGCGTATTTCGAGGAGTAGGGGTCCTCAAACAGCGCCCAGATGCGGGGCTGCCAGGTACTCCACCAGCTGGGGTTGCGACCATCCTCCTGTAGACACAACCTCTTCAAGTCCCCGTCCGCACCACCCGTGAGCGCCGGGTCGTCCTCTGGCGGGTCCGGCTCGGGCGTCTCGAAGCTGTCCAGCGCTTCCTCGGCGTCCCGATGCTGTCGGTAGTTCATCCAGCAGCAAGCCTCCACGTCCGTCTCGTCGATACCCCAGAACGCGAGCTCCTCCTCGAAGAGAGGACCGCAGACATCGTTGGGACAGTGCAACTTCCCTGTGCGGTAATAGTTGAGAATGAAAGCAAAGGTGTTGGGGTGACGGTCAAAGAAAAACTCGTCGGATTTGGGGTCATAGTCAAAGTTACTGAACGCGTCTGGCTCCGTGAGCCAGGACAAGCGGGTCCCAGGCAGCGTCTTCAGCGTGCTGCGGTACGTCTCGTGCCGAATCCCCCCGCAGTTTATCACTATTTTCTCGCTGTCTGACGGACAAGTCATGTCTGCGCTGTAACATGCTTTGTTGGACGACTTGTTCCCACCCTTGCGCCCTTTGAAAGAGGAGACACACACCGAACTGAGCATAGAGGAGCAGGGGGAGGGAGAGGAGGAGAGAGAACCGAGCGGGGAGGGGGGGAGGAGGAGCCTGCGGTGGGAGAACAGAAGAGATGAGGAAAATTAGTGATGCTCATACATTAGCAAACTGGTAAAAAAGTAACCTGCTTCTAACTCATCACAATATTAGTTCTTGCACTAGTTACTAAGAACTCTCTTTACAAAAGGTATTACATTCTTTAAAATAGGTTTTATGGTTCTACGGTGAACATTTCCACTTCTTTAGATTATTAAAATGCTCTTTGCACTAATAAAAATTAGTATTAATAAGAACTACTTATAAGAACTGCTCACTGAAAGGTTCTTTGGGGAAC
Organism: Cirrhinus molitorella; assembly: GCA_033026305.1. Classification (NCBI taxonomy): domain Eukaryota; kingdom Metazoa; phylum Chordata; class Actinopteri; order Cypriniformes; family Cyprinidae; genus Cirrhinus; species Cirrhinus molitorella. The sequence goes on along the minus strand of CM065117.1, from coordinate 32,563,203 downwards.
CCAAAACTGTCCTTCTATGGTATTACTGCAAAACCCCTTTGGGAACCTTTTTTAAAGAGCCTTTAGGTACTAATATGTATCAGTTGGGGTGTTAGTGGGGTGTAAAGGTGTTAGTGGCACGGGTATATTTGCAACAGTAGCCAACAATACATTGTATGGGCCAAAATTATCGATTTTTCTTTTATGCCAAATATCATTAGGATATTAAGATCATGTTCCATGAAGATATTTTGTAAATTTCCTACCGTAAATATATCAAAACTTTTTTCTGATTTTTTTACTGATTTTCTCAGATTACAGATTTTAAGATGTATCTCGGCCAAATATTGTCCTGTTATCATTGGAAAGCTTATTTATTCAACTTTCAGATGATGCATAAATCTCAATTTCAAAAGGTATACCCTTATGACTGGTTTTGTGGTCCAGGGTCACAAATGGTACTGCCCCAGTTTTGTAACTTTATTGAAAGTGTAAACGGTGCAATGCAATTTCAGTCCAGATTTGGTCAAAATCCTTTTCAAATTTACAGGAACTTACAAATATAAGCCATTGCTATAGTCTACTCATTGGGCTTAAAGTAGAGAGGGTCTGTCCATTAAAACTGTCAAAATGTTTGGCAACAGCCCTAGCCAGCATCCAAACTCAGATGAATGATGATGCATATGGGATAAGCATTTTAATGAAGGAGTGAGTTCGATATACGTTCAAGTGTCACATCATAAACAGAAAAGAGAGCCCTCCTCCTCTGCAATGCCCACCCATCTTTCCTTTTCCGTCTTTTACCATCACTCAGCTCCCGTGTCCCTCAATTCACTAAAACACTCTGCTCAATTACAGCGGAGGGAGATGAAAATGACTGAATGTTTCACAGCCACCCCTCCCTCCCCGCACCATACTCTCACCGTCGTATCCAATAGAAAGAGGGAGAGGAGGAAAACGAGAGCGAGAGGAAGGGTGGGAGGAAGAGGGAGAAAAGCTAAAGGCAGAACGATTATTTGCTGAGCTACACAAAATAGGGAGAAAAGACTGCAGAGCATTAACTCTTACACTATCTGTCGCGCTCTTTCTCTCTCTCTGGGCAGTGCTAATGTTATGCAGACCGTTCAGTACAGTCTGGGTACAGTATTAACCTTGCTTGCAGAATCGTAATTGTTTAAGTGTGCAATCGTCAAAATTACACTAGAGTTAATCAAATATGTGCACATTCATATTTCCATCGCATTACACTGAGCAAGTGCTTTGAAAACTGAAACAAGAGTCCTGGCTCTCTTTTTTCAATCAAAATGGCCCATTTTGGAAATATGGAGCAGGGACGCTATTATCTTTTTCTCTTGGGGTCGTCGTGCACTGTAAAAAGTGGTGCCATTTGTAGCCGATTTAACCTTTAAAAATTACTTTTGTTAGCGTGACCTAAGCAAACTGACACCTTTATGTTAAGCAAGCGTTTTAAATGTAATAAAACATGTTAGTTTGGAAATTACTACATGAAGCACTTTTGCTATTGCCTAGCATATCATTTTTTTTACACTGTACAAGGGTCAGATTTCACTGACAAATGTCCTGCTTCTGTGTTTTGCTGTGTTGTCTCTTCTTGCTTTCACAATAACTCTCCTATATCTGTTCCTGTTGTCTGGCTATGCTGCATGGCTGCTCCATAGATATCTGTCAAGCTGTCTTCCCTCATTACTTATCCACTCTTAGCCATTCTCCTCAGCTCACTCTTCCTCTTGCTTTCACTTTTGTCCCCCTGTGATTAACTGTTGAAACAACAAAGATCAGAGGAGCATGAGAACCGTAGGAAGGAGAGACTCTGAATCATAAGAAACAAGGTAAACGGATTCACTGCTTTTCTAAATTGAGATTTCTGCTTTCAGCACCATGGACAGCGCATGAGTTTCAGTTACAGTACAGCTAAAAAAAAACTATCTAAGCTGTGCTGTTGTTACACTGCTTTTACAATCTATACTCTCATAGTAGTTAATTATATATATGTATATAAGTAAATCCTCAAAAGTGGAAACACTTTGGCTCTGCTGCAATATCAAAGCATCACTATGTTTGCCTTGGCAGCCCAACATAGCAACATTAGTTAAACCAGTGCCTTTTTCGCAAGGTGTTTAAATATGCCAAGCTTGTGGGAGTGAAATAAATAACTAAGGAACACAAAATAAATAAATAAAATGATGAACAGGAAAAACTGAAACTGAAAGGAAACTAGGAAAAAAAGTTATGCTGACAAAGCAAAAAACAAGACTCCCACTAAAAAGGGAAATCATTGTTAAGTGTGTGTGCCTGGATGGGGGGGAGTACATTAAAGTGTGTATGTCCGTTGGGATGGGGGTTGGTTGTAAGGACAGATACGCCTATAAAAGACAACAGCACTATATCGACGGAGAGTGGGGAGAGAGGAAAAAGAGAGAGAACAGGTTACGGCCACTGAGGGAAATGTGAAGGAATGACTGCAGTAAAGGTAAATGAAGCTCCATTCATAAATTATTCAATTTATAGAAACAATGTCAGAGAGAAGTGATATATACATGTGCTGCTATGAGGGAGGAAGTAGAACTGAACCACATCGACGCTCTTTCTCTTTTATCGTACAGTATGCTGCATTATACCTTCACTCTAACTCCCTTTCTCTCGGTCTGGTGCAGTGTCTGTTCTTTGGATTTTTCTGCTTGCTATCCCACTGCAGTTGAAGCTCAGCGGTGCTCACAGGCCACCTAGAGGACTCACTGGGAAACTACACAACACAAAATACTGCAGTACCCCCTCCTCTACAAGCTTTCTCCCCGACTGAGGTATGGATGCCTTATGCAAACCATCTGTCGATGCATTGCATACAGGTTTGTGTCCCTTTTTAGCGCATACCTTTTAAAATCACTTAACAAATGCACTGATTTATATGAACTGACCAGGTATTGTCTTAGAGCTTCCTGATCTCAGTGATTAAGGCTTTTGCAATCCTTCCTCATTCTCTCCCTCTCCCTTATTTGTGTGCACTAAGCTACTCTCAGCCGAGTTGCTCATATCGACGTCTCTTGTGGAATAGCACTAAAAGAAAATAAATTACCAGAGCAAGGACGCTTACACGCACAAACACAGACACATTTAAAGAAAAGCAATGTCACAGTGCAATTAATTAGCTTTAAATGAAATTACCCTGTGCAAAGACAAACTACAAAGCATTATGCATATAAGATATATCCTCAGAAGGTCATCGGTCAGACTTTGACCTCTGCTTTGAAACTAATCACAGCTCTGTTCTCAGCAGTCAGAAGCCCTTTTCAAAAGGCTTTTTTACTGAGAAAGAGATTCAGAAAGAGGCTTAGAGGTCTCAGCTTACAGTGGCAGCATTGAGACGTGAATGACTATATTCCCATATCTAGCACTAACAGTGTTCTTAAGATAGTTATAACCCCACTTCCTTCTCCTCCCCCCTCCCCCCCCCCTCAGCCTCAGCTCTCGTTAAAACCTAATTAATAAAAGTGCCCTCTCCGGTTAATTACCATCCCTTTATAGTCCCCCATTAAGTACTCAGGGAATGAAGCCGGAGAGAGATGGGATATAATTGTGTTAAGCCAAATCACACATGAACTTGATGGAAACTATTCTTAGCGGTGGGAAAGAATGGAGTAGGGTGACCAAAAAAAAAGGAAATGAAAAACAGACGGAGGACAGAGAAGGTCACAACAGGGGTCATCTCAGGTGACGTGTAAAGGTCATAGTTTAAGGAAGGGGTGCATTTGTGAGGATGTAAAATCATGGGAAGGCATCAGCAGGAGGGAGGGTAAATGGTTTGAAATGAGGCACTGCCAATGGGATGTGAGTGAGCAAAGGAGGGAGGGAGAAAGGGAGGGACCAGAGGCTGAGAGAAACAAACAGAAAAAAAGTTTAACTAGTGTATGTGATGAGAAAGTGTCGAGGAAAACAAGTTGTAGCAATAGCCAACAATACATTGTATGGGTCAAAATTATGCCAAAAATCATTAGGATATTAAGGAAATATCATGTTCCATGAAGATATTTAGCAAATTTCCTACTGTAAATATATCAAAACTTAATATGTATTGCTAAAAACTTTATCTGGACAACTTTAAAGGTGATTTTCTCAATATTTTGATCTTTTTGCACCCTCATATAGTTATATCTCAGCCAAATATTGTCCTATCCTATCCTATCCTATCCTAACAAACCATACATCAGCTTTCAGATGATATGTAAATCTCAATTTAAAAAAAAAACAAAACCTTATGACTGGTTTTGTGATCTAGGGTCACATATTAGACAGTTAAAAGTACACAAAAATGTCCTTATTATCAAACTATACATATATTAATATTATAAAATAGTTATAATTTTAGTATATTAATAGTCCAGTCACAGTCAACAATTGCAATAACAAATGGCAAAGCAGAATGTTTTTTCCTTCATTTTAACATCTGATTTAACCTATGCATTTTTATAGTCTGTATTTAGCAACACCGCTGGACAACTTTTTTTTTAGACCCACCAGTTGAGAACTACTGTTCAGAAATGTAGGGGTCGTTGTAGGAGGTGAAGAGCTCCATCTACAGTCATCCTAAACTTCCTAGAGCTTTGTTAGCATTTGATTATAGAGAACCTTGCCATTGGGTAGGGAGTGATGCTACCAGAAAACTGCTTATGCAGTGTATGGAACAAGAACACTGAGTTCCCAGTAACATATAGAAGGGCAAAGAATTGGCTACTCTGTTTCAAATAAAACAGAAGCAGACATCTGCTTCAGAGGGGAAAAAATAGTGGGCAGACAGATATAAATAACATTTGACATTCATGCTAACGTAGTGAAAAGACACCTAGACACCTATCAAGGTGATGTAACTGTGTGAGAAAAAAATCAGACACCAATCATTGTGGGACATGAGACGTCCATGTATTTGTTGGACTGACAACTCAAAATAATGTAACATACCAGAAATACCTTTTAAAAAAAAAAGGCATGAAGGGGTTTAAGTAGTGTGCGAATTACTGAGTGACTTTTAGGTGGTCCACTTTTTCTGTATTTAGTTTACATTTCGCACTGCTAGCACAGTTAGCAGTCAACTAATAGGCAGTTTAAAGGTATAGTTCACCAAAAAATGAAATGCTGCCATTAATTACTCACCTTTCAAACCAATAAGAGCTTTGTTCATCTTCGCAACGCAAATTAAGATATTTTTTATGAAATTCTACAGCTTTCTGACACTCCATAGACAGCAAGAGTCCTACCACAGTCAAGGTCCAGAAAGGTACCAAGAACATTGAAAAAATAGTCCATGTGACATCGGTGATTTAACCGTAATTTTATTAAGCTACGAGAATACTTTTTGTGTGCAAATAAGCACCATTTTGATGAGTATCATGACGCGCATGCGTTGTTTACATGCAAAGGAAAGCATGTGTATGCGTCGTAATACTCTCCAAAATGGCACTGGGATGGCGCAGAGGAGAAGAATTGTTGAATAAAGTTATTTTTTTGTGTGTGTTGTTTCTTTGCACACAGAAAGTATTCTTATAGCTTCGTAAAATTACAGTTGAGCCACTAACGTCAAATTAACTATTTTAACAACGTCCTTACATCGTTTCTGTGTCTTGACCATTGCTGTCTATGAAGGGTCAGAATGCACTCAGATTTAATCAAAAATATCTTCATTTGTGTTCAGCAGATGAAAATGTCTTTTCATCGGGTTTGACATGAGGGCAAGTGATTCATGAAACAACTTTAATTTTTTAGGTGAACTATCCCTTTAACAAAACACAAGGTCGGTGTGAACGATTTGTAATTGTAATGACACGTAGCGGGGTACTTTTATTTTGTAACGTCCGATAATCGAAAGCGCTCGATGAGCGTACCGTTGCCACGGTTATCCCCTCAGGCAAATTGTAATTATATTCGCGAACGTCTATTTAGCATATTCTTACTAAAATGGCTGTTATATCGTAGAAATGATTACACGCGTAAAATAAACAGCCATCTCCCCTTTTCCCAAGTGTTAATTATGGTGGTTAGACCAAATCCCTCCCATAATTCGCATACGGGTTTAAGTGGCAAAAACAAAGTAGACCTGACTACTACTTGTTGAGTCCGTTGACTGGCAGAGGCAGTGGGTAGGCAGGCCTGCTTTGCATCGGTACACCGGGCACACAGACAGAAATACTCAGAACAGAAGTGATATTTTTCACTTGTACACAAGATCACGACACAGACACAGCACAAACACCTATGTTACGTACTTACTCGCTTTGGGTCTGGCTCTGTTCGCGTGCGTGCAGTGTGCGTGTTACTGAACACACACACATGAACACACAAACTGCACAAAACGCTACGTGGAATTTACTACGTTTTCTGACTGAACGGAGGGATCCTCTTGGCGTGGGTCCGAATGACTGTGCAGAAACCTAAGATTTAGTTCTCTGTAAAATGGCTACAGTTATGAATAATGCAATATATTCTTGCTACAACACCGGCCAGTTCAAAATCACGCAACTGTGCTATAGTGCGTAGTTCAGTTCCTTTAGTGATACAAAAGACTAGCCTACGAAAAAAATATATAGGTTATTTCTAATATTTCACCTAAGTTGCACCTCTGCTATCCTTGTGCCTCAAATAAATTATTCTCGTTATATACATAGGTGTTACAGGTCTAAAATAAAAACATATTTCCCTGGTAAATAAGCATTTCTATTCTTTAACAAAGCTCGTGTTAACCAATTACTTTTATTCCCTAAACGAAACAGTCTATTCATCCAAGCGAAAACGTGCAGCGGGGAAACACCTCTCTCTCTCTCTATTTGTTTAATCTTCATGCACTCACTCCATTAACAGTCTATCCCTTTCTTCTCAGTTTTAGCATCCTTTCTTCCGTATCTTCACCTGTTCCCGTTGTCCAGGATTAAAAAAGACCAGAACCAGGTCTTTAGTTGCAGACTGAGAGGTCTGTTTGAAATTATTTATGCCGAACAAGCAGCTTGCCGGGCACGACTAGAAATGTTATTCCTTAAGCTGCCTCAGTTATTTCTTCCGTTCGTTTTTTCCCTCCCTTTTTTTTCTCTGTCGATGTTTTTGTTTAGTAAATCTGTATTTCCATGCAATTTATTCCTTAATCTAATGGTGACATGGGATCCCTCTGTGTTGTTCCCTCCCTTTAGCTCTTTAAAGGGAAAGGTGGCAGCTGGTGCCCCCTCCCCAAACCCCACCCTGTGCCATTTAACCATATACACGCCAAGAAACAAACCTGTCGCTATTTCCGGCATTTCCACTAGTGTTACCTTTATACATGACTTTTTAAACAACAGAAAAATGTAAACAAAAGAAAACAAAATTAAATGTTCAAAACATGCATACACCTATCTCTTAATAAAAAAATAATAAATAAAATATAAAAACATGGGTTATTAATGAACAATAAATGTAGGCTATAAGTTTACAATCCATGTTGCTAGTTTGATGATAGATAGATAGATAGATAGATAGATAGACAGATAGATAGATGATATAAGAAATTATACAGAATGTGGAATAAACGGCATGTTGAAAGACCTGTTGGCCAGTAGGAATGTGCATTTTACCTTGGTCATTGTGTTTCCAGGAGCTATAAATTACCAGTGTAAATCCATAACCCTGATCTCCAGTCAGTCCGTACAGATATTTGTCTCCTTCTTCACAAGACGGTGCAGTTTGTGTCACTATGTGAAAGAGACAACAATGCTACACCAATTAGTATAAGCACCAGGCTAGGTCACATAATTCTGCATAAACAGACCCAACATCCAAAGAAAATCAGATAATGCAAGCAGGGCAAATGCAGGCGGATATCGAAAAAATAATATCCTGAAAGGACAGCAAAATTTGGAATCTTCTAACATTTAGCCTGCATTAAACAAAATTGTAGATTGTAGAATAATACACCACAATCTGCAATAAGAAAACCGGAGGACAATAAGAGGTCATATATGTCTAGACATGGTCAATAATGATTATTCTTTCTGATCTTTCCTGAATGACTATACCCATTTTATTTGCTTTTGATAGTTCTCCAAAAGATAAATCTAGCCTCCACCGTTTCATAATCTATGCCTTCACCTGTTTCTTAATTTTTATTCATCTAGCTTCCATATATGGTCTTAAATCAGTCATGCTTGCTTTCTCTCTCTCTCTTTGGCATATTGCCGGAGGCAGAGCTGGGGGAGGAGAGCGAAATGTCGCAAGAGCAAGTAGGTGGAGGAAACTGGGTGGGACATAATTCAGACTAAATTGCAATATTCTTACAAGTTCTCTATATTTTTCCCATTACCACCCTCTCTGTTTTGTTTTAGGCTCTCTTTGTGAGATCACGAGCAGAGTAAGGTTTGTTAAGGTGTGTTTAAGCACACACTACTGTGCAACCCTCTTGGGTTGTCTAGGTGTGCAGCCAACTGCCTCCTCAGCGTTATTTCCGTCTCTTCCTGGTCTTCCCTCTTTACTTGCAGCTTTTTCTCCTGGGATTTTTAGCACGCTTCCTGTAATCTTCAGAAGCATATATTTTATATAAAAAGCACTAAATAACTTCTTATTTAGTCAATTACAACACACTAGGAAAGATTTACTCACCTTCATTTCATTTAAAACCTGTCTTTTTTCTTCTGTGGAACATAAGCCAAAATTGATCAACGACTTCAGTGTATGGACAAAAAAGCTGAAAATATCTCCTGTTGTGTTCCACAAGTCATACACATTTCGAATGACATCTGAATTTTAATTTTTTGAGTGAACTATCCCTTTAAGGATAAAGAATACATACATAGAGGCACACGCTCCAGATCAATAAATCAATAATGTTTCCACCAGTCACTTCTAACATGTTTTTGTTCTCCATTTATTACCGAGCTTCTGAGTGGCACAAGAAAAGAATGGAAATTAAGCAATATTGATGAAACCATTTTTTGAAGTTCAGATCAATTATATCAGTACTGAACATCAAATCATCCACCCTAGTTTGTCTATTTCCTTATATCATAGACATCTTATTTCTTCCATATGTCTGATTCTCAGTGCTGTACATTTTAGGAACGCCTAAAATGTCCAGTAGCACACCTCTACCACCGTCTTCTTGCCATTTCACATTGCTTTGTGCAACATCAGCAGCTTGCAATGTTGGGGGAGGCACAGGTACAGTGAAACTGTCCATATAGAGACTACTTTTACCCCTGTGGGGCACAGGAAGAGGTGGGCGAGGCAGCCGGGGTTGACATGATAAAGTGGATGGAGCTTTGTGAGCAGGAAGTCGGCTGTGAGCTCCGCTCTTGGTAAGGGTCCCATTAAAGGTAGCTGCATCCAAGATAGAGCGAGAAGACAAATCTGACCTGAAAAAGAGGATTATCAATAACTAAGAAAAATAACATGATTTAGTGTGGACAGAAAAGGCAGAAGGCTCTCAGATGAGTAGTAATACATGGCATGCACGTACTAGTGCTTTGAGGTCCATTATCTTCTTGCCGTATCACTATGCTGACAATTCACTTAGCTCATATATTACTTTGTCAATAGAAACACATTTGGGGGATTGTAGGTCCTCTGAGACTAAAGCTCTTCATTCCTTAGCATAAGGAATGTCTTTGTATATTCCATACCATTGCTGCCTCAATAAGCTAAAAGAGCTAAAACACAGGAAGAAGGTTTAAGTGCTCTTAAAACAATTTGTTCTTAGTTACGAAGTCAGCAAAGCAGACATACCAGTTAAAAAAACATGAACAAAGAGAGACATTCCCGATATGTTACACTGTCATACATATACTTTCTGTGAAGTGGTGTGTGAATTAATGTCAATATGTGTTTGTGACCTTGAGTGCTGCCCACCAATCAAGAGCTGACAAGGTTCAGGAGGCCAGGCCAGAAGGTGAGATGAGTGATGCTTCACTAAATCACTTCAATCAGTGCAGCAGGCCAACATGAAAAATGAAGCATCTCTCTAATGCTACAAATTCAAGCTGGATGAAGCTGAAAATGAAAATTCTGTCTTTAATTACTCACCCTCACGTCGTTCAAAACCCATAAGACCTTTGTTCATCTTCTGAACACAAATGAATCTATTTTTGATGAAATCTGAGAGCTCTCTGACCCTCCATAGACAGCAAGGGTCCTACCACGTTCACGGTCCAGAAAGGTAGCAAGAACGTCGATAAAATAGTCGTGTCATCAGTAGTTTAGCCACAATTTATGAAGCTACGAGAATACTTTTTATTGCGCCAAAAAACTAAAATAATTTTATTCAACAGTTCTACTCCGCACCACCCTAGCACCATTTTGGTGACACCTCTGATTCCATATATGGACTATTTTGTTGATGTTTTTGCTACCTTTTTTGACCCTTGCTGTCTATGGAGGGACAGAAAGCTCTCGGGTTTCATCAAAAATATCTCAATTTATGTTTTCCAAAGACGAACAAGGTCTTACGGTTTTGTAATGACTTGAGAGTGAGTAATTAATGACTTTTCCTTTAAGCTTAATGATAATTAAATGAAAATTCTGTCATTTACTCACCCTCATGTTGTTCCAAACGTATGACCTTCTTTCTTCTGTAGAACATAAAAGAACAGGCTTTCTTTATACAACAAAAGTAAATGGGGCCCAAAACAATACTGTATGTACAAATAACATTTTTGTGTTGAATGAAGAAAGAAGATCATGCAGGTTTGGAATGATATTAGGGTGAGTTAATGACAGAATTCTCATTTAGTTGAACTACCCCTTTACTGACCCTAAACATACAGTCCATTAAAGTGACCATGTGTAAAGATGTTTTTTGTTCACTTAGATATCCTGTGTACAGTGTTATGTGCGCCGTAATTCTAAATGATCAAGTAATGCAAGATATCTGTTCTGCTGCTAAACCCAGTCAAATGTCAAGAACTACTTGGAGCTTTAACTGATTCACTGTAGGCTAGATTTCAGATTTACATCACCCATGGTGTTCTGGGAATAAATGCTTTTCACTAATGGCATCTAGAAAGCCGATTACTCCAATAGTACATTACCCTCCATCTTGGGATGAATCAGGTTGGTAAACCCTTTGATCTCCGTCATCAGTTTTGAGAAACCACCACTGCTGACCTCACATCTGAGAATTAGCATTTACTCCATCAGTGCATTCACACTGCCCTCTGGTGGTGGAGAGTTACCTGTTAAAATGCTTGAAGTCAGTCTTCATTGTGCTACGGACTGGTTCCTGCAGAAACGGAGTTTGAGCCGCTTCCAGCTGTCTGTACAGTGCCTGATTAAAATCAAGAGAAGTGTGAGTCATTCCATCAGCCTAGAAGCTCCAGTGGAGATAAAACTGCTGTCTGTGGAGCTCTACTAAATCCTAATGGCTATGAGAGCCATCCATTAAGATACTTTGCATGAATTAGCATTTTTTAATATTGATGTTTCAAATTAACTACTCCCTAATGTTTCAAAAATTTCTATTCTCCACTCTCAAAAAAAGAAGCTTCATGTGGCTCAGTAGGGCTACTTATAGTGCACAATTTACCCTTAAAGGAATATTCTGGATTCAATACAAATTACAGATATTCAACCAAAAATCAGCATTCTGTTACTCTCCCTCCTGTCATTCCAAACATGTATGGCCTACCTTCTTCAGTGGAACACAAAAGTTGTTGTTAAAGCCACAATATGTAAGATTTTTTTATTGAAATATCCAAAAACCACTAGAACAGTGTTATATATTTTGCTGATTTGTGTACTTACATTATCCAATAATGTTTAAATTAATTTTAAGTAGTGAAATGGACCATGTCCTTGTGTTGCCTGCCAATGACGTCATACACCCTTAATTTTCCGGTTTTTATTTTGTAGAAAAAATGGAAACCCCGAAGACGCTTTAAAGGATTACTCTACCCCAAAATGAACATTTTGTCATTAATCACTTACCCCCATGTTGTTCTAAACCCGTAAAAGCTTTGTTTGTCTTCGGAACACAATTTAAGGTATTTAAGGTATTTTAAGGTATATTCTGGATGAAAACCTGGAGCTTTTCGACTGTCCCATTGACTGTCAAAAAAATAACACTGTCAAGGCCCAGAAAAGTATGACAGACATAGTCAAAATAGTCCATCTGCCATCACTGGTTCAACCATAATTTTCCGAAGCTACGAGAATACTTTTTGCATGCAAAGAAAACAAAAATAACGACTTTATTCAACAATTAGTCTCCCTCTGCGTCACCGTAGCGTCATTTTGGAGAGTATCCCCTGGACGCAAACAGCGTAACCTGTTCTCTCTCAACTTCGTCAGGTGGATGCACTCTTTTCGTTCTAATCAAAGTGTAAATAAACGTAGAAAACGCTACTGTGTGTTGCGGCTGACACAGAACTGCGTACGCTGTTTGCATCCAGTGGATACTTTCCAAAATGGCGCTATGTGACGTGGAGGAGACTTGTTTAATAAAGTTGTTATTTTTGTTTTCTTTGCATTCTCGTAGCTTCGTAAAATTAATGGTTGAACCACTGATGGCAGATGGACTATTTTGATGACGTCTTTCATACGTTTCTGGGCCTTGACAGTGTTATTTACTCGGCAGTCAATGGGACAGTCAAAAAGGTCCCGGTTTTCATCCAAAATATCTTAAATTGTGTTCCAAAGGCAAGCAAAGCTTTTACGGGTTTGGAACAACATGGAGGTAAGTGATTAATGACAAAATTTTAATTTTGAGCTGGAGTAACCCTTTGATATGTTATGCATTTTATTAGACATGTGACAAACGCAACAGTAACATTGTAACAAAACTTTCAACACACTCAAATGTATCTAGTATGATAAAACAGAAATGCTTTTTCCTACATACGCATGACAGGAAGGAGTGGAAACGGTCAACTGTAGCATAATAAAAGCTCCGCTGCTTTTGAGCCGTGTATCGTGCTCATCCTTCATGAGCAATTGCTCCAGCGGCCTCATTTTGCTTCCACGTCTATCACTCCCACCCTGCTTCATACTACAGTGCGCTTAATAAGTATTTAATACATTAGCTCATCCATGAACATAATTTCTGCCCGAGTCCCGACAAATTGCATCGGTTGTGGGAAGACAACAACTCCCAATGAATCCACACTCCATCACAGCGTCATCAAACTACGCCTTAATGGTTACCACAACTGTTTGGTTACCAACATTCTTCAAAATATCTTCTTTTGTGTTCTGCAGAAAAATGTAAGTCATGTACGTTAGGAATGACCTGAGGGTGAGTAAATCATAGATATGTATCCACCTTTTTCTTCCCTTATGAGTGGGTGTGGCCATGTATAAATTTTATGGTTCTGGATTCCGGTCTCGTCCACGTCCAGCTATTTTTAGCTGTACAAAACAGCTCACTTTGCTGCTTGATGTTGTAAACTAGTGTGCCTTTCCATATTATTTTTATGTATTATCTTAATTATTAACACACTGGTTTGTAGTGTAAAAAGTTTTACCATTTACTGCATGACACGTTGTTATTCTTCTTGTTATTTCCCTATAGCGGACAATGAACTGGAACTCTCATCCATAGACTGACTTCCACGTTGGAGAAAAAGGTGGATAGATAGATGCTACATGTAACCGTTCCAGACACGTCAACCCGTCTGCCATGTTGGAACAGTCAATGATTACAGCAAAAATCAATGTGTTCTCCAAGATGGCACAATATTGAACAGCATCTGGTTGTAAAATGCACAGAAATTTAAAATTCACGAAGAAATGGGATAAACTTTCACAGGTAAGAATGTGTTGGTTTGTGTTTTTAATATGTATTAGGTCAGAGTTACAGGAACTATGGTAACGTTTTAATGTTGTGTTAGCTAATGGCTTTGACTTTTTGAATTGTGTTATTTCAGGAAAACCATCTACTGAAGTCTATTGCAGATAAAGGTAATTATAACGCATCTACCTTTACATATCTATGCATTCAATTATGACAGAAAGGTCATTTTTGGGTGAACTATCCATGTAAGTTCAATTGACAGCATGTGTGACATAATGTTGATTATTGATTTTTTATAAACCAAAAATCATGAGTGGGAAGATCAAGCGCAGCCATTTGTTAATGTAATGTGTATGGCTTCCGTTCTCATCTGCTAACAATTGTTTTTAGCTATACAGAACAGCTTGCTTTGCTGCTTGATATTGCAAACTGGTGTGTCTTACCATATTATGTAATGTTTTATCTTAATTATGAACACACCGGTTTGTAGTGCAAAAAGTTTTACCTTTTACTGCACTTTGTTATTCCCTTCGTTATTCTTGTTATTTCCCTATAGCGGCTAATGAAGCGGAACACATTACTATTAGCTTACTTCCACACAGTGAATGGAATAATTTTTTAGATGTAAAAGCAGAAATTATTATAATGTTGCTAAAAGCACTTACATTGATTCTCCTGTTAGATGTGCAATGTGTTATATCTTGCGTGTTTACTTCTAAAACAGTGAGGACGAGTGGAAACTTTACCTGCGCCTACAATGTTCAGCCACTCTATCTCACCTGCATCATGCTAAAGTGTTCAGCCGGAGGTTCACGTGCTGGTGATTGACCTCTGTAGTGGTCCTGCATTTCACTGATGGGGTTGGAGACCACTCTCACTGTCGGCCGGTCTCTGAGCTGCGAAAGATCAAACTGAGAAATATGAAATACATAAATAAAGGCATGGAGCTCTTAAAACGGACTAAAAATGCTTTCTCCAAAGAAAAACTCACACAAACACACACAACTCACCCTCTGGGCCAGCTCATTGAGGAAATGCGTGGTCCAGTGCGCAGGGGCTTTAGAGTGTATTTCATTGTACAGAGGTCCATTCAGTGGGTTTCTGTCATGCTCAGTGTGTGAAGTGACAGAGAAGTGAGCAGAGGGCGACACTGTGTTCTGACGGTGGAGGACTGGAGGAAGAGGGGCATTCTGGGGCAGTGACAAGAAGGTGGTTGAAGGTATCTATATTATGACATATTGTTTCTTGGGTTGTGTGCCATTAGGCCCGTCAACAAGAAAGGTTAATGACTAGGACACTTTTAACCTGAGGTTTTTAATGTTATGAAAATTAATAATGTTTTTCATATCAAGAACAACAAAAACAACATATTAACTTACAAAACGTAATTCTACAACTATTGGTTTTCATTAGCGTCCTTCAAACAAACTAAATTCTTGGTTAATTTGTTCAGTTTTGTTTTTGGTCGTTGCTGTAGCTTATAGCAAGCTGGCAACTTAACTGTAGTAACGTTACCAACAACTCTTGTAACTATGGCTACCGTATTTTTTGTGTAAGTTAATAAAGCAAACTTGGTTGGTAACCCAGTTTGATGTGCCTACCTTGCCAGTTTTAAAATAAAACGGAGAAGGTTGTAGATACGCATGTCCAACGGTTGTGCTCGTTTGGACCTTTCTCTGGTTATCCATTTGGTTCATGCACTGTCTCAAAAAACTGAAAACAACCAAAAAGATACAGGAACTCCACTCTGTCGAAAATTAGACAAGTGACATATTACGGATAAGACCCTTTATGTGTTCAGTCACGGATAATGCTGCCTGCATCCATCGGAATGGAAGAAGACTGCCTAGTTTACCCTTATTTGCTGCTATGGAAACGAACTCGAGTCTATGACCGCACACAGAGAAATTAAACAGTATCGAGTTGCATTGCAGTCTAAACAGGGTCAGAAAGCTCTCGGATTTCATCAAAATACCTTAATTTGTGTTCGAAGGTCTTATGAGTTTGGATTTGGAACGACATGAGGATGAGTAACTAATGACAGTTTGTTTTTTGGATGAACTATCCCTTTAAACATTAAAATTAAATAGTACTCAATTTTGTGAGTTTTCCGAGAAACGTGAACCTAATAGTAAAACACCTCAAACAAACAAACAGTAAATAAATAACAGTAATTTCTGTAACTATTAAACATAGGCTACTATGATCTTCTTAGCAGTGCAAGACGCTTTTAAAATATTTCTTTGCTTTTTTTGGGGGTGAAAGTGGTTGTGTCTATTCACATTAGAGATGAATGTAAGAAAAATTATAAAAACAAGTCATATGCCAGTCAAATTTCACTCCAAAAAATCAAAAGAAGGGAAGAAAAAGTACATTCAGTGATATTATTTTCATGACAACCATAATAAACCATATTGCAAAACAAATGCTCGCTCTCATTATTATATATATATATATATATTAAAAAAACAATACAAATGAAAGGTATATGGTATATTATTAAAACAGCTATGATATTTTGTTATCAGATGTTTATATTTGTGAGCATAAATTAACTCAACAGACTATTAAATTACATTGTTGGCTTTAATGTATGAATAAATAAATAAACTCAACAATTTAAGCATTGAACATAGGCACTATGACTGGCAGCGCAGAGCCACTCATAGCAGCACACTTTCATGACGACCGTATTTGAGTGTGGCATGCTTTGTACGGAGCAATCTGTTCATGCTTAGTACAGAGCAATCAGTTCATTCAGGAAGTGTCTTTTGCGATAACAGTGTTTGTGTACTCCTGATGTAGTTCACACAGAGCAGAACACATAATACAAGAATACTGATAGAAATGGGATGCATAGCTTTAACTCTATTGTCAATGCATGTCTTCTGAAACACTTGACTGACTCGATACATGAATGAATGAATAATGGTTTAAGTAGGAGCCATTATGCCATTCAGTTCAGCAATGATCCTACTACACAAAGTCCTCTAAGTACACATACTGTACCAGCCAATTTTGAACGTTCTCTTCTGTGCTAACAGACACACAAACACACAACCCCCGAGAATATCACAGGGTGCAGGTTCCACATAAGAATACAATAGAAAATTAGACTCAAGACAGACCAGATGCACTATGCAGTCTCTCCCTCTGCATGGCCAGGGAAAATAGTATATTTGAGGTCTACATGTTTCGAGATCGTTCCACTAACATAGAAATAGCTAAGGGTAGTCTACACTGATCTCTTCTGAGTCTTCTGTCATCCTATAGGAGCAGAGAGGGTGGGAGAATGGATCAGCAGGTCAGTCCGAAGCTGAGATTGGTTAACCCCTGGACTCCAAAGACCTGTCGGTGAAAAGACAGCAATGGGCAAGATTTCAAAATACAGAGAGGCTAACTTGCACATTCAGTAGAATATCTTATATTTCACCGAAGACATTTAGAGGGATAGTTTACCCAAAAAATTACATTTCTGCTCTTAATTATTCACCCTTATGTCGTTCCAAACCTGTAAGACCTTTGGTCATCTTCAGACCACACCATTCTGGGCCTTGAACGTGCCAGTTTCATTGTTGTCTATGCAGGGTCAGAAAGCTCTCGGATTTCGTAAAAAAATATCTTAATTTGTGTTCTAAAGATGAACAAAGTTCTTACGGGTTTGGAACCACATGAGGGTGAGTAATTAATGACAATTTTAATTTTTGGATGAACTAATCTTTTAACATGCCAATTACTTTTTTATTTAATTCATTTTAACAGCCTGCTGTACTGTAATAAATACAAAATAGATGTTCTAAAAAATCTAGGAAAGTGAGTGCTTCTATTCAACAAGGATGTATTACATTTCAAATAGATCAAAAGTGACAGAAAAAACATTTACAAAGCTACAAACGATCTCCATTTCAAATTGCTGTTCTTTTTTACTATTCATCAAATCCTGGAAAAATTTAACACTTTCTGCAAAAAAAAAGGAAGTTAAAATTGATAATACAAAATGTTTCTTGAGCAGCAGATCAGCATATTAGAATGATTTCTGAGGGAACATGTGACACTGAAGACTGGAGTAATGATGCTTTGCGCCATCCCAGGAATAAATTACATTTTAAAGTATACTGTAATAAAATACAAAACAGTTGTTTTAAATTCTAATAATATTTCAGAATTGTTACTGTTTTTATGATTAAATAAATGCAGCTTTGGCAAGCATAAGTCACACTCACGAGTAGCTGGTATGTTGCTGGCGTCTCCTGGCACTTCTCATCTTCTCAAATCTGGCTTCCATCTCTTCTAGGACTTTAGGGGTGTAACGCACCACCAGCTTCACTGAACCCTGAGCTGCCTTTAGCAGCTCTACAGCTTTCTCATGATGTTCTCCCTCCACACTCTACATACAATGAAGAAATGAAAAACATTTTAAAGTCTGTTATTCTGGAAAATCACAGCTCGTAAAGAGGTCATGAACTGAGAAACCAAAATTCCATAGATTTTTTAATATATAAGAGGTCATTGTACTATAACTATAAAAACATACTATAAAAACAAGTTTCAGAACTCAAAACTTTGACCTTAGTATAAAAACAGCTTATATTGAAGGCAAAATGCCAGTTTTTTGAATGTTCTGCTCTATGATGTAATAGATAAAGTAAGCGTCGCCTCCGCAGAAGAAGATCAATATCACTGCCTGTTTCAGGCATCAAAAACATTCAAACTAAAAGATGATGCTGTGTAGTCTATATTGATAAATGTTTTCATTATGTGGTCACTATTACTTTGTCTCTTCTTACAGATCAAATTAAATAATTTGTTTATGTTTTAAACCTAAATCACAGTGGGGTCCATCTAGGAGAAATGAATGTACGCTGTTAGCCAATCATAGCTGTGGCCGTTTACTTTCAAGTCTACAATCCGCCACGCGAATTCAAATAGCGTTCTGCTGAGGGGGGTTAAAAACAGGACAGAAAATAGCCTATTACTTCTAAATGATGATGTTTTTAATGTCACAATCTTGATAACATTATAAGTGGACCTCAGAGAACATAAAACACTTTATAAGGCATAAAAGCAAAGGCAGTTTAAGACCCCTTTAAAATTAAGGTTGTGGTCACAAATATACAACTTCGAATTCTACACTTCCAACATACCACTCCATTAACAGACAGCAGTTGATCTCCTCTCTTCAGACCACCCTGTCGGTCAGCAACACCCCCTGGGATGACCCTGGAGATGTAAATGGGAGAGTTTTGCTCTTTTCCACCCATGATGTTAAACCCAAGCCCCTCGTCTGTTTTAGGGAGCTCAACCACTCTTGGGTGTGCATGGCCTTCGCTGGCTGCGAACGCTGCTACCGTAGCCTTGAAAAAGATACAGAATAAGTGTTTTCTTCAGTATATGATTGTTCTTGATTAACATACTGACAATTGTTTGGTAAAAGGTACCTTTGCAGTGGCTTGCGCACGGACCTCAGGCCCACCTACAATGTCCAATGTATCATAAAGCTGCTCATAGACCTAAAAAACAAAAAGGATTTCATGACAAATTTTATGACAATGACTACTTATAATTTTAGCACTGAAAAAATCTTTGAAACATATGTGTAATAATGAAAGTCATTGTGCAGTTTTATAACTAAATCCTATGTAAGGTTTGTGAAGTAGAAGGCAGATTTTAGTGGAATGAATCCTAATCGAAGTAGACATACTGATCAAAATCTTGTCTTCCTAGAATACGTTATCCCTCAGCTATGCATAGAGCAGGACATCTGAAGGACATGTGAAAACTGAGTAAGTCTGACAAGAGTGTCATGTAGAATATCTGTGCAAGTTGTAAACAGACTGGACTCCTGCCATTGAGACCCATTACTACAAATCAAGGTGTGAGATATGGAGGCTGAAGTGAGATGCCGTCTCAAAGCGACAGGAAAGTGAGTCATTCAGGAGGCAGCAACAGTGCAGCACAATTCTGTCTATGACAAAAGAGCATACACGTGTAGAGGAGGGAGACGACAAAGTGCTTTCTCATGTGGTGACACATCATTTCACTTCAAACCTTAATTTTATACCTAGCTATTCATGTTCCATTAGTGTTCTGTGAAATCAGCACAAGAAAAAGGTACAAATTAGTCAATATGTTCAATGTTCTAACAGAATCTAGTTTTAACAGAACTAAAGTCACAGAGTCTTTAGGTTTGAAGGACTGAAGCTGTCTTTACCTCTCGAATGGCAGCACAGAACTTGCTCTGTAAAACTCTCTGAAGAGCCTGGAGTTTTGGAGGAGGAAGTTCACCGCTTCTCTGAAGCCTGTCTAACAGTTCTATCACTCTGCAAACATCTGGCATAAAAAATAAAACATTACAGAAATATACACTGCCTTATACAAAGTTTAAGATCGCTAAAATGTTCTCATCAAGGCTGTAGCTTGATCAAATATACAAAAAAGTGAAATATTATTGCAATTTAAAATAACAGTTTTCTATTTTAATATACTTTAAAATGTAATGTATTCCTGTGAAGCAAAGTTGAATTTTCAGCATCATTACTCTAGTATTCAGAAATCAGTCTAATATGTTGATTAATAATCAGTGTTGAAACAAACCTGTGATTTTTTTTTCAGGATTCTTTGATAAACAAAAAGTTAAAAAGACTAGTATTTTTTTTCCAAATTAGAAATTGTGTGTTACAATATACACTACTATTGAAAAGTTTGGGGTTTTATTAAAATTATTATTATTTTGAAATAAATTACTGCTTTTATTCAGCAAGTATGTGTTAAAATGGATAAAAAGTCATAGTAAACACTTATATTGTTAGAAAAGATTCCTGTTTTTAATAAATGCTGTTGTTTTTTACTTTTTACTCATCAAAAAAGTATCACAGGTTCAAAAACATATTAAGTAGTGTTTCCAACATTGATAATTAATCAGCATATTAGAATGATTTCTGAAGGATCATGTGACACTGAAGACTGGAGTAATGGCAGATGAAAATTCAGCACTGTGTCACAGAAATAAATTATATTTTAAAATATATTAATACAGGAATCCAATATTAGAAAATGCTATTTTCTCAAGCAACATGGTTTTTAAGTACTTTTTGCTTTTAGGGCCCTTTTATTTATTTATATTTATTAAATTCCTGCCATAAATATTACTAAAAAGACAATATGTCAAATTCAATAACAGAGTTAAAGGGCCTGAATTAACGATAGTTCATCTCGTTTTCTCAAGACAATTAAAAGGGACTACGTAAATATTATTATCAGCACCGATGGCAATTATGACATCTAAAGCAAGGCAAAATAACGAACTGTCATGCCTTTCTATATACACAGATGACAAGTCAAACCAAAAAAAAAATTTAGACACCAGAGATATATATATATATATATATATATATATATATATAAGTAGTGGTTGGGTGCAAGACACTATAGTTCATTTATGTGAGGATAGCAAAATAAAGAAATAAATAAAACTCAGACAAATACTCAAAAATTCTTCATACAGTGGACTACCAGTAAAATTGATGAAAGGTTGGGACCAAAAATCATTCAGACACTTCGATCCGTTTTGTTACATACCTTTCTATCACAGTTTAACTATTGAGTTCTTGTCATTTTATTACCATTTTCTCAACTATAGCAATCAACTGTGATGATGTGATACATTTTGAAGGTGGCTGAATACATTTCAGTTTGACTATATTATATATAGTCTTTGATTATATATAGGTGATTTGTTTTTCAATTAATTTCCAGCATAACAATACAAACACGAGCACTCCCTACTGGGGACATCCATTCATTCACATCGTGGGCACTATGTGCCCCATTCAGTGGTCATTAACGTTACCCGATTAAGAGCCTGTCAGTTTATAGGTAAGGCTATCCGGCGAAGCTTTTTTCAAACAACACTTGCATCTAATGGGACATAATGAACAGGACTAAGTAAATTACCTCTTTCCAAGCAGAGCGGTTCCGTCATCGCCGCCATGTCCAGCTCTTTCCCCGTATGATAATACGATGACATCATGAAGACCGTCTGCTGCAGTGGAGGACTGAACCGTTTTTAACGTGATTTTCCCAGAGGTAGGTTTATAAGATAACGTTTTCAAGCTTTAGGAAATGGTTTTCAATTGCAAAAACCAATCGTCTTCTGCAGGTTCGCAGGGAGATTGCAGATGCTCCAGCTACGGTGGCGAGATGCGAGAGGAGCCGTGCACTCGTACCGGGTAGCCGCTTACTGAATGACGCGATACCATACGTCAGAGGCGCGAGTTCAACCAAAGACTATCACCTCGCTATTAGTCGTTTTCGTGTTTATAAAAGGTTAAGACTAGTCTTAAAAGTTTTTATATTTAAGACTGGTCCTATTTTTTAAATTTGGTTACATAAAAATGTAGATGCTAGTTGGTCAGACTAGTTCTTAAATGAAACCCTGGATGTTAGGACCTGAATGGCCTAAAATATTTATCGTCTCTAAGGGGGGGGGGGGGGGGGGGGGGGGGGAGAGAGATGATGATTGCACTTGGTGAGCTACTGGCCCTACCGGTTGCCATTTTTACCACAACACAGAAAATAAAATACTGACACACTGCCACATTGTGCAGATTTAAGCTAGAATTTTCAGTCAAAGGGCAACAAGAGAAGCAATGCATGTCAAAAGAAGAGGAGAAAAGAATGGGAAGATGCTTGTGGACGAATAATACTTTCTAAAAGACCTGCATCTTTGTTCTCTCCACTTTTGCCCTGATTCCTTTGAAGCTTTTAGTAGACCACAGCTACTGAGTTTACAAACAATAGATGCCATCCTGGCAGAATGTAAACATGCTGACACGCTGCAGCCATTGAGGGATTTCACTTGATATTTGGGGGCATTTCGATTCTTTGTGAGGAGAAAAAAAAAAAAAAGGATGGTACATCATTTGGTTTAAGCCTAGGCTTATATCCTTTGCCACCTGTGAGCTCTTGCAGTAACTCTGGTCATTGTATCAGTATTTCCCCCCAAGAAATAAAGAACTCAAGACAAACTGACACCAATTTGGCAATAAAAAGTATTTATTTAAATGAAAAGCAGAACCAATACTAACAGAGATACAAGAAAAAAAAAAAAATTAAGAGCGATTTTTGTGAACCCACTGCAGACATTCCTATTTAAAAACACATCTGTGTCAATGTTTGCCACCTTTGTTACTTCAGTAAAATTAGGGGCCACTGTACAATTTGCGAACGATCCACATATTGAACCAAATATAAAACAATGTACAAAGACAAAAGATCGAAAAAAAATAAATGGGGGGCAGATATAAAAGGAACATTGTACAGATACGGTTTCAAACCATCGAGCAATTACTCTTGTAATCAACAAACATCTATGAAAATGGACATAACAGTACTAAACAACCCCAATTATCTGACAGTTACCCATCAACTTACTGAATAAACTACACTGTAATAAAACACAGTACCTCAGTCAAGAGATCTCTTCCTAGCAGTGTAGTCACTTGATACCAAGCTGATGTTAGACAGGGAATTCAAATGCATCATAAGGCTAGTTATTTAGCAAAGTTTTATGCAAACAAAGCCCCACAAATAAAATAACAAGGCTCAAAAACAAAACAAAGCTCACAGTTTAACTACATAATCTTTTTATTTTAACAAAAGGACGCTTCTTACCAGGGAGACTCTAAGCTGTCTCAGTGACAGCTGTTGGTAGTACAGTATAATACTTACACACTGTGGACATAGTGCAAGCAAAGGGTGGAGGCATTAAATAATGGTTGAGGATATTTGTGAAACCAAATCAACTGGATGATCTTGGAAGATTCACACAACGGTGACACTTTCAGTACTCATCGCCCTGGCCCTCCATCCTGTATCCATTCTCATTAGAGGCATAGCCCTCTCCTGACTGCATGGAATCCTGATCCATCATCATCATCCTCATCCCATCCTGTGAACCTTCTTCCGATTGTGGCGGCAATTGTTCCTCACCCTCTTCGCCTCCGTTACCCAAACCCTCCTGATCTCCTGAGGACGATACATGTCTGTCTTCCCTACGGTCCCCACGATCCCGATCGCCTCGGTCTCGCTTGTGTTCACGATCTCTATCCCTGTCTCGCCTTCTTTCCCGATCTCTGTCTCTATCTTTATCTCTGTGGCTGCGCTTCCTGTCACGGTCTCTTTCCCTGTCCTTGTCTCGATCCCTTCCTCTCTCCTCTCCTTCAGGCCCTCCCTCCTCACCTCGTCCCGGCTCACCACCCAAGGGGTCCTCCATACCCCTATCTCCTCCTTCGGGCATCATGCCATCAACTAGCCCACCCATGCCTTCCTCTCCTCCATCTGCACCCTTCCCTCTCTCTCTGTCTCTTTTTCTATCCCTGCTCCTGCTTCTCCTCTTGCGGTCTCTTTCTCTATCTCGGTCTCTACTCCTCTCTCGGCTGCCTCCGGCAGCACCTCGTTCTCGTTCCCTTTCTCGTCGCCGACTGGCACCTCCTGCCTCCTCCCCTGGTGCCGCGACGGCCCTCTCACGCTCACGAGACCTGGTGCGTCTGCGTCTCTCTCGGGATCGTGAACGGCGGCGCTCACCGCGGTCCCTTTCTCGGTCTCGTTCCCGACTGCGATCCCTGCGTTCGCGATCCCGATCGCGGTCACTGCAGGATAAGAGACAACAGGTCAGGATTGGAAGGCTGATATGTACCTACTTTGAAAACTCGATAATTATGCCCCACACAACTTACCTTCCAATTGGTCGGTCATCATAGCGGGATGTGTCGTCTCTACCAGAGTGCTTGATGTTGACATCTGCCCCTCCTCGCCTTGTACCACCAAGACCTCCACCTGAACAGTGAAATAAACATACAATGAAGATGAAGTAATACTTGGTATCCTAACCAGGGGTGGGCAACTCTGGCCCTGGACATCCACTGCTCTTCAGAGCTTTGCTCTAGAACAGGGATAGGCAACATCGGTCCTGCAGTGCTGATGCCCTGCAGAGTTTAGCTCCAACCCTGAAAAGATCTCACCTGCCTGTAGCCCTAGTGATTCTGAAGACCTTGATTAGCTTGTTCCGGCATGTTTAATTAGGGTTGGAGCTAAACTCCAGGACAGACACTGGCTATCCCTGTTCTAGAACGGGTGCCCAAAACTTAAACTGCAGGACACCGGCTCTTCAGGGCCATCTCCAACTTGCCTGAACACACCTGTCAGGAAGTTTCTAGAAAGCCTAGCAACAGCTTGATTAGCTGGTTCAGGTGCGTCTAATTAGGGTTGGAGCTAGGGTTGGTCACCCGTGCTCTAGTTTAAATGTCCAATCCAGGAGGTACACTATTCTGACAAACAGCTAATAAGCATCTTCTGATTTAATATTACTAGGAGCAGCACAGGACATCCAAGGTCTAGAAAACAACACTAGATTAGAAAAAAAAAAAAAGCTTACCAAGTCTCCGGGGGCGCCATCCTTTGACCGTTCGTCCTCTTTCAACATCAACAAGCACTCTACGTCCATCAATCTTTTTGCCATCTGCATGCTTGTAGGCAGCTAGAGGAGTTGATAGATGAGCAGTAGAAAAGAGGAGATAGGGAATAGGAATAAGGAGAATACAGAGAAAGAAAGAAAGAAATAGGTGGACAATGAGAAACAAGAATACACACAATAGTATTTCCTGCTACATACCTTGAATTTGGGATGAACTCCATTCAAACACGTTAAGCTATTTAAAGGCACACGCTTACCTCTGAACGGATAAGCCACCAGTAATCAGATAAAATTGATAATGTTGCCACCATCCATAAAACAAACAAAAAATCTTCCTCACGATAAGTGAATGATTACACAACAAATGCTTTAAAAAAAAAAGCTCTATTAAAAAGAGACTGTAGTGACTAGTGACAGATTTTTATTGTAAATTTAAGCAATACTGCATACCTTGAAATAAATTCAAAGTACAATGCTTCAGGAAAATCCTTTATATGAATTCATATGATTAAAATGCCTAATTTCACCAGTAAAGTGAATTTCTCAAATTTTCTGCTTTAATTTAAAAGTCACACAGTGGGGAATGTGAGAATGTTGCAGGCGCATATAAAGACTCTGTATGAAAATTCAGACATCATTTGACAAAGTTCAAAGAAACTAAAAGCATGTGCTTTGAAAAGCTTTACAAAATTCAGAAAAAAGGCCATCTCTCTGATGTTCAAAAAGAACAAAGGAACATTTGAGAGCTAGAGAACAAATGAAGTGAATAAAAATCAAGACAGGTCACAAAAACAAAGAAGCATTATAGTCAACAGCTTGGACCACACAAGTCATCTCCAAATTTCAGGTGATCCACATTACCTGCCCATTAACGGCATTTTATTCTCATTAAATCTTAAAAAAAAGGCACTTAGTGAACACAGTTAAGTTAAAAGCCACACAATCCATTCTCCAAACTCTTTCAGAAACATACATTCACACTCATACTTTCTATGAGCATCAAAGCACCATTCACGCTCACATCAGGACAAACCAAAGGGGAAAAAAGAAAACATTTTGCAGAGCCATACTTTAAGACTCTAGATTAATAAAATAACGGATTTGCTAGAATTACAGCTTTTAAATAAGTTACTAAAGTCTCTTCAATATGGCCAATACCCTTGGGTCCTTTTCCATCTGCTGGTCTAAGATAAAAGTCTAAGCCCTTAAGTTTTTAAGTTAATATCTCAGTGTTGCCACATTACCTGGAGATGCTACCTTACCATAACACCTGGCCAAGGATGGAAGTCCTTGATGGAAAACCCCACGGAAACGTAGCCTGATGATTCCAGCTGCCTTGAATCAACATGTCCTTCAGTACGCAATTTTTTTATTTTTACCAAAACTGGACAACCTTGATACGATGAAATCCATGAAGCTACTCTGGTCTGCACTGTCGACGACGTTCAGTTGAAACCCATTATGAGGGCCTTACCATCAAACCCTCAAGTTCTTTCGCACACACCTCTCCTCACATCTCAACACGAGGGCCTTACCAACAACCCTCAGACTACCATACCAAACTAGAGGGGCTTACCAAACACCCTCAAGGCACCTACCCAACACGAGGGGCCTTACCATCCACCCTCATTTTTATCAGTTAACAGAGGGCCTTACCACAACCCTCACCTACCTAACCAATAGGAGGGGCTTACCAACCACCCTCATATCCAAAACAAATGCTCTCATATTCTTGACGAAATCTACCTCGCAAGTCACATTTATAAAGTTCTCTCACAATTCTTTAAAATGTTTGTATCTAAAATTTAGAAAAAAATAAATAAATGAAATGGTAGAAAAGGAAAAAAAACATTAACTACTTATTTTATTGGTTGTATCCATGTCGCTACTTCAGCCCACTTATAGGTGTTGTATAGATAAAGATTTAAAGAGCTAACTGGTACACATAGGAAAGGTTACTCTCCATGCAGCTCCTCGCGTCTCAACCTAAATGGAAATTTGGCTTATGGATTAAGCATCTCAGAAAAATTCTGGGACTGAATTTAACTACGGAAGCTATACAAGGTGAATCCATGACACCAAGAAACTTTCAATGTAATCGGGTTCTGTGCAGTGATTGGTATCCAATGCCATTGGTAATCCATTCTATTAAAGCCAATTCCAAACACTCTGGTGCATATTATGCCTATTTACACATTATATTT
This sequence comes from Cirrhinus molitorella, assembly GCA_033026305.1. Lineage (NCBI taxonomy): Eukaryota > Metazoa > Chordata > Actinopteri > Cypriniformes > Cyprinidae > Cirrhinus > Cirrhinus molitorella. The sequence continues at coordinate 32,535,794 of CM065117.1, read as the reverse complement.
CCACCAAATAAGTGTCTTTTGTGCCATCTTGTACATAATAAAACAGAGTTAAGGTCCTGGCCTATAATATATATATTAATTTGTGTTAGGTCTTCCGGGCAAAAACAAACAAAAAAAGTAGTTTTTAAAATATATTTAAACTTCTTATTCTAGCATAAATGGTCTTTAAAATTGTGTTTTGGGCCATTACGCAGTATCTGTCATATGAACTTAAACCTCGTTCAGGCGTGATCCAGTGTTTTCCATGCCTCAGTTCATAGTGAATGCAGTGTTTCTGCATGTTTACTGCATGTGCAGTTTAGTGCACATTTGAGAAGGACAACCAGATATGCATTTTTTCACTGCAGATGATTACAGCATTTCACTTGATTTATGAGATGCGTGTTTGTAAAGCTGTTTTTAGTGAAGCTGGAGTTTTCCGTCAAAATAAAAGCTCTACTGCCATTTGCGTCAAAATAAAAGCTCTACTGCCACTGTCAAAATAAATGCTTAAAAAGTGCAGTATAATTTGCTGACAGCTAGTTGTTTAAATGGGCAAAGTTACTGCAGTCCAAATTCAAAATATGTCTTTCAAGTGTATAAATTACGTAGTATTGCAATTTCCAGACTGTAGTGTAAAGCAAAAAATACTATACCTATAAAAACAGCATTCGCTTTCATAGTGTAACTGTTGTAAAATATATGGCCATTACTGTCATAGGAACAATATAAAACTTTTTAATTACTTTATTATTATATTCTAATTTGTTGAGCTTGTGAATGTGATTTAGACAGACAGTATACCACAAATAAAAAGAGGGTTGCGTTTTAAAGTTCAGGTACAAGTTTTCTTAGTTAAGAACATGGGTTGGAGCCCTTCATTTTGAACTCTCAAAGTGCATTAGATACAATAATTTAAGTTCAAAATGTACAAAACTTTTCAAACCAAACTGCCAAAAAAAGTGTTGCCATCCATAAACGCCAAATTCTTGACTAGAATCCTACTAAAATTACTTTTTGTTTGCTCAAACTGCCAAACACTAAACGTGACTGCCTCTTAATATCAGGTATTGCATGTCAGGCAAATAACTTTACTTCATAAAAATGTTATTTCAATTAAAGCACCTATTCTGCATGCTTTTAATATCAAGATTAAAAAAAAACAAGATCAGCTTTCACTTTGACATGACCTAGCAATACGGTGATGCATGAGTCACTGCATTGCATCCAACAGGTTCCCTTTTACAGCTTCGCCTTATTTCAAATGAACGGTCATGCAGTCTAATTCTCGCAGAGTACAACCACATTAGTAGTAGTACCAATGGCTTTAATAGAAGAGATTAATGACAGGATCAAACCACCACAACTGACCCAAGCCACACTCAAAACTGGAAGCCAAATGTTTAGCCCTAAAATGGGGCGGTGATTTGGTTCATCTAACGACCTAAAATTAGATGAGGGGTGTAAAGAAATCTTACCCATCATACAAACCCATCATACCAACCATATACTGAGCTGTGGTAGTAGGGTGTAGATGTATCAAAACCATCATCATGATCTGCAAGCCAGCTCTGGCCAATAGCCATCAGAGATAGGCGGCTGCAGTAGCAATGAGAACAACAAACAATTAATAGAAAGCATTGACTCGCTCCGCAACACTTCAATCATGAACGCCCCTGTTTGAACTGAGTTATGAAAAGCCTTGATATTAACGACTGTTTGTGCACCAGACATGAACAGGTGTGTAAGTATATGGGTCACCTTTGTCACTACAGACGGCCTTAGCCTTTAGCTTACCATCACCGCTCCGGCCGGAAACACACTGCTATGTCACACTGCCTAAACATTACAGAGATGCCATAAAGCGGCAACATTCATCAGAATGTGTGTTGGGCTAACGCACAGCCACACGCCACTTTTACCCCACGTGCTGCACCATCACACTCACACCAAATGCAACACACACACGGGGGTAAAAACAGGAATATACTACAAACACAGACATAATAGGGTTGACAAGAGGTCATACAAGCACACACATACACACAAATGGAGTTTTACAACTTGACAGAGTTACACATTCTTATATGCAAGTTTTGAATATTGAGTGATTGGCTAACATCTAAATATGTGGTCATTTAAAAAAGAAACAACAACAGAAAAAGAATAAATGGACTATGACCAACATACTTTGTTAATTCAAATATAAATTAATAAATTTAAGGGAAGAAAAACAAATGACTCATTGTGGTAACAGATGGTGTAGCTGTTCCAGACCTTGCTTTTAGCAATAAAAAAAATAAGAATAAGTAGTCTTGGTTACTCACAGTGCATGTCTCTCTCATGTTCGTATTCAATGAACGCGTAGCCTCTTGGTTTGCTAGTTTTCTTGTTGTACACAATATAGATCTAAAAACAAGATCAATTCAGGGATGAGACTGCAGGATAACAAACGGATAGTAGCATAACACTGAAATGTACATAGAGGGTTTGTATTGGTCACAGTTTGGTCAGTTACCCGGATACACAGCCATATTGGAGATACTTGGATGTAAACAGCATATATTGCACTGTTAACGTATGACTGAACACGTTGTTAAGTGAATTTATGCCGTCTAAACCATAGAAAAACTGCTAAATGGACATAGTAAGCAGGAATGGTGCAATATTTTGACAAACTAAAGTTGATAGGTGGTAAAGACGCGTATATGCGATACTTGACCAGAAATTATAAGAACAAACACGAACGCTGTCAAGATTCTTGCCCTGGAAATCCAAAAATCAGTTTGGCCAACCACAAATGCTTTTTGTTCTTCAGACTGTTTTTGCTCTCCTTGATGTGTTATAACTTTTAGCAGTCTATAGCATTCCAAATGTTTCTCCATGTCTGACAAATTAACACAGCCAAAAACATGACAATAATAGACTATTTTCAGCAGCAATGATCAGCAAAATATACAGGTTCGGTTCAGTGGAACTGTTTTCATTCAGTGCCGCCAATATGGCCGACTGATGACGTGTCATGAAAAGCCTGTATGAAAAAGCTAAACTTTAGTCCAACTTACCCGTTTGATAGGACCATAGACTTCAAACTCACGTCGTAGTTTGGATTCTGTGGTGTCATAATTCTACAGGAACAGAAAACAAACATATTAAGATGTGTCTCTTCAGGACAACCTCTAAACATTTAGGTTCTCATCAGTCAATAAAAATACTCACAATTCGAGCCACAAACAAGGTCTTAAAAGCATCTCCTTGAGCATTAGGGTCGTTGTGTGGGTCCCCTGTGGGAAAACAAACATTAAGGTTTTATAATAGCGTTGTACTGATTCCCTTATTAATGAGTCCAGATACTTACATAGCTTCAGTTCTGTTTCCACCACAACTTGCCTCCTTTCCATCTTCTCCCTTCGCTGCAATTCAAATCACAACAGACCATATTACAAACAAATATAAACAAGTTCTTATGAGAAAATTCTCACGTTCCCATGTTCTCATTTTCAAGGAACACATGAAAATTTTCCTCAAGTAAGTGTAGTAAAAAGTTTATCCTACTCAGTGTCACTTTAAAGGGATAGTTCAACCAAAAGTGAAAATTCTGTCATTAAGTACTGTCCTTCCAAACCCGTAAAACCTCAGTTCATCTTCAGGACACAAATGAAGATGTTTTTGATGAAATCCAAATGCTTTCTGACCCTCCACAGAAAACAAGGGTCTTACCACGTTCAAGGCCACATGGTACAAAACACATCAACAAAATATTTCATGCCATATCAGTGGTTCAACCTTAATTTTACGAAGCCACAGTAACACTTTTTGCGTTAAAAAAAACAAACAAACAAACATCATGGTACTCTCCAAAAAGACATCTAGGGAGACTCAAGGGAGAAGAATTGTTGAATAAAGTCATTAATTTTGATTTCTTTGCACACAAAAAGTATTCTCATAACTTTAAAGTTACGGTTGAACCACTGATGTTGCATGGACTATTTACCAAATGTCCTTACTATGCTTCTGTGCCTTGACAGAGGTAGAAACCTTGCCGTCTATGGAGAGTCAAAAAGCTCTTGGATTTCATAAAAAATATCTTAATTTGTGTTGGAATGACATGAGGGTGAATAATTGACAATTTTCATTTTTGGGTGAACGATCATTTATTTTGGGTGAACAACAAGCTATAAGCCATTCAGCATTAGAAACTTCCCATAGAAACTCAATACACTTATACGCTTACCTTTCTCTCCAACCTCTCCTCCCGCGTCTCTGCTCTTGTGGGTGGAGGTGCATCTCTAGGGTCCTAACCAAGAGTAGGTAACAAAACATTATATAACCACCACATAATACTGACCAAAAATATCTTTTGTAATTTGCATCACGCATGCAACAATTGTTTGATCGAACACTTGTTGTGTAATGTTTACTGTAATTTACTAGTCTTTAGAAAACCTCTCACAAACATTAATATTAAAAATAAGGCAAAGAGCACCTCAAAATGCCGGATGAAAGGGGCAATTCCACAGTACGGCTGGTTGTGATGTTTCTCATGGGGAAGCTTTTCCAATTGAGGCAGGAACGGTATCGGGTCCCGCGGGGCAAACAATGCCAACAGGTTCGGGGGAAGAAACTGAGTCATTGTTCACCTATGAAAGACAAAAACGTATTAATTAATAATCCAGAACAACCTTTAACATTAGTCCAAAACACCAATTCTGTGCAGTTGCGGTTTGTAATGATGTTTTTCCATGATCGGTCAAAAACACAGAAGGGACAAATCGATGTTGGTAAAGTTAACATGTAAAAGTAGTGTTTTCACATCTAAGCATTTCTCAGTATCTGTATCAGTAAAGTAACGTCCCCTAAAGCATTTTCGCGAAGTTAGTAGCTTAGCTAGCAGTGCCTGCTACCTCGGTTAGCTTCTCGCCAACAAACATTACCATGCTCGCATTACATTATTGATTAGGTAATCAGCCTTTTCACTATTATGCATGATATAGTAAACTAATCGAAACGCTTCACACCAATAATATAAAACGTAACACGTTCTGTAAGACACGTGTAAACCAAAACTCATTCCAGTTTTATGGTCAAGTCTACTAATTCACCGTTTCTAGTGATCGGATCAGAGATCGCCAACATTTGCACGGGCGGCCTCCTATAGTGAATTACCTCAGCTTCTCATTCGGTTCCGACGAAACCTCCGATTTTTCCTCAAAAACCCCTCTGCCTTTGTCTGTAGGAAGTCTTCGTGCGTCAACTTCTTAAAGATCTTTAGTGTTTTGTGTGTATTTCGGTCCACACAATACCCAACGTGTACTCTCACCAAGCTGAACGAGCCGTTCCTTTCTTAAAATGGCGCGAGGCCGCAAACCACTCTGGTATTTTACGACGCTTGTACTCGTTTAGTGGCTTTTCTTTATGGGGCGTGGTTAAGTATTACAAAATAAAAGCTTTGACTGGCTTCCAAAAGTCTAGTATTTCCAAAAGTCGACCAACCTTAATTCCTCAAAACTTATGCGTAAAATAAATAAATAAATAAATAACTTATTTTCTTTCTTTCTTTCTTTCTTTCTTTCTTTCTTGTATGCTCATATAAATATAATATAAACCAGAACATCGAAATGTAGCATTAAAAAAGTATTTATTTAATATTTTTCGATTTTACATATGTAGATACACATTCTGAAACCCCGATATACACTAACTTACTTAAGTCTCTTCTGCTCACCAGGTCTGCATTTATTTGATCCAAAATACAGCAAAAGCAGTAACATTTGAAATATTTTTACTATTTAAAATAAGTGTTTTCTATTTAAGAAATGTTAGAAATTAATACTTTTATTTAGCGAGGTTGCTTTAAATTGATCAAAAGTGATGACAAAGGCATTTATAATTTCTATTTTAGATGAATGCTGTTCTTCTGAACTTTCTATTCATCAAAGAAACCTGAAAACAAACTCTACTCAAATTCAGCTCTGAAATCACAGAAATTAATAGCATTTTAAAATATATTAAAATATAAAATAGTTATAGGCTTATTTTCAGGCTTGGTGAGCAAAAGAGACTTTAAAACATAAAAAATCTTACTGTTTTGACTAGTAAGGTAAAATGGGGAGCATAAAAATGTATAAAATGTTATTGTTGCCACGGACTTGCCATGGTTGTACTATTTTAATATATAAACAAAACTAATTACGTACAGATTTATAATAACAGAAATCTTAATAACAATACACATTATGCATTTCCAGTGCTCCTACGATTCCTCCCAAACACAAGAGGCACTATAACCGCAGTTCCTCATATTTACTCTATGGTTTGTTTTTATACGTAGTAAAAGATGGCGGAGTCAGAAGAGCCTAGAACAACCTGCAAGTTTCTTTTTAAAAAATCAAACAAGAAATTTTCTGCACGTAAAAGAAATGCAAGTGATAGCGATAAAGGTATCTGGTTCTTATTTTTCTTCAGTGTTCGGTAATGCATCTTAGTCCGTACAGTAAGCTCTACGTTCAACATGTTTCTGCAGCTCACGATGTATTAAATCAGTATTTGTGTGTGTTCATCAGACAGAAGTAGCGGCGAGGAGGGCAGTGCTGTGGTCAGAAAGAAGAAAGCTCCTTCTACCAACCCCATGATTCAAAAAGTATGTCGGTATTTTATGTTAGATGAAATCTGCATTAGTTGTCTATTACGAAGCAATTGTTTACACTAAAGTCATAACTACCGTACTGCACAACCTACTTTATAGACAAAGAAAGTGGAGAAGGAAGAAGTCTCATCAAGTGAAAGCGAAGTGGAGAAAGAAGACAAGAGTGTCACTGTCTCTTACAAATCGACTCGGTCAGCGGTGAGTTTGTCAGTGTGGTGGTTGCGTTTTGTCATTGATTTATGATGATATGATGTATACTATAGCAAACTGTTAATGAACAATGTAGTTTATTCTTAATTCATTATGACCTACTGTGTTTGTTGTAGAAACCGGAGGGACCAGATGACATGGGGGCCACTGCTGTTTATGAGTTGGACACAGAGAGGGACAAAGACGCTCAGGCCATTTTTGAGCGCAGCCAGAAGATTCAGGAGGTACGGTTAACAACAATAACTGGGACCAATATTGCAAGTTCATGTTTATAGCATGCTTTACAATACAGATTGCAATTAATCATGTCGAATACACACGTTTATGTTAAAAACACACACAAGTTACAAAAACACTCGGGTGTGTCTGTGAAAGTAAACAGCTGGGAAAGAAATCACATGTTTATATTAGATCTGTGTGGCAGCAGCGTAATATACAGTACATAAATCAATAAATCTACTGGTTTCTTGTCTTCTCTGAGGCTGGGACTCTAAATAGCGTTCTGTGCTCATCTGTGCAGCCAAAGACAGAACAGTTAGCATGCTTTGCTCGAACTTTTGCCATGGCGTTAGAACTAGTACACCTTTGACACTTGCGAAAACAAAATCAGTGGAAATTTGCAGACTAAGGGGTGCTAATATTATAAAAAGACCATTTTTTTTTTACAAGCTTGCAGAGAAACGCTTACCAAAACAAAGTTACTAGGTTGTTCTTTTTCTTTTTTTTTTTGAGTTGGTAGATGCACCATGGACCCGATTATAGCACTTAAACATGGAAAAAGTCAGAATTTTCAACCTTCCTTAAACAATTTGCAACATTATCACAGCTTATTCACTATAGTTTAGAAAATGGTAATACAATATGACAAGAACTCAAGAGATAAACTGTGTCAGAACAAATTCATCTTGGTAATGTTAGAAAACTTTGATTGAAAGTTATGTAACAACACAAAAAATTGTCTGGTCCAAGTGTTAAATCAAAATTTTGGTCCTAAAATGTTATCAATTTTACTGGTAGTCCACTGTATGAAGAATTTTTGGGTATTTATGTCACATTTACTTTATTTTGCTATCCTCACTTGCATAAATTAAGTATAGTGTCCTGCAAACACTAGTAAAAATGTCAAAAAAAATATTTCTGGTGTCTGAATAATTTTTGGCTTGACTGTACATAGACCATCTGTTCATAGTAAGGCCATTAAGATGCACTTAGAAAATAGATGAATTTCCATTTCATGCCGACTTTTACAGTCACATAATTATTGATATTGTTCAAGTGGCCATAATAGTCACAATCTCTTAATTCAATGACATGCCTGCATTTCATTTTTAGGAGCTCTCTGGTAAAGATGATGATAAAATTTATCGTGGCATCAACAACTACCACAAATACATTAAACCCAAAGACTCCACCATGGGCAACGCTTCCTCTGGTATGGTCAGGTGAGTCAGTATAAATGAGCATCTAAGCCTGTTTCCTGTGACTGTTTCTGTTAAGGACATGCAATGTTTAACCAATCCATAATGTCTTGTATGTGATAGGAAAGGGCCAATCAGAGCGCCTGAGCATCTGAGGGCCACAGTACGATGGGATTACCAGCCTGACATTTGTAAAGACTATAAAGAGACTGGCTTCTGTGGGTTCGGAGGTGAGTAAGCAACAGATTTCCTCTCTGTTTTTGTCAGGTTCATATGAACACCAATGGCGATATTCATTGCATGAGTAAACATGTCTTATTTTAATCCTCAGACAGCTGTAAGTTTCTTCATGACCGCTCAGACTACAAGCACGGCTGGCAGATTGAGCGAGAGCTTGATGAAGGACGATATGGAGCAAACGGTGAGCCATCTTTGGGTATAGATCTTTAGGTATATTTCACTTCTTTTGTTCTGTTTTCTGACATGTTGTTCATTTTGCAGATGAGGAGAACTATGAAGTGAGCAGCGATGAGGAAGATCTACCTTTCAAGTGTTTCATTTGTAGAGAGTCGTTTAAAAACCCCATTATTACAAAGTAAGTGCTACATTAAGCCATGGCCAGTTTGAATTGCAAATGCTATTCCCTACTTATACCACAGCACAAATCCACATTATTTTGATTTAGCCTGTATATGTCGTATTGAAATCATTTGACATTGTGTTTGCATGTCATAGCCACATATTTGAATGTAGAACTAGTATGTAATTTTCAATTCAAAAGTATGTCTTTTTTTTTTTCAGGTGCCGGCATTACTTCTGCGAGGCCTGTGCTCTCCAGCACTACCGCAAATCTAAGCGCTGCTACGTTTGTAACCAGCAGACCAATGGTGTCTTCAACCCTGCCAAAGGTGCTTATCTACTTGTAACTCTGGATTGAACGCAACATACACTATTCAAAGTTTTGCAGTCAAAAAAATGAATACTTTTATTTGGCAAGGATGCATTAAATTGATCAGAACTAACATTAAAGAGATAGTTTACTCAAAAATAAAAACTCTGTCATGAATTACTCACCTTCATGTTGTTCCAAACCCGGTAAGACCTTCGTTCATCTTCAGAACACAAATTAAGATATTTTTGATAAAATCCAAGAGCTTTCTGACCATGCATAGACAGCAACACTGACATACTCAAGGCCCAAAAAGGTAGTAAGGACATTGATAAAATAGTCCAGGTGACATCAGTGGTTCAACCTGATGTTATGAAGCTACGAGAATGCACATTGAAAATTTACAAGAGAATAAATTGTTGAATAAAGTTGCTATTTTTGTTTTCTTTGCGCACAAAGTATTCTCGTAGCTTCATAACATTATGGTTGATCTACTGATGTCACATGGACTATTTTAACTATGTCCTTACTACCTTTCTGGGAATTAAATGTGGTAGTTGCTTCTGTGTCTTTGCAGGGTCAGAAAGCTCTCGGATCTATTAAAAAATGTCAAAACTATGAGTAATTAATGACAGAATTTTCATATTTGGGTAAACCATCTCTTAAAAAAAACAACAACTGAAAAATACCTTTAAAAAACTAATTAAACCCCTGATGCTTTCACCCACCAATATCATATATATTATGAAATGAACTAATTTTGTGTGCATTTTTTCTCTCTCAGAACTCATGGCTAAGATGCAGAAACACCAGGCAGCTGCTGACCAGCCTCCCTCCGATGAGGATGACTAGAACCACACCGCCTCCCCTTCTGTTTTACTTTTGTTGTTTAGATTCCTTTGGAGTTGTACATTTTCAAAACCTTTGAAATAAACATACTTTTTTTGTAGAATGTTTCCTTACTGGAGTTTTAATAATCACTCTGTGAGAACAGGAAAGCCCACATAACTATAACAATGGACAAATGGCAATATAGTAATCAATATATTTATCTCGAAGAGACCTTTTAGACTTTTTAATTTAATATGTGACCCTGGACCACAAAACCAGTGTTAAGTAGCATGGGTATATTAGTAGCAATAGCCAAAAATGCATTTTATGGGTCAAAATTATAATTTTTTTCTTTCATGCCAAAAATCATGCATTGCTCAGAACTTCATTTGGACAACTTTGAAGGCAATTTTCTTCATATTTCATTATTTTTTGCACCCTGAGATTCCAGGCTTATTTATTCAAAACATCTTAATCTCAATTTCAAAAAAATTGACCTTTATGACTGGTTTTGTTGTCCAGGGTCACAATTGTTTATGCTGATTTACTCTATTTTTACATTCAGGTTAAGGGATTGTTGTTATATGATGGCAAAAGTAAAGTTGATCTTTAAAAATGTTTTATTTTTAACATTGTTAAATATAGTCTTAAGCAGATTTCAAAAATATTTGTATCCTATATATTATAATGTGATGGCTAAATGCATAGAATTTCAAATTGGTTTCTATTTTTGTTTTGTTTAATTACGCAAAACAGTATAGAATTTGAATATCTGCCATTTATTTGTTGTCGGCAATGACATGAAAATAATTATCAGCGTATTCATAAAATTTATCAGTGCTTTCCTTATTATTATTGTGGGGGAAAATTACTTTTAAAAGTAATACATTACAATATTGCGTTACTCTATAAAAAAAAGTAACTAATTGCTGTACTTAGTAACTTTTTATGGAAAGTAATGTATTATGTTACTTTTTGTTACCTGAGCTGGGCTTGTTTATTTGTTTTTATTAACAAAAAACCCTTTCACACCAAAAGCGAAATTAATAAAATTCAGGATGAAGGAAGTGCCTCTGCACCTCACTCACAATTTCTCTTAACATAGGACAGGAGAGATGTCAGTCATTAAATGAGAAAAAGTCATTTTGATATGTTCTTGTAAATTTAAAAGTAATGCATTACTTTACTCGTTACTTGAAAATAGTAACTCACGTTACCCCAACAATGCTAAATATTCTAGAGAGAAATTGATGCAGAAGCTGTTTTCCAAAATGGTCGTAATGTAACAAACTACATTGGTAAAAACAGCACACAAGGGCTGACATTTGCGCAGTTGCACCATTTATTCAATTTGACCAAAAGGGTAAATATGCAGAAAATACACAGACGGTCCATTGAAATACTCCCTTCTGTAACGCATGCCAAGAACAGAAATGAATCTCTGCAGAAATGCAACTAATATTTTAAAAATAATAACTACACCAGATAGCAGGCAAAAAGTAAATCTTGTCCTCTAGCATATTTCTGGTGGGGTCAACACTTGTGCTGTGGGCAGAAACTCTGAAAAGTTGATAGTTTTAATCCCCACAATCCATCCATAAAATGAACAGTGCTGTTTAGACTGACTTTACTGACAGCTCTTTATGCTTCATTGGACAAATATGCATGGAGAAGTGGGAATTGCTGGTAGACATTCATAGAGTGTCATTAGTTCAGGTGAAACACATAGAACAGGTTTTAGTAGCCTGAAGTGATCACCATTGTCACATGGTCAGTCTGTAAGAGTTTGCTTCAGTTCATGCTTCTGAATGCAATAGCAAGGCTATGGCGGCTGCTGGTTTTTCATTTCTCTTTTTATAGTCTGTTCTTGTAGTTTTAGTGATATACGCAAATCACAAAAGACAACAAGAAACATTCCAGAGTCTCCTGTAACATCTTTGAAATGTCTATGTCACATTCACATAGCACCCAGCCTTCCCTTTTTCTCCCTTAAAACAACAAAATCATTCAATTCTCATTAAGAGTCCTACGGTAACTCGTCCCTTTCAGTCTAATCCATCGTCCCTTTGTTTCCCATCTGTTTAATGTCAAAAGTCCCAGTCATCCACATCCAGCTGGCTGAGATCAGACTCCAGACTGGCCAATCGAGTGGGCGAATCCTGAGGCTGCATGCAATCTAGGCTGCTGAGTGGAGAAACTGGATGCAGGAGCTCAGGAAGAGCCTCAGATGGTCTGCGCTTTATCTAGAACATTATGTAGACCACAATACAAGTCAAGTCACTCTTATTTATACAGCACTTTACACAATGTGCAGACTGTTTCAAATCAGCTTCACATTAATAAACAGGAAAATAACAGTGTTAAAGGGATAGTTCACCCAAAAATGAAAATTGTGCAATTAATTACTCAGCCTTATGTCATTCCAAACCTGTAAGAACAATGTTCTTACTAGCGTTCTGGCCCTTGAACATGGTAGTTGTGTTGCTGTCTATGGAGGGTCAGAAAATTCTCAGACTTCATTAAAAATATCTAAATTTGTGTTCTGAAGATAAGCCAAGGTCTTACGGGTTTGGAACGACATGTGGGGGGAGTAATTCATGATGACGGAATTTTCATTTTTGGGTGAACTCTCTCTTTCATTTAGTACAATTAATCAGATATGAACAGCTGTAAAGCAACTCTACAGAAGACAATATTGTCACTAGTAGTGTCTCAATTTAGTCCAATAACTTTGTCAATTAACATAAAATGTCATATAATGCGTCCTTATTGATTAATCATTCATTGTATTGTAATAAGAGTTATTTTAAAATATTTGTTACCCAGTGGCCTTCAAATTTTAAGTTCAGTCAACCCATGAAACTATTGATCTACAGGGTAAAGTTCACTTTTTTACAGCACTGTAAATGTTTAATAGGATATGTTGCTGTGTTGTTAGCTTAAGCGCATTTTGTTTGTCTATACTTGTGAATTTGATGAAGACAACATGACAGCTTATGACCAATTAATGCATCACACTTTCAAACACTTTTTCTTGCCACGGTTTGTCAGATATTTCCTCTGAAAAAGGTAGGACTCACCTGTTTGAAAAAGGAATGGCCTATCAGAGAGCTGGCAGAGGGTCTGTGGGAAGACATTACATACATTTAGTTTATTTATTACACCACACGTAAGCATTACTTATGTAACACTTTTTATGCTACAGTTATTTTTCAGCTTGGATCCCTATTAACTTTCATTATATAGTACAGAGCAGTCAGTCCATTCCTAAAGTTTCTCATGAAAATCATACAGGTTTGAAACGATGTGATGGTGGGTAAATGACAGAATTTTTAATGGTTTCTTTAAAAATAAATATTAAATCGCAAAGAGTAGAGTGTTCTTTACCTTTTCTCAGGATCTCTCTGTAGACAAAGTTCCACAAAGGCATGAAAGTGTGGACTGAATGTCCGGCTGTATGGGTTTCCACCAGAGGATGATGAGGGCTCTCCGTTAGTGTGGCGAGCTCCACCAGCGCCTGGGCCCTCGCAGATCCCAGAGTCTGCTCCAGAGCGAGACGGTTTCATGCTCAGTTCTTCAGGGGGGATGGTGGTGGTGTCCAGCAGGCAGGGGACTGTACCGTTTAACTTCTCTAACAACATCTGATACAGGCGAAGAGACAGTTTATCAAGTTAAAGGGATAGTTCACCCTAAAATTAGTGAAATCTACCTTATGAAATGCTCACTCTCAAGCCATACTAGGTGTGTATGATTTTCTTCTTTCAGACGAATACAATCAGAGATATATAAAAACATATCCTGAATCTTCCAAGCTTTATAATGGCAGTGAACTGCTGCTGAGATTTTGAAGTGCAATAAAGTGCATTCATCCATCATAAAAAGTGCTCCACACAGCTCCGGGGAGTTGATAAAAGCTTTCTGAAGCAAATCGATGCTTTTGTGAAAGAAAAATATCCATATTTAAAATTTTATAGGCCATACTCTTTAGCGTATGCACGTTCACATTCAGCTCTGGTTGGAAGCTCAGTTTCTAAACAAAACTTTAAATATGGATATTTATCTTTCACAAATGCATCGATTTGCTTCAGAAGGCTTTTATTAATTCCCCGGTGCTGTGTGGAACACTTTATGATGGATGGATGCACTTTGTTGGACTTAAAAATCTCAACAGCCATTTACTGCCATTATAAAGCTTCAAAGAGCCAGGACATTTATAAAAAAATAAATAAAAAATAAAAAACAATTGTATTTATCTGAAAGATGAAAGTCATATACACCTAGGATGGGGCTTGAGGGCAAGTAAGTCATGGGGTAATTTTCATTTTTGGATGAACTATCCATTTAAATTCAAGACAAAAAGGAGAGAAAGCAAAAAAAGACTGATAAAAAGGCAACTGCTTGCCTTACCTGTGTAGCAGGCATGTCTTTGAAGGGCACGTGCCCATTGGCTAGCTCACATGCAGTGATACCCAAACTGTAAATGTCTGAGCGGAAGTCATATCCCTGAAGATTCTATAAAAACATATACATAATATAATATCCAATGTATTATATAAATAGTATACAGTACTGTTTAAAATTGAGGTCAGTAAGTTTTTTTTATGTTTTTAAAATAAGTCTTCGAGCGATTTGAGGCTTTTTCACAAAAAAATCCTCTGTTGTGTGGTGTCATTACGATAATTTAACTACTCCCGATCAAGACAGAGCATCCCCTAACTCAAATCGTAAATATCAAATGTTTGATACACGTTTTACAGTCAACAGTCAGTTATTACAGTCAACAAGTGTGTGGTCTCGCAGTTGGGTCGAATCGTCTAGTGTGCACATTCAAAGGATTATAAGGCTAAAAATAGAAAGAACCTGTCTTCACGTCTGTGGTCTCCCATGATTTTAAAATCGGTTAAGATTTGAAAATCGTCTAGTGTGCAGCCAGCTTTATGCTTATAAAGACTGCATTTATTTTATCAAAAATATTAGGAAATATTATCACAATTTAAAATAACAAATTTCTATTTTTATATATTTTAAAATGAAATTTATTCCTGTGATGGCAAAGCAGAATTTTCAGCATCATTACTCCAGTCTTCAGTGTCACGTGAGTTAAGAAATCAGTCTAATATGCTCAAGAAACATTCCATATTTTTATAAAAAAAATCTTACAGACTCCAAACTTGAGATCTGAGGCATATGCATATGTTCATACCTGCTGCAGAACCTCTGGACTGAGCCAAGGTAGTACTTTAACACTGTACTGGGGAAAATCGTGTACAACACGTGCTCTCTGACCGTGCCGGATCAAGCTGAAGATACTCCTAAGTCCGGACAGATACATCTGTCCATCTGCTGAAATCAGGATGTGGCTTGCCTTCACACTACTATAGACACAAATAAGATTGTAAAAAAATACGTGGACCTACATTAAAGAAATCATCCTAACAGTCTGGTGTGGTTGTTGATTTATTAACCTGTTTGATTAATATGAATAACAACAACCACAAATCATAAGTGTACATAATTCCTCACCGGTGAACGTAGCCCATCTGATGTATGTACTCCAGCGCTCTCAGCACACCCAGCAGGATGTAGGCAATTGTCTGCTCACTCAAACCGTCAGTGAAATGTGTACTGATCAAGTCTCGTGCAGATCCTGATGAAGAAGAGAAACATTTAGAACTGGAACTATGAGCAGTTTAGACTTGATATACAGTAGTTGATACAGAATGTCTCAGCTCACCGTAGGCCATGAAGGGTGTGATCACCCACAGTTCATTCTCAGCGATGAAGACGCTTTTGTATGGAAGGATACAGGGGTGGTGGAACAGCTTAGACACATGGAGTTCTCCCTTTAGAAAAACAGAGGAAGTGGTTGCAATGCTTATGTATATATGCTAGCGATAAGCAGGACTAATCTCCAGTATGTGACCCTGGACCAGAACAACAAGTAGCATTTAAGAAAAAAAATATAGATTTTTCTTTCATGCCAAAATTCATTAGGATATTAGGTAAAGATCATATTCCATGAAGATTTTGTTGTCAATTTCCTACCGTAAATATATCAAAACTTAATTTTTCATTACTAATATGCATGGCTAAAAACTTCATTTGGACAATATTTTGATTCCAGATATTCAAATAGTTGTATATTGACCAAATATTGTCCTAACAAAACCAAAAAAAACAATTATTTATTCAGCTTTCAGATGATGTTAAAATATTTTTAAAAAAGACCATTATGACAGTTTTATGGTCCAGGGTCACTTATGTCATGAGAGAAGCTCTGCTGTCACCTGTTCTTACCTGTAAGTAATTGACCATATCATTGGTACATGAATCCAGGTCAATGCGCCGGATGGCCACACACTCCCCTGTGGGTTTGTACCTGGCCAGATTCACTGTCATCAAGTCCTCCAAACCTCGACCTACACAAGCAGAGACAGACACACACTCATCAGCTCAGGAAATCACAGACATTTTTCACAGAGATGTCTGTTCTAGGGCTGTGCAGCCTTGGCCTCACCTATGACAGTGCGCAGCTCATAGGCGCTGTTGTCTGGAAGAAAGCTTCCCATGGTTTCTCTGCGAGGGAGAGGGCTCAGAGACTCTTGACTGTCCTCATGGGCCTAAGCCAAAAAACATCATAATTAGTCAAATGTGGAAACACTAAATAAACAACAGCAAAGTGCACACTGACCATGGTTGCATCTCGATCTACTTCTTGATGTCAGATTATTATGAACTTAAACTCAGGCGTTACAATTGGTCATACTCTACCAAACACTAGGGAGCAGATCGAGACAAAACTGTCTATTCAACAAAATCAAAACTTTTTAACATACTTAAATTATTAGGTTGTGAACCCTGTGTTTTTAATGGAGGTGCATTTGTGAAAGGGGTTTGTGGATACTCATATGTCATACAGTGAGCCAGCAAAGCATTTTAACACTTAATTGACCCTTTGCAGAGCTTGATCGACAGGCGAGCTGACCAGTCATAACACCGAATCCACCATTTTGTCTGACAAACAAATCAGACAGGAGAGTAGAGTAACTTCGGTGGACTTAAACCTAAAAAATGCTGTGCATTGATGTCTTTCTGCGGTTGAAACAAGATACCTTCTAATGTTCATTCATGTTTCTGTCGTGCTATAGCTAGTAAAGAGGAAGAGATGATCTTGAACTGAGGCGCTTCAGTGATCTGTCACGACATATTAAAAAAGCCACAAAACGATACTCCGCTGTTCAAAATTTAAAAGCGGAGACTTTGTTTCATACCAAAAGTAACCTGCTCTGTCTTGTCTGTCGTGTGATGTCAGTGTCCTCTTTGCTCCTTGATGTATTTTTCACTGCGTGAGAACATGATGTGATGCATAGTAACAGTAACTAAGGGGAGCGGGTCTTTGCGAAGAGTCAATTCACACTTAATGTATGAAATTTCATTACATTAAATGACCAAATATCAAAGCAAATGTCATCTCAAAGAAATGTGCTTGATGAAAAAAGCTTGATAGGTTTAGGTTTAACTACACTACCGTTCAAAAGAGCAAAAGAAATTAAGAGTGACACTAAAGACATTTGTAATGTGTGGAAAAAAATGTGTCTCTGTTTCCATTTTTCTATAATAATCAGAAATGTTTCTTGAGCAGCAAATATTTTATTAGCATATTAGCATGATTTCTGAAGGATCACATGACACTGAAGACTGGAGTAATGATGCTTAGAATTCAGTTTGCAATCAATTTTAAAATATTTTAAAATATAAAAGTTATTTTAAACTGTAATATGACATATTCCACAATATTACTTTTTTTAGATTTTTTTTAATCAAATAAATGCAACCTTGTTGAACATAAAGAGACTTTTCAAAAATATAACAAAAATAAAATAAAAAAAATAAAAAGACCAACTCCAAACTTTTGAACTTTATTTGTTTCTGATGCTACTTTGTTATATATTTTAAGCACAGCTGAAGTGTCCAAATGATTTTTGACTCACTGTACATTTAAAGATATTCTAGGGAGTTTGGAAACAACAGTGAAACATAAAATGCTTGATTTGTCATTTGAATGCGATAAAGCATCAACGTTTCTGACAGGATTTGTGTCACTGTGCAAGCAGTGTTCGGGCAGCAAACATTTTAAGTGCATGTTAGCTTTCCTTCAAATGCATCATAGTATTTTAGAATATCAACCAAATATACCATGACCATCAACGTCAGTTTGAGTGAATTAGGAAACATTTAAAGGACACACATATGCAGTCACAGACACTGATGCCACTGTTGTGATAACAGCACAAACCAACCTGGTTTTGAAGAGGGGAAGGGTTTTTATTGCGCATACACTGATAAATCCCAGCCATTGCAAAGCTCTTCAGAGAATCATACAGATCAAGTACTGAGGAACGGCAGATTATGGCTTATTAAAGATTCAATCCAACTGTTCTGAGATTCAGTACAAGACCGAGAAGTTGAAAACTGCAGCAGGAATGGCTTCACAAAACTCTGCGTATTTGCAAAAGCATGTTATAAGCATCAAATAAACTACAATCCACTGTGTTGCTTTTGGTTATAGACATGCATGATCCCATGAACATTAAATAATATATTTTTTTTTTACTTACAAAATAAGTTTCCATTTGCTCTGCCATGGAACTTACAGATAAGAATATTAATTCCTCACACATACGATGAGAGTATCTGTCAGTGGAGATCATGCAGGTCTATGGCCATTCATAAAACAAATCATTTTATGTCTTTGAAGTGTTTGCAGGACTACTTCAGTGAACAGTGCAGCAAGCCCAGGCTTTGACAGGATGACTTCATGTGTTGCGTTAACACAATGAGCATCATCCCATTCCACATGCTTAGGTGACCAGTGACAACATGACTATTGTTATTCCTGGCATTAGTTCGTTCTTTGTGACAACTCTTATGAGGCAATTTCGTAAGATATAGAGGTTTTAAATTGCATCACGCAGACCATGTGTCAATCTATGAGGTGAGAGGGCATTAACGGTTAACACCAATACACAAATCAGACTGGATAATCATCAAGTAAAGAATCGTTCCACTAACTTCACTTAAAGGTGATGTCTTCCTTTCCTTAAAGGGACAGCTCACCCAAAAATGCAAACAGTGTCATCATTTAGGCTACCACATGATTTTAGAAATTCTTTTTTAAAGAAAACATTACTTTTATTTAGCAACAGCACATTTAATTTACCAAATTTACCATACATACATATATACATATATATATATATATATATATATATATAAACAGATTTTCATTAAAAGCTCTTAACAATGCAAATGAACAGCTGAATCTGAGTTTTGAATGGAAACATAATTAATTGCCTTTACCCGATATTTTGCATTTACAGAGTCCAAGCCCATTAATAATATCAGACTCAAATATTAATATATTCTTAAATACTTTATATATTATTAATAGTGTGTCTAAATGCGCTTATTCTTGCAAATCGCAAGACCTGTAAATATATTATGAAAATAGTCTGATGCCACACTTCAGTAACATTCACATATCTTATAGTGAATTTATGGGTGAACTAGCCCTCATATCTAATGTTCCTATTCTTTAGCATGAATGTTTAATTCAGGCTCTTAAAGGGATAGTTCACCCAAAAATAATAATTCTGTCATTAATTACTCACCTCAGAGCTTTCTGACCCTCCATAGACAGCAACACAACTATCATGTTCAAGGCCCAGAAAGGTAGTAAGGACATCGATAAAATAATCCATGAGACATCAGTGATTTAACTGCAATTTTTTGAATCTATGAGAATACTTTTTGTGCAAAAAAAGAAAACAAAAATAATGATTTAATTCAACAACAACTTCTCTTTTGTGTCAGTCCTCCACGCATTTTCCCGAAAGTACCCCGATGCACACACATACATTTTTCTGCTTGTAAACAAGGCACAGCACATCAAGGTTCTACGTCATAACGTCGGCTCCTAAGTCAGCACAACATGCATGCATCGTGGTACGGTTATGAACGCACAGTGAAGACTGACACATTATGGTTGAACCACTGATGTCACACTGTCTATTTTAATGATGTCCTTACTGACTTTCTGGGCCTTGAAAGTGTCAGTTGCGTTGCGGTCTATTATATCAAAAATATCTTCATTTCTTCTTCTGAAGATGAACAAAGGTCTTATGGGGGTGAGTAAATTTTGGGTGAACTATCCCTTGAATTATAAGTATTACATTACTGGGAAACTAAACCCCAAGTTTTCATTTCCATTTGGTTTATCAAGCACTCCTTACAATAATAAAACATTTTACCCAGGGAGTTTTATGGGACCTCTTTCTTTTTCCAACTTAAACACAGCACCTCAGTTTGAGCAAGTGTGGAGGTATGAGTGTCACAGCAGCACGATGAGTGCATGCAGGCAAACACAGGAGCACAGGGATGTATTCATCTGAGCACACACACTCCCACACACACACACCATCTCACATGCTCACACACGCACAACTATCACACACCCAACAGGCGAATGGAAAAGCTGGAAGATATTCCGCACTTACTTTCCTTAGTGGGCTTGCCTGAGTTTGCTCTGGCGTAGAGAAACCGTGTAAATGACGCAAAAGACACACATACAAACAAACAATCTGCCTTTAAAGTGGTTCTCACAAATTTAACAAACACCTCATTGGTACAGCTTTAGTTTTCTGAGAGCCAGCATCTTTCCACTTCTACATCCTTCATGCAATTTAATACATTTTCCCTCATTCTAACTACATTCAAACATACTTTGTATAAAATAAAAAATATATATATATATATATAGGCTATGTCATACACTACCGGTCAAAAGTTTTTGAACAGTAAGATTTTTAATGTTTTCTCTTCTGCTCACTAAGCCTGCATTTATTTGATTCAAAATACAGCAAAAACAGTAAAATTTGTACAAAATTTTACTATTTAAAATAACTGTTATCTATTATCATATATTTCCATCAATATCTGATGATAGAAATGAATACTTTTATTTAGCAAGGATGCTTTAAAATGACCAAAAGATAATAAATACATTTATAATGTTACAAAATATTTCTATTTCAGATAAATGCTGTTCTTCTGAACTTTCTATTCTAAAAATTTGACTGTTTTCAACATAATAATGATAATAATAATGTTTTTTGAGCAGCAAATCAGAACATTAGAATTATTTCTGAAGGATCACGTGACTGGAGTAATGGTGCTAAAAATTCAGCATTGAAATCACAGGAATAAATTACATTTAAAATATATTCAAATAGTAAACAGCTATTATAAATAGTAAAAATATTTCAAAAATGTTACTGTTTTTGCTGTACTTTGGATTAAATATATGCAGGCTTGGTGAGCAGAAGAGACTTCTTTAAAAAAAATACATTTAAAATATTACTGTTCAAAAACTTTATTTATTAAATATTTTTCCTGTTCTCTTAAAAAAAAAAAAAACAATGCAAGAAAAGCTCTTAACATAAATAGGTATCTGCCAAATGTTTTATTGTCTAGTCAAAATTATAATGGTATATTATAATATCTCATATATGCATACTAAATAACAAAAATTATTTAAGCAAGCAAATAGTGTAGTTATATTCCTTGATCATTCAATTCAACAACAAAATGACAAACCATCATATCGGAAAAAAAATTACTTATTTTATATATTAGTTTGTTTTGTTTTTTTTACTGAATATAGACTTGATTATCAACCCTTTTTTACTGATGCATTGCAGTGAAACACAAAACAGCCAAAAGCAAACAGAAATTAGCGTCTTTACAGCAGACATGAAGCAGTGATTATGGACCGCAGCAAAATGAGTGAAAGCAGATATACAAAAAGCAACATCTAAAAATTCCCTTAGTGAATTATACACCATCTTAAAGACAGGCAACAATGAAAACTTATGGATATTAGGCAATATGTTTTATTCAGACTATCGTGACAGAGCCTATACAATTTATATATATAAAATAACATATTCCAAAGCTACATACAAACTAGAGAATTGTACATGACACCAGTCTGAAAAAATGCTTTCAGAATTAAAATAAATGTTTGCACAACTACAGCTTGCATAACTGTTCGTACCACTACACTCTAACATATTTGTCCAGATGATTTAATGGTCTAATAAAACTACCATTCAAACATTTGGGGTCAGTAAGATTTTTTTTATGTATTTTTTTTTTTTAATCAAGCCTCCTATGCTCATAAAGTTTGCATTTATTTGATCAAACATACAGTTTTAAAAAAATAATAAAAAAATAATAAATACTGATGTACACTAAATACTACCCACTAGAACAGGCTAGGTAGGTAAACTAGTGTAGGTAAAAGCTCACAATCTATAAATACATGTGGTATTCTTCTACTACAGATCAGTCCACCTCTTGTTAGGCTGCAGTGACTCAGCTGTCAGTTGCACCACAGAAGCAATCCATCAACACCTAGCAATAACACTACATCACAGCCAGCCTTACATACAGCTACATCACCACAGGAAAGAGATTAAAAAGCCTCACAGACACAAGGACACACAGACTCTGCTGTTACCACCATCTTTAGTCACCATGACGCAAACACCGCACTTTTAATAAAGAGCAGTGTCACACCACACTGCATAACACATTTACAACAAAACATCAAAAAGGACTGACAATATTAAATTCACAAAGCCTTTAATAAAGCACACGCAAAACAAATTGCAAACCAAAAGCCGCATTTTTTTTTTTTTTGGCGAACTTACTGATTGCTTGTGATCATGGATAATCTGCATATGTAGAGCTCCTCCTTTGCTATGGGCCTGCATAGCTGACTATGAGGGGGATTTGTGTCCAAAAAAAGTATTACGGTCCTTGATAAGTTTTTGATGGACCAATTGTTTTGTTGAATGTTGCAGAGGTATCTTTATATATGAGTTATAGAGTGTTTTCAATCAGCCATATTGGCAGCACTGAGCGTAAACAATGCCACTGAACCGAACGAAACTTGCATATTTTGCTGATTATTGCTGCTGGTCAATTATTGTCATGTTTTGGACTGTACTAATCGGTCGGAGTGGGAAAAACATTTGGAGTACTATAGACTGCCAAAAGTTATAACAAATCAAGGAGAAGAGTGTGGTTGGCCAAACTGAACCAGGATTTCCAGGGCAAGAATCTTGACAACATTCAAGTTTGTTCCTATAATTTCCGGTGAGGTAGGTGAAATATTAGGCTAATATCTTAATGAATACTGCTTGTATGTATCTTTACCACGTAATAACTTTGGTTTGTCAAAATATTGCACCCTTTCATGCTTACTAAGTCCTTCTCTGTATGATTTAGTAGCTTCCACACGTTTGGTCTGTGGTTCAGTCAGTTCAGTAGTACATGTGCAATCCATGTTGTAGTTTACATCCAAGTATCGCCAATTTGGCCGTGTATCCGGGTAGCTCTCTATAGGGACTAAATGTTTGAGTTTCTTGGACTCCCCTTCACATTCACCCCAGCTAATGTGGAATAAAGCTTAGGCGGGTGAGGTTTGCTGAAAAAGGTACGAGAAGCATAGCGACATGAGATGCTGAACTACTAAACTCACCTCCAAATAACTCCAGATCCCTCAGGCTTTCCACACTGAGTTTCTCCGACACCCAGCGCTGAGAATAGTGAGAAATGATGGTGAGTTAATGTACACGCAAACAAAATCAGTCACTTTGACAACCAAGTCATAGCTCAGTCAAATACACTCACCAAAAAAGACATGGATCCTAGAGATGGTGATGACAGGTAACAATACTTTCACAAACACATAAAGAGAAAAACCTGCAAGAAAAAAAAAAAAGATTCATAAAATTAGAAATAGAAACATTTTCTTATCTTCTGCTCTAATACTTTCTGAATTCGTATATGTAACGTTAGCAGTAGCAGAGAACAGTGCTCGATTTTGTTGTCCTTATTACTCCATACGTTTGTAAATAAAATATAACACTTTGGGTTTGCTCGGTTATGGTGCAGCGCGAAAGATGTGGGTTTACTAACACAACACAGCTATTTTTAATAAGCAGGGTTATTAATGTATAAACAAATGTGGCATGCCAGCTTACAGGTCGGTATCTTTCATTTAGCCATGCAGCGACATGATTATCTCTCAATTATGATAAATAAAGCACGGAGATCCAGTGTGTTTGTGTAAGTAATGCAATACAATCATTGAACTCACCCTCTACTTATAAATTGGGCTGGTCTTACTTTCTATATCGTCAAATTTTCAGCTCTAGTCAAAACTGCAGGATGTAGCGTATTTCTTCTTCTCGGAGTGGGCTGGGTCGCGTTATGGAACGTTTCGTGAATGGACGAGTGCCGTTGACAACTCGGAATTCTCGCGTTCCTATTGGACCAAAGGTTGGATGCGTGTCTCCCATTGGTCTAAACTCGTGAGCGAAAAAAATAGCCTGTGTTCTGTGTTGCCATATCTTCTTATTATCGATTACATGAGCTGTTGCAGGGTGCAGTTAGAATGTTCCACCCACTACCATGGTCACAATAAAGAGGGATTTATTATTATATTTGTTGAAAATGCTATTATTATTATTATTATTATTATTATTATTATTATTCTTTTGCAGCAGCAGCAGTGCAGTTAAGCTTTTTAATCAATGGCTTTTTTCTATGCAGATCAACAAAAGTTCCTGACTTCTGAGAAATGTTCCCCAGCAGGCATCGGACATCATGACTTTTGACCCCAATGTCAGACAGACGTTGCATTTTGGTTGAAAATGAAAATCAGGTTGATGTCAGTATTTGACATCAATTTGATGTTGATTTAACATTGGATTTTGGTTACACAACCTAAAAACAACAAAATATCAATGGCAGCTGACAGCTAACAGACATCAGTTTAACGTTGACATCCCAGATAGCACACATACGTCTGCAAGGTGTTTATTAAAGATCTCTTGATCTGGAAAGCATCTGCTGTGTACAAACGTCTGGCAGACATCTGTAAGATGTTAGTTTTAAATCATAAACATCTTAAAGACATCTATTTGACGTCTATTTGACATCTGATAGGAAACGTTCAATAGACGTATTGCAGATGAGCAAACTACGTCTTGCAGATGTCTTGCAGATGTAAGTGCAGACGTCAAATAAACATCTCCAGTGTGTGCTATCAGGGATTAGACATTGAATTTACACTGAATTTTGGAACTTGAAATGAAACCAAATAGCAACATATTATGACGCTGTGTGCCTGCTGGGTTTCTATTATTTCTGAGTATAATAGACCTTTTCCACATTTCTGGGTTTCTCTGTAGCAGAAGTCATTTGGGTAAACTTCGAGAGCAGTGAATAAGAGAGTACCACAATACTTTTGCATTCCCATTTGCTTAAATAGCAAAGGAAACCATTTATCGGGTTGATGTCAGCATTCAACGTCAATTTGATATTGACTTAACATTGGATTTTGGTCACACAACCTAAAAACAACAAAATATCAATGTCAGCTGACTTCAGCATTGGACATTAATTTAACATTGACATTAGACGTTAAATTTGAATATTGATCACCCGACGTCAGCGGCGGAAGTCATCAGAGTTAAGTAAACTTCGAGAGCAGTAAATGGGAGAGTACCACAAATATATTTTTTGCATTCTCATTTGCTCAAAAAGCAAAAGAAAAAACCCACAATAGTGTTTTCACGACTTAAAAAAAAAAGGGGGGGGGGGAATTTGGAGAGGGACGTATGTAATATTTTGCAATATTATTTTTATTATAATATTATTTATAGTATTATGTAAAATTTTTGTACCATACATAATACTGACAGTATCATTTATAGAAATAAGATTTAAAAAAAAAAAAAAAAAAAGATGGGGATCTGGCAACATCGCGTTCTACGTTCTTCACCAAACGCGTCGCGCAAATATTACCGCACACAAAACGAGTCCATTGTAAATGACGTAAACCCCAATCTCCGAGAAGTGTGCAAGATAGCCTGAAGTGGTAAATACGTTGTGGATAAATAAGGTGTCCACCCACTTTAGAAGACTGCTCTTTTCACTTTATCAGAAACAGGTAAATAAACAGAATGTAAAAAATTCCATGTTTTACGTTTTGACGCATGTAATGTGAAAGTAATCGAAGCATAATCCTTATACACATAGCTCAAGGCCTTTCTACGGCCATCAGCGCAGCGTTACGAGACAGTGTCTCCTACTTGTTGTTTGGTCAAAAATATTAAGATGTTGAGGGAAATTTATGAAAAACGAACCATGAATATGAACGTGCTATGGCAAAAATAGCCAAGCTGCTGCGAAATATTTATAAGCAACACGATAAGACTATGACACTAATTGTTATGCTTCAGTAGCGTCATGGGGAGTTTTATATATATAGTCCGTTTTACCTAGCATTTAACAAACTGTTTTAACCCCCAATCTGATGCTGTGTTTTGCAGCCCAACAGCAATGAACTGGAACAAGGGAGGCCCGAGCGGCAAGCGAGGCTTTGGTTTCGGGGGATTCTCTCTTGCGAGTGGGAAGAAAGAGGAACCTCGTCTTCCCCAGAAGGCCCATTCTGCATTTGGAGCTTCAGGACCATCAGGTGGATATGGCAAGAACCAACAGCTTTCGTCTTTTTACAAAATAGGAACAAAACGAGCTAATTTCGACGAGGAGAATGCGTAAGTACTTAAACATGCGACCGCTTCTAAACAAATACATTGCTAATAGACAGTTACCCCAAAATGAAAACGGAAAAACCTCATTATTTACCTTAATTTTTTCCCCCTTTTTGTGGAACACACAAGTAGATTTGTTTCAGTCACTTTCATTCATCTTTATTGCTTTTGTTCTGACAATGAAAATAAAAGGTGCTTAAGAAGACTGTCATTATAATGAATATCTACATGAGTTAAGTACACAAGTTTTAGGTGAATGAAAGAGGCTATTACAATTAATGCTTGAAATGTATTTTTCCATAGTTATTTTGAGGATGACGAAGAGGAGTCTAGCAATGCAGATCTGCCATATATACCTGCCGAGAACTCTCCCACAAGAAAGCAGTTCCAGTCTGGTGGAGGAGGAGGAGGAGGCTCTGACAGTGAAGATGACCCTCTTGATGCTTTTATGGCTGAGGTGGAGGTGAGAGCTGAGTTCCTGAACTGATCTCTTTGAGAACTGGCAATGGACATTGCTGTTTTGCTTTGAAGGGATAGTTCATACAAAAATAGAAATTATGTCATTAATTACTCACCCTCAAGTCGTTCTAAACCTGTAAGACCTTCATTCATTTTTATGAAATCCAAGAGCTTTCTGACCCTGCATAGACCATAGTCAAGGAACAGAAATGTAGTTAAAAGAGTCCATGTGACTTTAGTCTTAAACCATAATTTTATAAAGCTTTGTGTTTAAAGAAAAGGAAAAAAAAACTAGTAAAATTATGGTTGAATCACTAATGTCATATGGGCTATTTTCATATCTTACTATCCTTGCTGTCTATGCAGGGTCAGAGAGCTCTCAGATTTCATCAAAAAAAAATCTTAATTTGTGTTTTGAAGATGAACAAAGGCCTTACGGGTTTGGAATGACATGCGGGTGAGTAATTAATGACACAGTTTTCTTTTTCGGGTGAACTATTCCTTTAATTCTTGTTTTTGACTTCTTTTAGGACCAAGCGGCAAAGGATATGAAGAAACTTGAGGAAAAGGAAAAAGAGAAAAAGTTGGCCAAGTAAGATTCTGATATTATTGTAAAATTTCTTTTTAGACCGTTCATCCAAATAATATTTATAGCAGAGAGGATGGGAATGGATGGGGGTTTATGGGTAGAATAAGGGTTTCCATGGGTGATTGAGCGAGTCGCAGGGAAGTTTTTTTTTTCTCCGCTTGTTTCTTCCAGGGGTATACGGGATGACATTGAAGAGGAGGATGACCAAGTGAGTGACCCTCTTGACGTTACTACCACCACCGTATCTTTGCCACAGCAATGACTGTGTCCCACTTCTCTTTCTATTTTTCTTATATTCTTTCTATAACTACATCAGTTTACAGACTGGGCCTTACTTTTGGTGATGGAGTAGGTATCTGTCGCTTGTTTTTAAGGTTTTATATGCAATCTTCAGTTCAAGTTCAATGGTTCACGATTACTATCTGTATGTTTACAGGTAGAGTGATTCTTTTGTGACTGAAACATGATATTAGAATCTGTTATGTGTTAAAATAGCAGTGATTTTAATGTCATTGACACTACATCAGTGCTCAGTGAATTGTTGGTTTCCAAACTTACTATTTGATAATTAGTTACTTCGGGTAGTTTCTATAAGATGCCATATTTTATTAGACAGGTTTATTTTTGATGCTGTTCAGGGCAACTTTTAGATGACTTTTTGATATTCAGCAGTAAGTGCCTGCTGCTCTTTGCCTTGATCTAAAGCATGTTTTGTGTTCTTTGCAGGAAGCATATTTTCGTTACATGGCGGAAAACCCAACAGCTGGGCTGACCCAAGAGGAAGATGAGGAAGAAGTGGACTATGACAGCGATGGGAACCCCATTGCTCCTACTACCAAAAAGATTATCATGCCACTGCCCCCCATTGACCACTCAGAGGTACGGTTACTGAATCTCACTATAGATATTTTTGCATTAACAGAGCGCTGCAGAGAAGGCATAAACAAAAATGGTGAAGAAAATGAATTGTTGAATAAAGTATATATTATATATAAAGTTGAATAAGTATTTTATCGATGTCCAACCTTTCTGGGCCTTGAACATGTCAGTGCATTGCAGTCTATGCAGGGCCAGAAAACTATCAGAATTAAAGATTTCAGATGATTGATTAATGACAGAATTTTCATTTTTTGGTGAACATTGTGAAGCTTAAATGCAGTCGCCAAAAGTTTCAGACGACTTTCATATTTATTTAAATTCTAAAAGTTGGAAAGTTTGAGTTAATAGTTTACAAGAGTGTGACTATAAAATAGTAGGGCTATAAAAGTGGACTTGGGAGTAGATGAGTTTTCCTGTAATTCTGTAAAATATTCCCAGCATCTGTTTAGCCTCTTTTGAGCAACCACCTTTTTCAAGGCATGAAAAGGCTTAAAACTATCATGAGCTTTCAGACATTTGATGCATTAAAAGAACTTATTGACTTCAGAATGAAGGAACCAGAGGTTTCCTAACTTCTGCTAACTTGTTTCCGTGTTTTAGGACTCATTCCTACAGCTCTCTATTGATGAGCAAGTACATTATTGGTTATTTGATTGCTTGTATGAAGAAGACTCTTGTATTGAAACAAAAGTATACGTGAGCAAGCACAAATCTTGAATACTGTTTTTACCTCTCTTCTGTCTGTAGATTGACTATCCTCCCTTTGAGAAGAACTTCTATATTGAGCATGAGGAACTCAGCAGTCTGACTGAGGTTGGAGTACTGGAACTGAGAAAGAAACTCAACCTGAAGGTCAATGGCAGCACATACAAGCACATACACAAATGATCCTTCTCTTTCTTTCAACCCACATTAACCCATATCCACAATAAACAGGTTTCAGGTGCAGTGCCTCCTAAACCAGCCACCAGTTTTGCCCACTTTGGATTTGACGAGCAGCTCATGCACCAGATCCGTAAATCCGAGTACACTCAACCCACACCTATCCAGTGTCAGGTGAGCTGCCAAACCCTCCCCCAAATGTAACTTTCTTTGTTTAGGCATTAGTTTATTTTTCTATGGTAATGTGTGTTGTTTCACTAGGGTGTTCCTATAGCTCTGGGTGGCAGAGACATGATTGGCATTGCCAAAACTGGCAGTGGAAAGACTGCAGCTTTCATTTGGCCAATGTTAGTGCACATCATGGACCAGAAGGAGCTGGAGCAGGGAGAGGGACCCATTGCTGTGATTGTCTGCCCTACCAGAGAGCTCTGTCAACAGGTCAGAAAGAAAGAAGGGCCATTTTATGTTATGGAAAGATGGAAGGAGATGAAAAATAATTGCTGGGCAAAAGGATTAAATGTTTTTCTAATGTCGTCATAGTCATGAATAAAGTTTTTGGTGTTGTGTTTTGGGTTTTAATCACTTTTACAATGCTTCTCTTTCTGGTTCAGATTCATTCTGAATGCAAACGCTTTGGGAAGGTATATGGACTACGCTCTGTGGCAGTATATGGAGGTGGCAGCATGTGGGAACAAGCCAAAGCTCTACAGGAAGGAGCTGAAATTGTTGTCTGCACCCCAGTAAGAACATCCTATCTTTCGATACACAGCCCAGTTGGACATGTTTTATGTTTACTTGTGAGAGTGTTCCTTGGTTGTTCTTTTAAAAGCTTTTCTCACATAGGGTCGCCTGATCGATCATGTGAAGAAGAAGGCTACATCTCTGCAGCGAGTGACCTACCTGGTATTTGATGAAGCTGATCGCATGTTCGATATGGGCTTTGGTATGTGTGAAATGTCGCTTTTTTTGTTTTACCCCATTCATTTGTGTCCTGTTGTTTTGTCCCATTAAAAGCTTAGTCAGTGCATTTCCCAATTGATGTTTCATGGTCCGACCTTAATTTTATAAAGCTGTGAGAATACTTTTTGTGCGAGAGAAAACAAAAATAGCAACTTTATTCAAAATTCAACTCTTCCAAGATGAAGAAAGAAGTCTTTCTTTCTTCAGTCATAAAGAAATAGTTTTTTGAGGAAAACATTTCAGCATTTCTTCATATATTGGACTTCTATGGCGCCCGCAAGTTTGAACTTCCAAAATGCAGCTTAAATGTAGCTTCAAAGGGCTCTAAACTGTCCCAGCTGAGGAAGAAGGGTCTTATCTAGCGAAACGATCAGTTATTTAAAAAAAAAACTTTATGTACTTTTTAAGCTCAAATGCTCATCTTGTCTAGCTCTGCGTGTACTCCTGTTCAAGACAGTTATTGTATGTTGAAAAACTCCTATCTCATTTTCTCGTCCAACTTCAAAATAGTACTAACCCAATGTTTACAAAGTGATCGTGCAAAGAAGTTCAAACAGTAAAACAGTGATGTAGACACAGAGTGCACGCAGAGCTAGACAAGACAAGCATTTAAGGTTAAAATGTGTATATAAATTATTTTTACAATTTTTTTTAAATAACCGAACATTTCACTAGATAAGACAGATAAATAGATCCTCGGCTGGGATCGTTTAGAGCCCTTTGAAGCTGCATTTAAAACTGCATTTGGAAGTTCAAACTGGCAGGCACCATAGAAGTCCACTATATGGCCTGAAATGTTTTCCTCAAAAAACACAATTTCTTTACAACTGAAGAAAGAAAGACATGTACATTTTGGATAACAGTAAATTATCTGTACATTTCTGTTCTGGATGTGATCTTACAATTGTGATGAACTTGTCTCATTTAACCTTGATCTGTTTTATACAGAATACCAAGTGAGATCCATTGCCAGCCATGTCAGACCTGATCGACAGAGTAAGTCTTTATATCAGTCTGCTGCTTTAAAGCATTTCTACATTATGGCTCTAATTCAGTTCAGTGCAATTATTGTACTTAAACTCTTCATGACCTCTAATCTCTCAACAGCTCTGTTATTCAGTGCGACATTTCGGAAGAAAATCGAAAAGCTAGCACGAGATATTTTGGTCGACCCCATTCGTGTTGTGCAGGGAGACATTGGAGAGGTGCATACTTACTTTCTGATACAAGTGTTTAAAAATGCACGCTATATTTGAAAGTCTGTTTAAACACCTTGTCTCATCTTTCCAGGCTAATGAAGATGTCACTCAGATAGTAGAAGTGCTGCCGTCTGGGCAGGAGAAGTGGGGTTGGCTGACACGCAGGCTGGTTGAGTTCACCTCAGCTGGCTCTGTGCTGGTCTTTGTCACTAAAAAGGCTAACTGCGAGGAGCTGGCTACAAATCTTAATCAGGAAGGTTATAGCCTAGGGCTGCTGCATGGAGACATGGATCAGAGCGAGAGGAACAAAGTCATCGCTGACTTTAAGAAGAAAAATCTGCCTGTGTTAGTAGCTACTGATGTTGCTGGTTAGTAGGACTTATTTTGTCTAGCTGCATCTGTTCAGGACAAATACATTATTTACATTTGTGACCCTGGACCACAAAACCAGTGTTAAGTAACGTGGGTATATTTATAGCAATAGCTAACAATGCATTGTATGGGTCAAAATTATCGATTTTTCTTTTATGTCAAAAATCATTAGGATATTAAGTAAAGATCATGTTCCATGATTTTCTACTGTAAATATATCAACTTAATTTTTGCTTAGTAATATGCATTGCTAAGAACTTAATTTGGACAACTTTAAAGGTGAAATTTCTCAGTATTTATATTTTTCTGCACCTCAGATTCCACGTTTAAATAATTGTATCTCGGCTAAATATTGTCCTATCCTAACAAACCATACATCAATGGAATGCTTATTTATTCAGCATATTACATGTACTCTTGGTTTTGTGGTCCAGGGTCTTATTTTTCACTACTTGTTACTTTTATTATAAATATATGCTTTTTTTGTATTAATTCAAATTTCTCTTGCACTTCTCAGCTCGTGGGTTGGATATTCCATCTATCCGTACAGTTGTGAACTACGATGTAGCTCGAGACATTGACACACATACACATCGAATTGGTAGAACAGGTCGTGCAGGAGAGAAGGGTGTAGCTTACACTCTACTCACCAATAAAGACACTTCATTTGCTGGTGACCTGGTTCGAAATTTAGAGGGAGCCAATCAGAGTGTTTCAAAGGACCTGATGGACCTGGCAATGCAGGTAAAACAACGACCTCAATACAATATACACTTTTCATACACATTTTACATACAACTTTCATCAACTTTTAATGTATTGTGTTTTTTTTTTTTTTTTCCTAGAATCCCTGGTTCAGGAAATCCCGCTTTAAGGGAGGGAAAGGGAAGAAGCTAAATATTGGAGGTGGAGGCCTGGGTTACAGAGAGAGACCAGGCCTTGGATCTGAATCTACTGTTAGTTTGACTGTTGCTTGTTCGTTTATTATTTTAAAAAGTTTATTACAGTTATGTTTTCTTGTCAGTTTGTTTATGTGATTACAGACAGAAACCACAGCTAATTAATTGCTAATTTTTTTATTATTTAATCTTAAATTTATTAAAACAGGAGCGCAGTAGTGGTAGTGGTGGTAGTGGTGGTGGAGCCGCTCTTGGCAACTATGAAGCCTACAAACCCTCCACTGGAGCCATGGGAGACCGTATGTCAGCCCTGAAGCAAGCATTTCAGGTAAAACAATCTACCTCATTTTTCATTTTTTTTTTTTTTGTTTTAGAGGATTAGCTCACTTCTGAATAAAATATCCTGATAATTTACTCACCCCCATGTCATTCAAGTTGTTTGTGTCTTTCTTTTTTCAGTTGAAAAGTAATTGAGGTTTTTTGAAGGTTTTTTTCTAGGGTTTTTCTCCATGTAGTAGAATTCAATGGGCATCAACGGGTTGAAGGTCCAAATTGTCATTTCAGTGGAGCCTTCAAAGGGCTCTGCACAATCCCAGCTGGAGAATTAGGGTCTTATCTAGTGAAACAATCAGTCATTTTCTTAAAAAAAAGTACTTTTTTAACCACAAATGCTTGACTTCACACACCACATAGTCAGGTCACAAGTAACGTAGGTGGAAGTACCTACCCAGTGTTCACAAAGCGCACCAAAAGTGGACCAAACAAGCGTACCGAGACCTCCTTGAAGAGGTGGTCTCGATACACTTTCAAACAAACCCTGGAGCGGTTTGTTTGTGGTGAGAACGCAATCTGATCCAGCGGTCCAACGAACCAGGCTTTATCACAATGTTGAATGGGTTATTACAGTTCCGTGAAAACCAGTAGCTTTGTTTTGCCAATACCTCTTAAAATGAAACTGTGAATGTCTGTGGATGAGAACGTCTTTGACATTCACAATAAAAGTGCACCTCTTCATTTTATAATGCCGCTCTTCTTCGTAGTATGTGTATTTTAAAAAACTTCAGAAACTTTGCCATGTGAACGCGAACCGCACCAAGAATAAAATGCAACATCAGGAATTTTAATTCAGGAGTGAACTAATTTTAAGTAACTTAAGCTCTTCACTAAAGATTTACAGTTGTATGTACCAATTTATGGATTTTGTTGAACACAATCTTGCTTTCTCTCAGGCTCAGTACAAAAACCACTTTGTGGCAGCGTCTGGTGTACCTCCCAAACTCACCACAAAGTCCAGCAGCTCCTCTGGGTGGACCAGTGCGGGAAGTCTAAGTTCTTTGCCTTCAGGAGCACCAGAGGGGCCTGACAGAACCCTCCTGTCCTATTCACCATCATCCTCTTCATCGTTTTCCTCCATGCCGCCACCCCCTGCCCTTAGCTCGGGCACCAAAATGAGTGGCTTCAGCAGTGCAGGCTCCCTGAGCTCAATTTCAGACTCTTACTCTAGCTCTTCTTCAAAAGAGGGGTCCCGTAGCGATAGGAATGCTGACGACAGGGGTCGTCATGGAGATAGTCATTATCATCGTCATGGTGACAGGCATAGTGGTGGAGACCGCGATCGCTATGGGGAAAGGGACCGGCATAGCGACAGAGATCGTCATAGCGATAGCCGAAACGGTGAAGGGAGCCATAGGGACAGAGAGGGACGATCAGAAAGAGATGGGGGTGAGAGGTCAGGGACTCACAAAGACAGCTTTGCAGTTCCTGATCTCCCCAAACGTAAGAAAAGCAGATGGGACAATTAAAGTATACAGGATAGAACCAGACAACTGTTCTTAGATCAGAACACACAGCTGACCCAGTCTCCTTAGCAGTGTCTTTACCTGTCTGCTTGTCTTTTTGTTTATATGTGAGATGATGCTGTATTAAGGGTGCCTAGGAGACTCAACCACCCTGGTCATTTACCAGAAATAAATACAGCCATTTAGAACTGTGAATTGGCAAGATTAATAAAATGCACCTTGAGCCTAAGTGTTGTGTTAAAGTAGGCACACAAATTTTTTTCTGAAGAAACGAATGAGAAATATTGACTCTGGCTGTGTAACAAAAAAAAAAAGATTTCAAAACCTCTGTTAATAGTTGAATGCTTTTTTTTATTACTGTGTGCTGCTTCACAAAGTCTTTGTGAACTATATATTTTTTTGAAGTCTTTCTTTAAGATTTCCCCAGTGTGTTTTATTGTGTGCTGTAATGTTTCAAATACCATTTTTTAAGTTCTTAATGTCCATTAACAACTTTATCTTTTGCTCATACCTGTTAATATTTTGAATTCAAATGTTTTTTAGTCCTCTGTTCAGGTTGTCTTTCTGAGCTGCCCAGCATGTAGTATATTTCACGTTGAAGAAATTAAGTCTACTGTAAATCCACACACACTGATCAGCCTAGTCATAACATTTGCAATAGGGTGAAAACATATCAGCAAATCTACAGTAAAATCTATTAACTATGTTACGATCTTGAATTTGCTCCATTTACATCTCTTGTGAAGATTGATGTGCTGAGGTGAGGCACGTTGTGTCACAATCTAAACCTGAGTGTAGAAACATCATAATCTTTATTATTTTGGATACTCTAGTGTACAATTCTGTCTGTGGTCATGTTTATGAATTAATAATAAAAAGGAGGACACAAAAAGACTTAAAGGTTGGTTGTGTTTCAGAGAACGGAAGTCATTTGGATATAAAATAAGCATCATTTGGTTTAGCTCAGGTGTCCAAACTTGGTCTTGGAAGGCCGGTGTCCTCCCAAGATTAGTTCCAACTTGCCTCAACACACCTGCCTGGATGTTTCTTGTATGTTTAGTACAGGGTTACCCAAACTCAATCCGGGAGGATCCTTGGAGCACCAACCCCAATTAGACACAACTGAACCAGCCAAACAAGCTCTTACTAGGCATGCTAGAAAATTCCCAGTAGCTGTGTTGAGGCAAATTGGAGCTAAACTTTGCAGGACACTGGCATTCCAGGACCAAGTTATGGCACCCCTAGTCTAGTAAGACCTTCATTAACTGGTTAAGATGTGATTAATTGGGGTTGGCGCTAAGCTCTGCAGGACACCGGCCCTCCAAGAGCAGGATTGGACACTCCTGATTTAACTCATAATACAACATGTCCTTACATGGGACGTCATTTATTCTGAGTAATGAGGATTCAATTACTTTCACCTGTGACATAGTGATTAAGTAAATTAGCAGGTCCAGAGAACAATTATGGTTGTCAGGTCAGGTTGCTGTATAAATTTGGATAGTAGAGCCTTAGTGCATCATTGAACTACAAGCTTAGCAACAATGGTGTTCTGGCAAGCTGGACTGGTGTTGCTTTTTGCACTGGGATTTTCTGAAGCACAATGGAGCGCTACAGAAAAAAACAATTGGTCCCCAGGAAACTTGAGCCCTAGATCACTGTCTCAAGTTCCGCAGACTGACTCCGGGATGTCTCTGATTCCCCAGAGATATGGCCCTGGTAGTCCTGCATTTGTGCCTCAAAGATTTCCTGCTCCCCTTCCTGCCCAAGCTCCAGCAGGAAGACCTTCTCAAGATCTTTTTGGTGTTCAGTCAAAAGAGCTGATGATGGGTCCAGTGGCAAAACTGACATGGAGCTTTCCAAGTCTGCCAGAAGAACCACAGCAGCCAGATATTCCTTTTGAGTTGCGTCATCCTGTCCCTGCCAACAGTGTGGCAGCTCAGTGTGCTGAGAACTCTGTATATGTGGAGGTGATGGAAGACTTCTTTGGTAATGGCAAGCTACTGAGCTCATCTGCTTTTACACTGGGAGACTGTACCGCAATTGGAGAAGACCCTTCTGCTCAAGTGCTCATCTTTGAGTCTGAACTGCACGGATGTGGTAGTACAATAATGGTGAGGCGTCTTCTCTCTTCCCTTCATAACGTTTATGCTTCTGAATTGGTTTCCGTGACTAACATGCCTCTACTCTCTTTAGGCGACTGAAGATGAGCTTGTCTATTCGTTTAACCTTCTCTACACCCCACAAGAGGTTTCATATGGTGTTCCTATTGTTAGGAGTAGTAGTGCGGTGGTTGGTATTGAGTGTCACTATTCAAGGTGAGGGCAGAATTCAAGGTTGTTGGATGTACTAAAGTGACCATAAGCTGACGGTCTACTTAACTTCTCTGCAGACTGCATAATGTGAGCAGCGATACCTTGATGCCCACTTGGGTCCCATATGCCTCTACTAAAGTTGCAGAGGAGATCTTTGTCCTTTCCCTCAAGCTTGTGACTGGTTGGTATAACAAATGGATTTCATAACCTTCCAGTGCTTGGGAACCTCTGCTGAAAGTTGTTTTTGCAGATGACTGGAGATTCGAGAGGCCTTCTAACCAGTACTTCCTTGGTGACATGCTCAATCTTGAAGCATCTGTGCTTTCGTACAGCCATGTTCCTGTCCGTGTGTTTGTGGACAGCTGTGTGGCTACAACCACTCCTGATGTCACATCTGTCCCCAGATATTCCTTTATTGAAAACAGTGGGTAAGTGGTGCACCTCATGTCCTTCCCTCAAGAACGGGGCTGGGCGACATCATTCCTAGAGGGCCACTGTCCTGCAGAGTTTAGCTTCAACCCTAATCAAACCTGAACAATGTCTTCAAAATCACTAGGAATGCTACAGGCAGGTCTTTTGATTTGGGTTTGTAGGACAGTTGCCGTGCTCTAGAAGTATTGCAAGATGTCTAACTGGGTTCTTTCCTAGGTGCCTGGTTGACGC
This sequence comes from Cirrhinus molitorella, assembly GCA_033026305.1. NCBI lineage: Eukaryota > Metazoa > Chordata > Actinopteri > Cypriniformes > Cyprinidae > Cirrhinus > Cirrhinus molitorella. The sequence goes on along the minus strand of CM065117.1, from coordinate 32,498,117 downwards.
CAAGCTTACAGGTGCCAGGTCTTACTTTATGCCCCGAACTCAAGATGACAAGCTACAGTTTCAGCTAGAGGCGTTCAGGTTCCAACAAGCAGACAGTGGACTGGTATGTGTGACAAGCTGTGCAACACTTTGATATGCTACCATGGTCTATAAACCACTGTCTTTGCAGATCTACATCACATGCGTTGTGAAGGTGGCTGCAGCAACTGGTCCTACTTTAACAACTCCTGAACAGAAAGCTTGTTCGTTCTCTGCTAATGGGTACGTTTCCCTCTAAAGTGTACAGGTGACTAAGGGTTTGCCTTAACCTAATGGTTTCTGTCTTGTCAGTTGGGTATCCGCAGATGGTTCTGACCAGGTGTGTGCCTGCTGTGACACCACCTGTAGTCTCAGAAGTGGAAGTGATCAACTGCTTAAAGGTCTGGTATTATTTGTATTTGTTATATACTCCTCTTTTTTTTTTTTTTTTTTTTTTTGTAATGCACTGCTTTTCTCACTACTTGTTTGTTCCTCAGATCTGCGGTGGGAAAGAGCATCTGTTGGGCCCATCAGTGTTAAGGAATCTGGCTATGGCCGAAAATAACTGGAAAGTCATGTCACTTCTGTTGACTTAATAAAAAAAAAATTGGTCTTAATGTTTTGTGAACTGTCATAACTCTTTGCAAATCTACAACTGTCACTTTTTACATGGGTTTTGCTGATACTCCAATATCAACCACAAACTCACTGTAACCTAACAGGTTCATATAACCTAGCAATTTGGGTGACCAATGTATGAAGCTGCTGACTAATTGTACACTGACTAAATGGTGCTAGAAGCCTTGTGCACAGTGCAGACACTGGTTATGACTGACACTTAAAGGTAACATATTTGTTTCATACTGGATGGGGCCTCATCTGGAATGCACTGAAAATAACTAGTGACCCTGAAGTGCAGCTGGTTTTCCACTGCAAATGTCTTCAGTGTTGCACAAATGTAGCAACGAGAGTGTAATGCACTACCTCTTATGTCTTGATTAGTTGCCATCAAATGCAAGTCCCTGATACTTGCAGACAATCACTGGACTCTTTGGGAAAGCTACTACATAAAATCAAGCTGACAAGTGCTAACTGGATTGGCTGATTATGTAGTTTCAGAATGTTTTATCGTTTAAAATTAAAAGGTACTAAGTTGACACTGTCAAGAGTTATCTTCCAGGTGTTTTTTTTTTTTTTCTTCTTGTGAGGTAAATACATAGGGCCTACTCTGTTCAGAAACATTTGAATCCTATAAATGTTCCCCTTTTTTTTTTTTTTTTTTTTTTTTTTTTTGGTTCTATAAAATCACATCCATAGATTTTTTGCACCATTTTATGCCGTCTTATGTAGGGTTGTTTTTGTGCTCAGAAGTTGAAATGTAATGGAGGCCAGCTAGCAAGAGCTGTCGGTAAACCTTAATCCTTTGATTACAAAAGGCACTAGTAGCAACTTATGCTAGTTAGCATCCCATGCCAGATAAGCTGGTTCAAATTCCACTTCGAACAAGTCTGATAGAACTATAAGGGATACATATACATAACTTTGATTAATGCAAGGATAGCTGTTAAAAAAATATAAAATGTTGCAATGGTTTTGTACTCTCTGCAGCCTGTTATTCACTTGACAGCAGCAGATTCAAATTCCTAATTCATACTAAAACATTTCTTGCTATGTTTTTCTCTTTAGAAATAAATGTATATAAAGTATACTATACATTTATGTTATACATACAAATATAATATGGAGCCTCCCCAGCAGTATATTTCCTTTATTGGACACACCCAGCTTACATCATGGAGTACACCACTGATTAACTGATAAGTTAATTCAGCTGGGTTACCTCCAAAGTGATGAAGACTGCAAAAATAAGTCTTCTATAAAAAGAAGAAAAAAAGAAACATTCAATATGTTGGTGATTTAAAAAAATGGCAATGGGGTTGAGGCAAGCAGTGTTTGGGATATTACTGGCATTTGTTGTTGGTTTATCTGAAGCACAATGGCAAAGTAGATCAATGCAAATGTTTCCTGTCCAGACCCCAGCCAGGAGTGACTTTGCAAGGCCTTCTCAAGATCTTTTTGGTGTTCAGTCAAAAGAGTTGATGATGGGTCCAGTGGCAAAACTGACATGGAGCTTTCCAAATCTACCAGAAGAACCACAACAGCCAGATATTCCTTTTGAGTTGCGTCATCCTGTCCCTGTCAACAGTGTGGCGGCTCAGTGTGCTGAGAACTCGGTATATGTGGAGGTGATGGAAGACTTCTTTGGGACTGGACAACCACTAATGCCCTCTGGTTTTAGACTGGGAGACTGTACTCCAACTGGAGAAGACCCTTCTGCTCAAGTGCTCATCTTTGAGTCTGAACTGCATGGATGTGGCAGCATACCAAAGGTGATGTTTTGTTTGTTTGTGTGTTTACAGGTTTCTGTGAGCAATACTTACACTGCTAACCCTTTAGGTGACTGAAAATGAGCTCATCTATACGTTCTCCTTAATCTACACTCCACAAGAGGCTTCATATGGTGGTCCTATTGTCAGAAGCAGTGGTGCAGTGGTTATTATTGAGTGTCACTATTCAAGGTAAGGACTAAATTGAGAATTGTTTGGTGCTCTAGTACTGTTACATTTACCAGTTGTGGTGACTACCTCTTTCTCCCAACTTCATGTACAGGGTACACGACGTGAGCAGCGATACCTTAATGCCCACTTGGATACCATATGCCTCCACTAAAGTTGCAGAGGAACTTCTGGTCTTCTCCCTCAAGCTCATGACTGGTTGGTAGAATGAAACTTGGTGCCATCTTTGTGTGAACCTCAACTGATAAAATTTCTCAACAGATGACTGGAGATTTGAGAGGCCTTCTAATCAGTACTTCTTGGGTGACTTCATCAACTTTGAAGCCTCCGTAAGGTCATACAACCATGTTCCTTTCCGTGTGTTTGTGGATGGCTGTGTGGCTACTGCAGTCCCTGATGCCAGTGCTGTTCCCAGATACTCCTTTATTGAGAACAATGGGTAAGGTATTTGTGTTTCTCATGGAAATGTGGAAGAGGTCTAACTAGATTCTACCTTAGGTGTATGGCTGATGCCAAGATCACCGGCTCCAGGTCTCTCTTCATGAGACGGACTCAAGGTGATAAGCTTCAGTTTCAGCTGGAGGCTTTCAGGTTCCAGCAAGCCAACAGTGGATTGGTATGTATGGGACAATTGTGTGCTGCTTAATGCTTATACGATATTCTACCATGGTGTGCTTACAACTGTTTCTGCAGATCTACATCACATGCATTGTGAAGGCGGCTGCAGCAACTACTTCTACTCCAAGTCCTGAAAACAAAGCTTGTTCATTTTCTGCTAATGGGTATGTTAACCAAGACTTAAAATGTTGGCGTAAATGAGGCTGTGCACATAATTAATGTTTGTTTGGCAGGTGGGTGTCTGCAGATGAATCCGACCAGGTTTGTAGCTGCTGCGACACAACCTGTAGCATCAGGAGTGGAAGTGATCAGCTTCTTAAAGGTATAAACTAAAGTATTATCTTATTCATTTTAATTTATTTAAATGAAGGCTTTCTTACATGGTTTTTGTTTCTCAGATCTACGGTGGGAGAGAGCATCTGTTGGCCCTATCAGTGTTAAAGAATATGGCTATGGCCAAAATTAACTGAATGGCTTTGTGCTTCTGTGAAATTGAGAATAAAATTTTTAAAACCAGCAACTGATTGCTTATTTAACCCCACTTATTTTGCTTTGTTTTTGAGTAATTTTTGCCTCAGAACTACTACGTAAACTGCATGCCCACTTCTGCACCCATACTGAAAGGCATTCACACTGCACACCATTAATAGTGGCGTGCAACAGTAGCCGCCTTTCCATTACCATTCAAATTGTGCAAACTGAAAATATTCCTATTGGAAACTAGTCAATGGATTTTGTCTTTTTTTTTTTTTTTGTTTTTTTTTTTTTTTGTCTCCTGTCTGTGTTAATTTGACTAGACACAACAGTGACTGTAAATGTAAAGCATCTTCCTGTTGAGGCGTACAAGGCTTTTCTGCATTCAGGAAAAAGTTAGATATTGCAAGAGGTTTTTAAACTTGCATGAGATGGTATTTCAGGCAACGTATATTTAGGATACATTATCTCCATCTTTATTTATGTATGTGTATGTATATATATATATATATATATATTCAGGAATGTGCTGCAAAACACTTTTTTTTTAATTTTTTTTATTTATTATTTTTTTTTTTTCCCCTTTGCATTTACAGGTCACCTGCCATACATAACCATGTGACTTGACTTTTTTTTTTTTTATATTTATTTTTTTTTTTTAATGTACTATAACCACCTCATATGTGTCTGTTCTTAAGTATAAAGGGGCTTTCCTTCCCATTAATTATTGGATAAACCCTTACCGGTCACTCTAGTCAAGGTTTGTGTTTATACCAGCTGTGCCGTGGCACGTTTCATAAGTGTATTGCATGACTTCGGTTAATGGAAATGTTGTGATTTTGCAATTTTTCAAAAGTTTTACACACATCTTCAATGGAAATGCACCTAGTGAAGTGTTTCAGCACCAAGGGTTTTTTGCATTGTGAACAATGCATGAACTTTTTAGGCAATGGACTGAAGCCCATTTATCAACAATCCTTTGCAATACAGTCTTAAGTAACAAAATATATAGTGCAAATAGCTCTGTAATTGATGTTTCTGGGATAAAGTAAAAAAAAAAATTGCATAGTATGTTCAGTATTTTTAAGTGAATTAACGTTGTTAGGCAAGCACTTTGACCTAAAAGAAGATTTGACCTAATTGCTTTGATAAATCAAAGTTTGTCATTTAGGAACACACATTTTCCTTTAATTGATTATGACTCAGTGATTTTCACCTGTGACATGATGTGTAAGTTAGCAAGCCCAGGGACTGATTATGCTTGACGCTAGAGAGGTGGAGCCAAGCTTATCTAACTACTATACATAAAGGGCAAGACAAGAACCAGCACTAAGGATCTGAAGGTTTCTGACAATGGGGTTGAGGCAAGTTGGTTTTAGATTGGTGGTTATTCTTGCATTTGGTTTGTCTGCAGCACAATGGCAAGGAAGTTCAACCCATAATCAGTACCCACTTACGCTTGGGCCTAGGGCATTCGCACAAGTTCCTCAAGTTCCCCAGAGCTATGACCCTAGAAACCCTGGATTTGCACCACAAAGGTTTGGTGTCCAGACACCAGCCAGGAGTGACTTTGCAAGGCCCTCTCAAGATCTTTTTGGTGTTCAATCAAAAGAGCTGATGATGGGTCCAGTGGCGAAATTGACATGGAGCTTTCCAAGACTACCAGAAGAACCACAACAGCCAGATATTCCTTTTGAGTTGCGTCATCCTGTCCCTGCCAACAGTGTGGCGGCTCAGTGCGGGGAGAGTTCAATATATGTAGAAGTGATGGAAGACTTCTTTGGGACTGGAAAACCGCTAATGCCCACTGCTTTTTCATTGGGGGGCTGTGCTCCAACTGGAGAGGATCCTTCTTCTCAAGTGCTCATCTTTGAGTCAGAACTGCATGGATGTGGCAGCACATCATTGGTAATGTTTGGTTGCAAAATCTCAGGTTTTCTGAAGTCGCTGTGAATATTCACTTCTAACGTTTTTGTTTAGATGACAGAGGATGAACTCGTCTACACATTCTCCCTTATCTACGCCCCGCAACAGGCTTCATTGAGTGGTCCTATCATTAGGAGCAGTGGCGCTGTAGTTGGTATTGAGTGTCATTATGCAAGGTAAGGGCTGAATTCTTTCAGGATTACTAAATTTGCTCATATTTGCACTGTAAAAAATGTCTGTCTCTAATTCTTCTATAGAGTGCATGATGTGAGCAGCGATGCCTTGATGCCCACTTGGATCCCATATGCTGCTACTATAGTTTCAGAGGAGCTTTTGCTCTTCTCGCTCAGGCTCATGACTGGTTTGTATAACAAGTGCTTTCATAACCCTCCAGTGCTTGTGAACCTTGGCTAAAAGTCTGCCTTTGCAGATGACTGGAGATTTGAGCGACCTTCTAACCAGTACTACCTGGGAGATTTCATTAATATTGAGGCTTCAGTGAGGTCGTACAACCATGTTCCTCTTCGTGTGTTTGTGGACAGCTGTGTGGCTACTTCAGTCCCTGATACAAATGCTATCCCTAGATACGCCTTTATTGAGAATAATGGGTAAGACGAGGTCCTTCAAGTACTGTTCACTTGTGGTGCCATGTAAAGTCTCACAGTTTTTAATCTGCCCACATTCTAGGTGCCTAGTTGATGCCAAGCTCACAGCCTCCAGCTCTCGATTCATGCCTCGGACCCAAATTGACAAGCTACAGTTTCAGCTGGAGGCGTTCAGATTCCAACAAGAGATTAGTGGATTTGTATGTATTTGGATTAGCATTAGTTTGGGTGCATGTTTGCATGGAGTATACAAGCAAACTTTCTCTTTGTAGGTCTACATCACTTGTGTTCTCAAAGTGGCTGCAGCATCCACCCCTACTAATTTTGAGCAGAAAGCTTGCTCCTTTTCTGCTAATCGGTAAGTTGCCACTGAATCAAAGTACCCCAATAACTCAGACTCTAATGCCTTGATTATTTTACAGGTGGCTGTCTGCTGACGAGGATGACCAGGTGTGCGGCTGCTGTGATGCAACCTGTGGTGTTAGGAGTGGAAGCGATCAGCTACTTAAAGGCATGTGACTTTAATTTTACAAAGGGGAATGTGTAGGTTGTATAGTCATACTTATGTTTTCACTATTTCTCTTCTGCAGACCTGCGGTGGGACAGAGCATCTGTTGGCCCCATCAGAGTCAAGGAATATGGTTTTGGCCCAATGTAACTTCACTGCACAATGGCAAAATAAAATCCTCTTAATCATATTGGTTGAGTTACTGGTTCATTTACAACTTTTGTCTATGTTTGTGGCTTGAGTGTTTTTAGGCTCTAGGAAACATGTGATGAGAGCAGTCTTTATGCCTTGAGAAAGACACTTAACCCCTGTACTAGTGTATTGCAGTGGTCTCCAACCCTTCTCCAGAAGAGCTGCCATCCCTCTTGCAGCCAATTTGTACAGTTGTCCACATTTGAAGTGGATCAAAAGTTCAAAGTTGTCCTAAGACAACCTGTTTTGATTTTTAGGACTACTTTTTTAAAAGGTTCTGATCCACGTCAAATGTTGATTACTTGTAGGAATGTGTCACCTTATCAATGTATGAATTGCCATGAGATGCATGAGGGGTGGCCATCATGCAGACTTGATTCCAAACCTGCCTATATGGATTTAGCTGGGTTTGGGTTGGAGCTGAAACCTGCAGGACGATGTCTTCCCCTGGGTTGCTTTTGTGACTAAGCACTTTAATTTTGTGCTGATGCTATTGCTTATGTAATGTGTACACTGGAAATTAGGTTTTTTTTTTTTTGTTTGTGTGTGTTTTTTTTTTTTTTTTTGTTCTTTGGAAACTGCTAGTAGGTTTCACAATTGCAGAAAATGGGAAGTAATGAATTTACATTAATTTTTGAAGTAAAAAAAAGTTAAAGTTTTTGAAGTGTTTTCTGTGTAAAATGAACTTTAGTCGATTTGTTCTGTAATCTAATTACAACTTTTAAATGGTGGGGGCAAATTAGTGTAATGTGTTTAGATCAGAGGCATTGAGGTTCAGTCACTAACTTTCCTGTCTAGATTTAAACAACTTTTAATTCTGCCTGATGTGGCTTTTTTTTTTTTTTTTTTCCCAAAAACTGCAATTCCCTATTTACATATCTATTTAACAATCTACAGTCATGGCCAAAAGTTTTGGCAGTGACGCATCTTGTTTTTGTTTTGAGGTTTGCTGCTTAAGCTGTTGTGGTGTTCATTCACATTGTTTCTAGATTGTGTAGAATGATCAGTTGCATTTTATATAATTGCTAAAGGCTTCATTGGTCAAAAAAAATTACTTTGCACAAAACTAATTTCACTGGTTTTTTTGATCCTGACACAAAATGATCTGCTAACTTGACTAATATCAGCAGCACATGTGAAAGTGTGAATGAGCACTAGTCAGGTAAAATCACTATCATGCCAATTAGATTGTAACAGCAGACTGATTGCTATAAAAGAAGGGAAGAAGAGCATCCAATCATTCTGTTCTTGTTAGCAATGGTTACCTCTAAAGAAACACGAGCAGCCATCATCGCTCTGCATCAAAATGGCCTTGCATTCAAGGAAATTGCTACAAAGAATATTGTACCTGAAAGAACCATTTACTGGATCATTAAAAACTTCAAGGAAAGAGGTTCAACTGCAGTGAAGAAGTCTTCAGGACATCCCAGAGTGTTCAGTAAGCACCAGGACCGTCTCCTCCTGAGGAGTCTTTATGGAATCGTGCCACAACCAGTGCAGAGCTTGCTAAAGAATGGCAACAGGTGGGTTTGAGAGCATCTGCATGCACAGTGAGGCGAAGACTTTTGGACAATGGACTGGTGTCAAGAAGGGTAGCAAAGAAGACGCATCTCTCCAAGAAAAACATCAAGGACAGACTAAAATTCTGCAGGAAGTACAAGGCTTGGACAGCAGAAGACTGGTGCAAAGCTATTTTCTCTGATGAAGCTCCCTTCCGAATGTTTGGGACATCTGGAGCATCGACTGTCCAGAGAAGAAAAGGTGAATGCTACCATGAGTCATGCCAACAGTGAAACATCCCGAGACCATCCATGTGTGGGGTTGCTTTTCAACCAAGGGAATGGGTTCTCTCATAATTCTGCCAAAAAACACTGCCATGGATCTCAACCCCCATTGAGAACCTGTGGTCAGTCCTCAAAAGGCGAGTGGACAAACAGAAGCCCACAAATTGTGGTCAACTCCGAGAACTAATATGGCAAGAATGGATTGCCATCAGTCAGGATTTGACCAGAAGCTAATATCCAGCATGCCAGAGCGAATTACAAAGGTTATAAAGAACAAGGGACAACACTATAAATATTGACTCATTATAGTTTTTTGCCAATAAAATCCTTTAAAACTTATACTATGCTTATCATTGTTTTTCAGTATACCATAGAAACATGTGGAAAATAATCAACAAATGCTGAAGCAGTAAACTTTGCAAAACACAAAATTTATGTCACTGACAAAACTTTTGGCCATGACTGTATAGTGGATTCGATACAGACACATGCAAATGTTGTGAAAGCCAAAAAATGTAGTGTTGAGGCATGTCAAAGCCTAAGCGCAAAACCTAATGTTTCCTGAAATATGTGACCCTGGACCACAAAACCAGTCATAAGGGTGAATCATCTGAAAGCTGAAAGTTTCCATTCATGTATGGTTCATTAAAATAGGACTATATTTGGTTGAGATCTAAATATTAAGAAAAACACCTTTAAAGTTCTCCAAATTAAATTTAGTTTAAAATTATCTTCATGGAACATGATCTTTAATTTCCTAATGATTTTTGGCATAAATAAAAATCTATACTTTTGACCCATACAATGTATTTTTGGCTATTCCTACAAATATACTTGTGCTACTTAAGGTTTTGTGGTCCAGGGTCACATATAGTCTTATTTCCCAGCTGCAATGCTGGTATCTTCCCACCAGATGGTGGATGTTTGGTTCTTTCCCATTATTTAACTTCTGAATTTGACACTAAAATTGTAAGTGCCACCTCCCTTTGCTATGAAAGGGTACTCCTGAACATCTGTTTCCAATACGCCAGAGTCACCACTCACTAACAGCTTATGGTGATCATTAATGAGGTCTTCATGTTCCTTTCATGTTACTCTAATTCTGCTTATACTCCAGAACAAAAATCTGTTAGTTTGCTGATTCATTTTTTAAATAAGTTTTTTTAAATTAACATAACATGGTGTAACCTACCAATATTTTAATGTAACGATTTTATGTAGTAGCCTATGTATAGGTAATGGCAGAGAGTACCTATAAACGACTTAAATTTGGATTTAAAATCTTATATTTTCTATATTATTATTATTATTTCAGAAGGCTTTGAATGTTGCACATTAATTGCATGGCCTACTTTTAAGGCTTTAAAGGTGTTTCCTGTCATTTTTTACGATTGACAGCCACTGAATTGCCAGTGTACCAAAAAAGATTTTTGCATGATTCTGCTATTTTTTCTTAAATGCTGCACAGAAGAAAATAAAAAGTTATAGAGGTCTGGAACGACATGACGGTGAGTAAAGGATGACATTTACTAGCCAGTCCTTCAATATTGATTACGCTGTACAGACTGCCAGTCAAAGCTAAATCGTTGCATACATTACGATGGCTTAAAACGAATTAGCTGTGTTGAACTGCCATTTACTTACCTCACATATTAGTCACTAATGATTAAATAAAGACTACGGGAAAGAAACAGAGTCGAGGAATTGGGAATCCATGAGGTGACATGGCTATTTCTTGCAAAAGTCTCGTCAGAAAATGTACCGAAATTCTGAGGTGGGAGGAGAGCTCGAGGACGCGGCACGAGCTGCGTCCAATCGCGTGCGACATCCTGCTGAATAAAAAAAAGGCGTGATGAAGAGAAAAAAAGGTCCGTTGAAAAGAGTGAGGTGGGGGTAAAAGCACGTCAAGCTCTGTAGACGGCTCGAATGATCACAGCGTGTGCTGGTACATTTCATTTAGCTCAACCGGAGAAGTAAATCGTTTAGACCAGCGGAGGAAACGAATGAGATTTCAACTGACTAGCGCACAGTGAGTGGACCGGACCCGGCAGCAGATCTCTCTCATCCCTTTTCTCTTCAGCAGACTGATAAGGAGACCCAGATGGTGAGTTTCTCCGCTTTGATTCAGCTGCAGCCAGTGAACCCAACGACCCCCTCGTCGTCTATTGTGGTGAGGTGCAGTCCGCTAGCTAGAGTGCTACCAAGGGCTAACTGTGGGATACCCGGCTGAAACTTAATAGTGTTGCAGTGATCTGTAAAATCAGATGGTTTGCTTATTGTTGAGATGTATTTATGGGAGCGTTGAGATTGGATACAGAGGTTGAATACTAATCAGACCTGTGTTATGGGAGGCTAGGTCTCAGGGTCCAAAGCTGTCATGTGTCTTCTTGAAGATGCGTGTTTCCACATGAATTAAGACCGAAAAGGAATGAACCTTCGAAAACAAAGCCTTCTGGCTTTGACACCTGGTTTTCGTCGACCCAGTTTAGCTCACAGAAAGGTGGACCGGTTGGAGTCGTAAACGTACACGGGGTTTGTTTGATTTTGTAACCATAGATCATACTTCCTCGCAGTGTTACAGTGCATTTTTTTGCCGTTATGTGATGCTTAGTTACATAAAATCTGTGTCTAATGCATCTTTTCTCATGTCTGTCCACATTTATTCATTTGGCAAACACGTTTATCCAAAGTGACTTGTAGTGTATTCGGGTTTTACATTTTGTTTGTTTTCATGTGTGACATTATTAATTGAGATGCTGACGTTCATTATTCAACCCAAATTTATTCTAAACTGTAGGCTACTTTCATAGACAAACATCCTTTCTTTTCGTCACTGCATCATGGAAACCAGCGACTAGGGCTGAGCAAAGGTTTTTATGTGGAAATTTATGTAAATGTTTTTGACATGTACACCAGTGAATCTCAGCCTAATGTTGTCATGGTAACATGTTTGTTTAACTCCTGCCCAGCATCAGCTGGCTGAAAACATATATGCACGCAATAATAATGAGAGTGAATGTACCCTAGTGAAAAATGAATTAACATCTAATGCACTTAATAAAAATACCCTGCAATTGTACTTTTCATATACGAAACTGGTACACTCAAAGTCTGCTTGTTAATTGGAACAACTAATTTTGCACTTGATGCACTTTAATTGTGCGGAAATAGTGATAAAGTCCAACTAAAGGTATGCTTAAGTATATCTGAATGTGCAAAAGTGGAACCATTGCAAGTGTGCTTTAGGTACACTTTAAATATTTAGCACTTATGGTATTATTTAAAGATCATACAATTCTCATCAATAGTGACATTAAAACATATTTCAGGCTTAATATTAAGAAATGTGCATTATGCACAAGTAGTACCCCAAATAAAGATGAATTAAAAAAAAAAAATGCTTCAGTAAGTCGTAAGTAGCACAGTTATGACTACAGTGTGTGACGACAAAAATACAGTGTGTGGGTTAAAATTATTTTTATGTCAACAATCATTAGGATATTATTTATAGATCATGTTCCATAAAGGTATTTTGTATATTTTCTACCGTAAATGTATCAACTTCATTTTTGCTTAGTAATGTGCATTGCTAACGCTAAGAACTTTATTTGGACAACTTTAAAGGTGATTTTCTCAATATTTATAGTTTTCCTGCACCCTCAGTTTTCAGATTTATTTTAAATAGTTGTATCTTGGCCAAATATTGTTATATCGTAACAACCATACATAAATGGAAAACCTATTTGTTCAGCTTTCAGATGTATACATATTCAAAAAAAAAAAAAAAAAAAAAAAAAAAAGATCCTTATGACTGTTTTTTTGGTCCAGGGTCACAAATATTATGACTTATACTTGGTATAAAATAAATGCATTCTAAATCTCTTACATTTTACTAAGGTATATTGACCAGTTTTAGATGGTTATAATTTTGATAATGCAATATCACACTTGTTTTACTGAATATCAGTAAAATTCTGTGACCGTGATTCTGTTGTAGGCCTAAAACTGCAAGTAATCACAGTCCTGATATTCATTATTATAACATGAATGAACATGAACAAGTTCTAATAGCCTGAAAAATATTGAGTGTCTTGCATTGAAGACAAAAAGTATAATTAAGATTGCATGTTAATGGATTGTAACTGCATATGTGTGGACTTCAGCGACAGGGATTTTCTCAGCCCACAAAAGGCTCATTTGTGAAAGAAAATGCTTTGACTTCCTCTTTGAAAAACTCACCCCACTTCCATTCTGCTTACTCCAGACACATGAATTTGTACAGTAAATATCACTACTGAAGCAAATTTGAGGAACTAAATGTTATATAATGACTTATTTTTAGCAATTATACTCAACCAATATAGCCTAAATGTGTGTATCTTTAGTCTTTAAAGCTTCAATTTCCTTCGGACTGTTTGTTAATGATAGTGGCACTTTGTTTTGGTGGTTAGGGATCACCATCTGGCAGTGGATTGTCTGATCAAACATATGTACATTCTCAGTTAAATTGGCTCCATTGGGCATTTAGCAGTGCAAGGAAAATGCCTTTTCAACAAATGATGTGTTTGTGTGATTGCGAATGCTCAAGCGAATGTTACAAATAAACTTAAATGTAGCCTCTTCTTAAGTGAGTGTTGCTTTTTAGTGATGCCTTCTTTAATAAGAGGTGTCTATCTCTCTTGTATGCTTGAGTTAAGAGCAGACGACATGCAGAGGCCCTCAGGGTTTTTCGATTAAACTAACCCCTGAAGATTGTATACACAGATTATTCATGTGGAAATAATAGCCTGCGGCGTCAACTGTCCAGTTGTCAGAAATGAACGTGCAGGCATGTCATCCCAGGTGTTTCAAAACGTTGTAACTTGCAGGAACTTTCAGAAGTATTCAGTGAGAGGCCGCAAGAGGCCCATAGTGGAGATTTTTTTTTTTTTTGTTGTTGTTGTTGTTGTTTGCGAATTCTCATTCATAAGAATATCAGATAATTTAATCATGGGCATCTAGGTGTATTTATCCATTCAAGTCTGTTCAAGTCTACCATCAAATGCAGCATTTTCTTTTGTATGGTGTGTTTGCAGGCATGCTGTGCGTCAGTGATGTTCCTGTTTGAGCTGAATGTCACATACTGAGGTTCTAGTCCATGGTCTACTCTTAGTCTCTTGACTATTCTTAGATCTCCATACTAATGAAATTATGCCAACAAGGACTCTGGGACAGCCTCTGCAGAGTGATAATGGAACCCTTTTTTCCTTGCAAAAAATGTCTCCTTATATGGAGAAAGATGAGAAATTAGGCTTGCTCCATAGGCCTAAATAGAACTTTCCATTGAGTGACTAGCTGTGGTCGATGCAGTGGTTATCTGTGGTGTCCCAGCCGCATATCTTTGACTTCAGTATCGGTTCATGTATGTATTTGTCATGTATTAAGTATTTTTTTTGTATTATTATGTTGTTAACACAGGTGTTTTACTGTCAATTATCACTAAATGTGACCCTTGACCACATAACTGGTCTTAAGGGTAATTTTTTTTTGATTAATGGTTTGTTAGGATAGGGCAATATTTGGCAGAGATACAACTATTTGAAAATCTGGAATCTGATGGTGCAAAAAAAAAAAAAAAATCTAAATATTGAGAAAAACGCCTTTAAATGTGTCCAAAGGAAGTTCTTGGCAATGCATATTACTAATCAAAAATGAAGTTTTTATATATTTACGGTAGGAAATTTACAAAATGTCTTCATGGAACATGATCTTTACTTAATATCCTAATGATTTTTGGCATAAAAGAAAAATGTATAATTTTGTCCCATACAATGCATTTTTGGCTACTGCTACAAATATACCTGTGCTACTTATGACTGGTTTTGTGGTCCAGGGTCACACATGTTTGGCCTGTTAGGCCCTTACTGGCATTTAGTTTAATGCAACATGAAACACTTCTAGTCTTTCCTGTGTAAAAATGACTCCATTAAATGTCCTATGAAAGGCCAAAAGAGAAGAGGTTTGCTATCTCTAATTCCACTGAAAAGAGCGATGTCTCTTGGCAATTCTGCTGTGTATGTTTCATGATTTCTGATTGCAAAACGCACTCCCTTCCTTGTGATAAGATCACAGTATAGTAGTTGCTGATGGCTGTGTTTTGTGAAGTACCACGAAGTGCCTAGATCAAGTTTCGAACTCTGTGTCTGAGCATGTTTGCAAGGCTTCAGAAAGGGGATGTGTCTTAGCAGCACCATTCTAAGTAAAAATCCAGTGGTTTCCAAGTGTTTTGCGAAGTGTAGCAAACATGAAAATAGGGAGAGGTGGGTTCTTCGGAAAACTTGTTTGAAAACAATCATTTTTGCAGTTGTGTTCTAGTGGCGCCACTTCGGCTTTAACTGGTGAAATTTTACACCGTGCACTTTCTCTTGGTCAAAGGTGTACTCTGGAGTCAAATGAAACCCTAGACTCTTCCTCTTCAACCCTGCCCACAAGCCTTCTCTTTAAAACGTACTGTACAGCCGTCTTTAGTTTTTTTTTTTTTTTTCTGCCTCAACACATTTAAAGTTTCACATCCGTGTGTAGATTCCAGCATCAGCTTCTGTCTGTGGCTTAACACACTGGTGAAGACTTTCATATTCTTCTTTAGATGTTTAAACGCTAGCTTTTTTTTTTGGTTTTTTTTTTCACCAACATGCAACTACTTTCACGCAATCCTTCACTCCAACACAGGGTGTTTCAGTTCAGTCAGCTCTGACTTATGAAAATTAGCACTATAATGGTTGGAAAAGCAGTTAAAGCCCAGGAAATAGGGTGTAACAATGATACGAAACAAAACATGAGGTAGAAATTTGACTAAGCCAAACTGAAGCCTTCATTTAAAACACATACAACAGTCGTACATCTATATACAAGCGTAATTGGCAGCCAAGGCTTTGAGTGTATACATTTCATGTGAGTTATCAATCTAAACTGAAAGTAAGTTATACTTTGCAATGGAGAAATGCACAAAATGACTAAATCTTTTGGAAAATTACCAGTGAAGAAGGAAGACTAACCCAAATGTGTCATTTGGTAAATTAATGTATATGTTTTGGTGCCTGAAGGCTCATTTTATTTTATTACAGGGAAATCAATCATAGATTGACTTATGCGAAAATTGTCTCTCCAGCATCTTTTAAAACATTGCTTCTCATTCATGGAGCCCAGCCAGACTCCCCCAGGGCTACTGCATGAACCTCTTATCTGTGTTGCCAGGAATTTTGACAAAAGAGTTTTGTCTTCTAAATCTGATGCACTGCTCTTGTTCTTTAGGAATTATTGGCTTGGTAGTCGGCGCCGATAGCCTTGTGGGCAGTTTGATTCTCGGCTCGTGGACCTTTCCCGAATCCGCCCTTCTCTGTTTCTCCAACGTTGCTTCCCGTCACTGCTCTACAGTCCTATCAATATAAAGCTGAAAAGAAGAATTATTAGCTTGGCAAAGTGTGGCAAAAGTCCATGTGTAGGTTTCCCTGTTTTTACTTACAGTGCCTTACGAAATTACACAAAAGAGACCTGAGGCTGTAAAGTTGCTTCAACTAAGTACTAAGGACTTATGCTTTTATTTCAGTGTTTTATTTTTAATACATTTGCAAAGTTGCCATTATAGTGTATGGAGTGTAGATTGATGTGGAGAGGAAAAAAAAAAGTAAAAAGTAATTTAAAGCAGTTTAACATAAGGCTGCAATATAACAAAAAATGTGGAAAAAATTAAGGGGTATGAATACTTTCGCAAGGCACACTATTTCAGAGGATCCATCCACAAGTGGTCGTGCAAATCAGCTATTTACACCTATTAACTGTAGTCTAAAAAGCATGTTACTGCATGTTGATCAGGCTTTTTTAGTGCTACTACAAATGTAATGTCGTCCTGTGCATCTCAGATTGCACAGGATGCATCACGAGATGCATTAGACACAAGGTGAACAGGGGTTGTGTGGGTTGATGACCACACGATGGTTGTTGCCTTCTCAGTCCATTGAACTCCTGCTTATTCCCCTGGCTGTCTAGGCCTGTGGGGAGCAGCTGATGGGATTGTGTCCAGCTAATGAGATTAAAAGAGCGTCTGCAGTCCAGTAGCGGAGAGCAAGAGTAGTGGAGAGTGAATGTTGTGTGTGTGTGAGGCATGTGGCCGTGGGAGCGAGTAAAATGATGACCTTTGCTAACGGCAGGGCATCACAAATCTGTCAGTGTATGAGGGGGGGGAGCGAAGGTTCAACTATGTATACGCACTAGCTTGGGTCACGGAGTGGCCCGCACCCCATCTGGTTGGCTGTAATTTTGAATTTCTGAAGATATTTAGCTTGCTGTGTCTTGCACACACTCCGTAACTCGCCTTCAAAACTGAAAGAAGCACATTTTCTGTCATCCTTCATAATTTATGAAAAAGTGGACATTTCCATAGCTAATTTCTAAAAGTTTTTGTAACTTCTGTGACATAATTGTTGTGATGGCCAATTATCGCAAACCTTTGATTATAATAAATTTTCTATATTTAGACATGCATCCTAACTTCACTAGCCGGGCGCTAATCAATTGTGCTGTGCTCGAAACACGCGTGCTTTAATTGCATGCACAGATATGATGGTACACACTATAGCCTGTATTGTTTCGTATTAAAGCGTGAATGAAACCACGAGCATGCGTGTCAGATCCACTTCATGTTCACCAGCGGCAGCTCTTAAAGTAACAGCAGTTAAATAAGCTAATAACCCATATGCTGTGATGTCTGTTAATCTAAGAAAAAAAGAGGCGATCAGTAACTTTGGTAGCTTTGAGGATTCATCTAGATTTAAATCAGAATTTAGTGTTTGATAACTTCTGTGTAATTTCTGTGAATTTCCTACTTGCTAAAGGGCACAGCTAGCTAAATATGACAATTAATTAATATGGACTTGTGAAGATTGTTTTAAGTTCACTTAAATTAGAGGTTGTTTTTTTTTTTTAAGTTTAATATTGATAGCTCTCAATTATACTGTAATGTTGAATGGCAGTAGTCAGTGGTTAAATATTAGGAAAAAAAATTATATATCAGTTAAATATCAGTGATACTTGCCTTCAGTCATCAAGATGTCGTCTTTATGTTGATTCTACATTTAATTTGAAGCCTGAGTGTGAAATTATTGCAATATAAATGCATATATTTAAAAACTTTAATGTTAGGTGGAATTAGGCACAATTTAATTTTAGAAAAAAAAATTGTGATTTTAATTAGGTTTTTTTTTTTATATAGATTGACAGCATTGGTATTTATTTAAATTAATTAACTTATTATTAATTTATTAGTTTTTTTTTTTTATGTTGTAATGGCCAGTTATCTTTAATAGTATTATTTAAAATATTGTTCAAATTTTAAAAACAATATTTTTACCTTATTATTAAACCTTGTAATGTTCATCTTCCTCCTCCTAACACAATAAATAAATAAATATATACTTTTCTATGAAGATTTGTACCTTCATATTTCTTCATATCATGCATACAAATACTTATCTGTGGTAAAATCACTTGTGCACAGTACTGTGTGCACTCTTTTTGCGGTACAAAAAACATGGCTTGAAAATGGCCTTTTTAGTCTTAATGGGGCCTGACAAACACATTTAAAACACAGTTACATTGTTGGATTTCACACTATAATTATCACTTTATCTCTAATGGCCTGATTGCATTTCTCCTCTTGTGACATTTACACGCAAGGTAGTGTTTTTGCAACAAGGTTGAACTTTAAAGAGAACATGGTGTTTTTTTTTTCTAAGAGTGTCATTGTGAAACCCAGAAGAGCTGGTAATGTGAACCGTAATGCTGTGTTCTTCAGGATCTTATGACTGCATATGGCATACATACTAAATTAAAGCACTGAAGCTGTGTCTCAGTGTGCAGGTCAGCTGATGTCTGATTTTTGAGGGTCTCTAGGGAGGGTGGCTTGGACCTCTCATCATGAAGTGCAACAGAGCAGAGCACAGGAAGAAGATGTGTCATCATTCCTTCCTGCCACAGTGCAGACGGTTGGGCAGCAGTGCTATCTGCATGTGTGTGGTGAGAGAGTGTGTTTTTCTTCGTCTTATGTACAAATAAGGCAAAAAGGGACAGATGGCACAAGCTGAGATAGTACCCTGCTCCGTTGCCTTGTGTGCTTCCCTTGTGTGTGTGTTAACACACTCGCACATCTCTAATCCCGTTTTTGCCACCAATTCAACTGTGAGTGACCGGAGCATCTTTGTTTTGGATTTAATAGTTTGTGGCAGCATTTAAATGCACTTCTGCTAACTAGAAGACAGAAAGTGCCTAAAACCTTTTAGACTTTTTCTTTTTTTGTAGTAATAAGGCCTTTTTAGACTTTTAGACGAAAACATGGTGTTTTTTGATATTCATGCTAAATGCACGCAAATATGTAAATAAGTCAATGGCTCTGAAACAAGCGTGCTACACAAATGCTCTGAAACAGGAAGTGGGCTGAGGGTTGTCTTGCACTCAGGGTGTGTTGTGACTTTATCTGATAAATTGTAATCATGCTGGCTTCTTGTTTTACTGCATAGCATTGGCTAATACATGGTAAATGGTTCTTTCTTTATTGACCGGGGATTAGCACATTATACATTGTACAATAATACACTCCACAAGCCAGTGGAGACACACATCACGCTTTCTTTTGTGACACACTTTGCAGAGTCACATTTTTCTGTGTTGAAAATTGTAATGTATAACACTTTATATCTATTGAATGCATCGTTTTCACAGCAAAACTGAAATGAAAACAAAAATGTTGTTGATGTTGGTGTGTGTTTGTGTGTGTGTTCTAAAGAATTTAAAAATGGCAAAAAGCTGCACTTTATTCTTCTAGTTAATTACCTATACTTATAATTACCTATGCAGTGATTCAAGATAATTTGTTAGTACCTGATACCAATAACATTCTTGTCTGATTCTGTTTTTAAGCAAATATTGTCATGTTGAGGCTAAGAGGTTGTAATCTCATTTCCGGGCTTTGATAGTATGTGAGTGCGAGTATGAAGTCCCTCTCGATAATGGCTGTAATTTGTGAAAAGTGGTGTTATTGCATGTCTGATGTGATATAATGGCCATTACTGATACTTGTGCCGCCTGTGTGAGCCAAGCAAATAAACTTTTTTTTTTTTTTTTTTTTCTTTCTTCTTTTAACTAGAGATACAACAACAGTGGGCATGAGGGTGATCCGTTATACCGGGAGATCTGTGTGCAATTCAAGCTCTAGTTTTCCATGAAAGAGACAAGTATAGATGCTGTAGTGGAGGTGGAGAGCTGCTCTTGGCTTTCTGACAGACCTGAGCAGTTACATAAAAACCTGTCAGTTCAGCAAATGATTCTTATAACTTAAATGCATTAACATTTTTGACTCTCTGTGGGTCTGTTTTCAGAGTTTTTTTTGTTGCTGCTTCAGGGTTGTGCAGGTATGTCCCAAACCCGGACCCTGTCATTTGTCTGGAATCTATCATAAATTCTTGGTTCTTCAAGGGATAGTTAATCTAGAATTAAAATTTTGTCATTAGTTAGCTCATGTCGTTCCAAACCCATAAGACCTCCTTTCGTCTTCAGAACACAAATTAAGACATTTTTGATGAAATCCGAGAGATTTCTGTCTCGTAGCTTCATAAAATTACGGATGAACCACTGATGTCTCACAGACTATTTTAATGATGTCCTTACTACCTTTCTAGGCCTTGAATGTCTCCATTGCGTTGCTGTCTATACAGGTTCAGACTCAGAAAGCTCTCGCATTTCTTTAAAAATATTTTAATTTGTGTCTGAAGATGAACAAAGTTCTTTCAGTTTTGGAAAGACATGAGGGTGAGTAATTAATGACAGAATTGTCATTTTGGGGGGAACTTTCCCTTTAAGTTTCCCACATTTGGTGGCCTGTTCAGGCTGGCAGCTGTTTTGATTTTTAAGCGCTTCCGAATATTTGGTGCAGAGTTAACTGTGGGACATGGGCTTGTGTTATGTAATGTCATACTGTAGCTTTAGACTGGCTGAAACCGAAACAGTGTGCGCACAGGGTCTTTATTTCAAAGGGTGATTTGAGTTAGAAACGCTCACCAGGCTTAGTCTTCGTTGATCCCTCTTCATGCATTAGTGTGTGCGGGTACAGAGACAAAAGGTGCTTGTAAGAGCATAGAGCCAGATGGAGGGATATAGGAGGGACAGAAGGAAGTGGTTGGATAGGAACATTTTTGGAGTTTGTCAGGTTAAAAGGACAGTAGTGATGGTGGATGGATGATGAGCGGGATTATGCTGTGGCGTTCACGAGGATCTAGCTGAAAAAGTGTTGCCATGGGTAACCTGTCTTAGGACCACTGGCTTCATTTTCTTTTCTTTTTTTTGTTTTGTTTCCAGGACAACAGGAGTACGTCTGATGACAAGCCAGTCCAGCGTTCTAAGGTAGCTTTATGTTCACATTTATCTTGTCTTTTCTTAATCTTTTCAATCACATCTAACACTCCCACTGTTAATCAATCAGTTTTGTTCCTCCATGGGGTTTTGAACATAATTATCTTTATTAAATATGCATTTATTTCATCTTTTTATTTATAAATCATAATACTATTTATTTATTTATTTAGAAAAATATAACTCTTTTAGATTATTTACTTGCCTAGAATTTAATTGTAAGATTTGTCATAAGAATAGATATTTATAAGGACCGATTCATCTTCAAAAATAATGAAAGGACTTTTAATATAAGTTTTTATGACTCCTGCATATTATGAAGTCATTTAGTTTAAAACGCTAATCTCTCTGCCTGCATTTCATACCAGTCTTTCAGTTTCAAGACACAGAAGGAGACGTGTGCATCATGTGAGAAGACTGTATATCCAATGGAAAGATTGGTGGCCAACAACCTCATCTTCCACAGCACATGCTTTTGCTGCAAGCATTGCAACACCAAACTCAGGTTAGTCACTTCCTCACCAGCACACCCTGAGAAAATGGCAAAAACTAGAGCAGTTCAACGTGTTGTAAACTGAAAGAAGTCTTCTTTTGATCATAGAATGTGCATGTATCTATGGACGCCCGTTTCCGTCACTGAATAAAAAAATTAAAAAGGTAATTGTGAGTTTTTAATCTCACAATTCAGATTTTATTTTTTCTTGCAACTGACTTTTTTTACGAACTTGAAACTGTGAGTTATAAAGTCATAAACTATATATAAGTTATAGACTCGCATATTAGATTTTTTCTTAGAATTACATTATTAAAAACACAATTTTGAGAAATAAACTCGCAATTCTAAGAAAAAGTCAGAATTACTGAGAAATAAACTTGCAACTGTGAGCTATAACCTCACAGTTCAGATTTTGTTTCTCAGAATTTCATATAACAGGGTTTGTACAAGGCGCTTAAAGTGCTTGAAGTACTTGAATTTGACACTTTGAAATTTAAGGCCTGGAAAAAACCCTTGAAAATGGCAATATTCCTGAAGAGGTACTGGAAAAGTGCTTAAATTATTGAAAGACATTGCATCTATGAAATAAGTGTTTAATTTTGTCAATAAACTAAATTCACGCCATTAAAAAAATATCATGCCTTTTTTGATTATTTCAGTTGATGTCACAAAAAATTGAGCTAAGCTAGTAGTAGTAGTAGTACTACTACTGTGTTGTTTGTCAGGAATCTTTTGAATTAGATTGGAACGGGTTCATGAATCATTTTTACAAATTTAATTATTCAAGTCAAATGATTCACTATACACAATTTGAAGTCCTGATCTGAAACAGTAAAAAAAAAAAATCATCAAACCATTAATGCAGTGCAGTTATAAAAACAAAATAAATAAAAAAGAACAAAAGTATTTACAAATACAAATCCCTTAAAGGATTAGTTCACTTTCAGAACAAAAATTTACAGATAATCTATAACTGGACTTCTATGGTGCCCCCAAGATTGAACTTCCAAAATGCAGTTTAAATGCAGCTTCAAAGGGCTCTAAACGATCCCAGACAATGAAGAAGGGTCTTATCTAGCAAACCAATTGGTTATTTTCTAAACAAATTGTCAAATTTTTACTTTTTAACCTCAAATGCTCGTCTTATCTCGTCTCTGAGATGCACATGCCTAGTCTGTGTAATCCGCGTCAATACAGTTAGGGTATGTTGTAAAACTCCCATCTCGTTTTCGTCTTTAACATCACAGTTGTCCTACAACGCTGTGTTGTTTTTTTGTTTTTGTTTTTTTTTTGTAAAGGGCATTTGATCATCTTTGTAAACACTGGGTTGGTACTTCTGCAGCGATGTAGGACGATTTTGAAGTTTTTGAAGGGGAAGAAAGGGTATGTCAAAAAACTCCCATCTCCTTAACTGTCTTGACCCGGATCACACAGGCTGCGCATTGCAGAGACGAGACAAGATGAGCATTTGAGGTTAAAAAGTATAGAAATTGTCAATTTGTTTTGAAAAAAAAAACAAAAAACGATAGTTTCGCTAGATAAGGCCCTTCTTCCTCGACTGGGATCATTTAGAGCCCTTTAAACTGGGCAAAGTTCAAACTTGGGGGCACCATAGAAGTCCATTATATGGAGAGAAATCCTGAAATGTTTTCCTCAAATGACAAAGGGGGTGAGTACATTATCAGTACATTTTTGTTCTGAAAGTGAACTAATCCTTTAAGAAAATCAGCAATGGTTTTACTATAGTAAAAGTGTAGTATACTTTGTAATACTTTAGTAGTATACTTTGCATGTGCTTCCTTTTTTTTTGTTTTTTTTTTTTTAGTGGCAGATATTGTTCGATAAGTGAAAAAGAAGTCCTTGAAAATCAAAAATGTAGTGCTTGAAAAGACCTTGAAAGCCCTGGAATTGAATTTTACAATATCTGTACAAACCCTGATATAAACTTGCAAGTATGAGAAATAAACTCACAATTTAGATTTTTGGTTTCTCTTAGAATTGCATGAAATAAATTCACAATTCTGAGAAGTAAACTCACAAGTGTGAGAAATAAACTAACAATTGCGAGATATATTTTTTTTTTCAGAACTGTGAGTTTATGTCTCTCAATTTTCACTTTATAACATGTGAGTTAAGTCAGAATTGTGAAAACATCAGTCTTTTTTGTTTGTTTGTTTTTGTTTTTCCTCAGAATTGGACTTTATAACTCTTAATTGCAAGTGTTTATCACAATTCTGAGTAAAAAAATAAGAGAATTGTGAGAGAAAAGAGAGAGATTGCAATAATTTTTATTTTTTATTCAGTGACAGAAACTGGCTTCCATATGTATCTGATCAGCGATACAGTACAAACAGGAATACTGTGAAATATTATTACCTCTTATCTATTTTAAAGTGTCATTTATTCCTGTGATGCAAAGCTGAATTTTCATCAGCCATTATTTCAGTCACAGTGTCACATGATCCTTCAGAAATCATTCTAATATGCTGATAAAGGGTGCTTTGATGAATAGAAAGTTCAAAAGAGCAGCATTGATTTAGAATAGTAAAGATTTGTGTAAAGATCATTACAAAAGATTTCTGTCACTTGACTGTCAATTTAATTCAATAATGCGTTTATCTCTTGGCTTCTGTGCCCTGTAGTCTTGGGTCGTATGCAGCGCTGCAGGGGGAGTTCTACTGCAAACCACACTTCCAGCAGCTCTTCAAGAGCAAAGGGAACTACGACGAGGGCTTTGGACGCAAGCAGCACAAGGAGCTCTGGGCCTCCAAGGACGCAGAGAGCATCACCAAGACGGCATAATCCTCAGTGATTTCCAAAGCACCGTTTCCCCTCCACTGGCCAATGATGATGACCCTTTATATACTCTGCCCACGTCAATACACACATGCATCCACACAAACACACATACACGCTCGTTTTGAGCACACAAGCAGTTGAGCCAGGATTTTCATCATATAACGACACAATCACAGATCTACCACAATGTGATAGGGTTGATTTATCTTCCCTTTTTGTTTTTAGTTTTTATTTTTGTCCTCCCACCCTTCCTTCTCCTTGCTTTTCGTTTTAAATTTTTATTTAGCTTTTAGAAAATGTCATTTTGTGTTTTTGTTGTGCAGTGAACAGTTAGTTGATTGTGACCAAAATCTTTGTATCCCTACAGGTGGGATGATTCACTTATTAGCGTCATTACGATCCTGTCTGGCAGTACTAGTATCGGTTGATTTTGTTGGTTTTCTGTCGTGAACGGTTTCAAGATGGTTTAGATTATACACTCAGGTAAAGATTCTGGGTTGTTGCATCCAAATTATTCAGCAATCTTTTATGTACATAGTATATGTTTAGAACGTATATGTTTAGTTTTATGGTTGATATTTGTCCCTCACTTCAGTTACAGCAGTCAAACTAAAATGGCTTAACAGTGTTCCTTATCATGGGAAAACTGTCTGCCTTGCTGGCGCAGGGTATTTTATCTGTGAATCTACAGGGTACACTGTACTGTAAAGAACTCGCTTGAGTTTACAACCCCTTTTTTTTTTTTAATTCATTTTATCTTCTTTTGACATTAAGAATTGGTTTTGACAAATCCTGTAAAACAGGCTCCTGTTATCTGTTCTTATTAAGCATGTTTTGTTTTGTTTTTTTAACCGAATGTAGTTGTAAACAATATTTGCTCGGAGTTTTGAGTATATATCTCCTTTACTGAATATTATCACAACAAAATTAAGATTTAGACTTGTTAAAACTTCATCCATCAACCATCTTTTCCAGCGCCCTCTAGTGTTTTGGAAGACATTCTTTATTTGACTTAACTTTGGTTATTCTCTGCCACCTATTGATGCCATCTAGTGATATCTATGCTCATTTTATCAATCATGAATATTCCTAGTCTTATTTTAGTCTAATTTTAGCAGAATGCACTTTTTTTTTTTTTTTTTTTTTTTTTTTTTTTTTTTTAACATAAACCTTTTTTTTTTATTTTATACACACATAGTTGCTCAGTGAATTCTTGCAAAGGCATTTGTACATAAGTACCACTAAGCTGAGTGAATGTACCATGATGCACTGTACTGTACTGTACTTATGCCTTGCTGCATGGGACCAAGCTTGTACGACAAATTAAGATATTCACAGGGAACTAGGTCTCAGAGGAAATGACATTTATGATGCTTTGCACCATTGCCTTCCCACCCCTCTCTCCACCACTTCCTGTCATCGCATAGTTTTTTGGCTGTTTCCTGTAGGCTTCTCTGTGACGGGGTTTTGTGGGACTTCGAGTACATGTGTAACCATGTGACTCAGAAGCATTGCTCAGGAATATGGATGGGTCACTTTGATCCAACAGTGTCACCCCATGTTCATTGTTAAAAGCTGTTGTTCACTAAATCATTCATTTTACACTCTAAATTGATAGTCAGCAGTTGGGGTTTGCAGGAAGGGGGTGCTGTACATCTAAATGAACACTTTCATTCCAGGTTTTATATGCACATGTCAGCGTGAAACTGTGACTTGTGAATTGTCACTGTGGCCATAAGCTGTGACCTCTCCAGTGCTTCATGTATTTGTGTACGAACATCATTTAATTCCGTCATGTTTCTTTTAATGAATGAAATGCCTCTGTGTTTTAATAGTCACTTTTTGGTTTTAGTGCTATTCTGATATCTGTATTTGTTAAATGCCATAAGGAATTGGTCTGTAGGTAGTTTTGCCTTTTAGTTCTTTTTTTTTTTTTAATGGCCATGATAGTAGCTTGTTGTGTTTGCAAATGTCTTGTCTGCCTTCCAGTGCAATGGCCTTTTGTTTGTACGTTTGAGGAGATTCTCCATTTAGACTTGCTAAGCCATTGAAAATCATCCAAATATTTTCAACAACTTGAACGCCACAAAAGTCCCTGTGTATGTATATATTTAAGATGACTGTGAAATCGAAATACGTTGCGAGGTATAGATGAGTTATCGAAAGCTCTTGGCGTGAACGGAAATAATATTTTCATATTAAGCCTTATCATTTTGCATTTTGAGTTGCATTTCTTTTCAGCCTCCTATGAGTTTTCCTCAGAAATAATCGGCTTTTAAAAATTTTAATCAACTTTTTCACTTTAAATGATTTGGTCCTCTTTACAGTGCATTTTCATTTGTGTCCAAATGTGCTTTTAATTTTTATTTAAATTTTTTTTTTTTTTTTTTTAGCAAACTTTCCACAGACACAAATCACTGTGTTTTACACCAATTGTTAGTGTTTGCATGCAGTGCGCCAAGGTACAGATGTCACAATATCTTGCAGACACTCACTGTCTTTTATAAACTACAGAACAAACCGGAAAAAGGTACGCTCTTCTTTGCTCTTTTCTGATGAATTCGTAGTTCTTGAAAAGTGTGAGTGTGTCTTTGTAAATGTATGGATATTTAAGGTTGCAAAAGGTTATTTTTAAATGCTGTCGACTCTGTCTGCATGCGTTGAGTTGAGTGAGAGGAGATAAATGTACGCAAAGTGTATTACTCTATATCTAAAACTTGATCAGTGGAACAAGGTGGCCTTAAAGCAGAAGGAGGTCTTGGCTCTTTACTTGTCTCTTTTGTCCCCAGTCAGGTTCATTTTTGTCTGAGTACTTTTATCAGCCCTCCAGGTCAACTGCTACAAGAATTTCTAATAAAATGTGATTTTGCTTTCTTTCACTTCCCACAGTCTTGCCTCATCCTTTTCTTCTCCTTTTCATTTTTGTACACACTTTTGGAGAAAAACAATAAATGATATGCTGGTGTTGACCAACCTTTATAGTTTGGATGTTTTCTTATAGTAAAGGGGGGAAAACGAGAAATGAAGAAATAAAATAAATGTTAAAAACTAAAAAAATACTAATAAAAACTTAACTTAATAACACTTTACAATAAGGTGCAGCTAGTTGCCAGTGTAACATTTCTTATTTGAATTTAGTTAGACCTGATGTACTAAAATAACTAAAACCGAAAACTTCAGTTAAAGGAAATTAAAAATAAATCTTATATAGTAATATTAAAATTTATATACACTTTGCAGAATCTGCTAAATGTTTTTTTTTTTTAACCAAAATAAGGGATCATACAATTTTTTTTTTTTATTTATTTATTTTTTTTTTATTAGTTCTGACTTGAATAAGTTATTTCACATAAAAGATATTTACATATAATCCACAAGAGAAAATAATAGTTTAATTTCTAAAAATGACTCAAAAGTTTACATACACTTGATTCTTAATACTGTGTTGTTACCTAAATGATCCAGTATTGTTGTTTTTGAATTTGAAGATCAGGGTAAATTTAACTTATTTTGTTTTCTGGGAAACATAAAAAGTATCTTCTGTAGCTTCTGAAAGATATTGTGCACATCTTTATTCTGTTCAGAAGTTTACACCCCCTGGCTCTTAACACATTGTGTCTCCTTCTGAAGCATCAGTGAGTGTTTGAACCTTCTGTAATAGTTGATTATGAGTCCCTCAGTTGTCCTCAGTGTGAAAACATGAATCTCAAAATCATACATTTGTTAAAAAGGGTTCAAATGCATACAAATTTAACAACTGAATTAATTTTCTGAAGAACAGCAGACAATTTAACTGTTCAGGACAAACAAGGGACTCATGAACAACTATAACTAAACATAAAAACAAAGCTGTGGATCATTGAGGTAACAACACAGCATTAATAATCAAGTGTATGTAAACTTGGACAGGTCATTTTTATAAATTCAGTTTATTTTCTCTTGTGGACTATATGTAAATTTGTGTGAAATATCTTATTCAGGTCAGTACTAAATAAAAAATAACATGCATTTTGTATGATCCCTCTTATTTTGGTAATTAACATTTTGCTGATTCTGCAAGGTGTATGTACACTTTTGACTTCAGCTGTATACACACACACAGAGATTATACATATAGGAGTAGTGGCAGTTACATACTTCTCAATGGTGATAATAAAAAAAAAAAACATTACAATGACTAAAATATATTCTTTTTTAATATAAACAGTGCAACAAATAACAGCATAACAGACATCAGAGAGAAAAGAATGTGTGAGGTGAATTTAGTTGAATACTGTATATAAATGCTGGTCAAATTACACTGACAAATATTTGCCGTGAAGTGTTATGTTGTGGTTATGCTAAACGCATCACGTTATTCTGCCAAATAGCAAACCACCGGTAATCTCACCTATGATAGCACGCTTCTGACTCCTACGTCACAAATGTGTGCGCGGCAGCGATGCTGCGCTGTGCGCGTCACGTCACCAAGCATGAACTAAAGAGAGGAACAGCGCGCCCCCGAGCGTACACAAAGTCCGTGTGCTGACTACAGTTGTCATCTTGAACATGTTAAGGAAATTACAGATGCTCTGCAATGCATTGTTTTCCACCGATGACGATGAAAAAATCGTGAGCGCAATTTTGTCCGTGCACGGGCATTAACATGACGAACTTTCGGCTGGCTTTGAAGGAAGCGAGCTTATGGGTTCCGGTGACGAACTGCTTTTTCGCTGTCAGGAAACTCACTGCGCTAAAGATTCATTCTAGCATCTGCTGTTTATCACCATCAACATCACGACAATGCTTGGACTAATGCCGCCTAAAGATCTCATCTCCTGCTTAACATCAGCCAATTCGCTTGTACAGCCATCTGGGAGCGTATTTTTCGCACTTTCTCCGAGTTTTAACTTTCGCTGAGTTTAACCGTCATCAACGGAAAGGGGAATTTGTTCTCGAAGTTCAAGTAGCCGCTGACTGGAACGCGCACGCTCTTTTGTCCAGATCTTCGACAGTGCGATTCCTGTGCACTTAACATTATCCTCATACGTTTTTCGCTTTTAAAGTGGATACATGAAGGCTGCTTTCACAGTCACATGCCTCCATTCATAATCATTTGTCGCATAATAATGCGGAGATTGTCCAAGCATCGAGCTGAGGGCTCATTTTATGGTTTATACTGGCTTTACAAAGTTGTTACGCACGGGATTCATTAACACACACGGACTGTTACCGATTCGCCTTTCAATAAAAAAAAGTGAAAACTGTACGTTCGTGCAGTGAGCTGGCCAGACACATCGACGGAGGGGGAAAATATGCAAACCTAGCAGGAAAAGAAGCCATCAAAATTACGGAAATCCTTTCTTTTCCTCCAGTCTGCTATAACAAAATGCATTCTATGTAAGCAGCTCGTCTATATCTGCAGCATTTGTTTTATTTGAATACATTCTTACGTTTTGGACGTGAAGTTTATTATTCAGATTTATTTTGAACTCTCCATGCAGTAGTTATGGTGTCTACACAAAGCTATACAAATATGTCGCTTGACGAAACGTCAGTTTTTCCTTCGTAGTCACTAGATACTTTCTCGCTGCATAAACTACAAATTACGCATTTTTTGGTCTGTTTAAGAGATCTCTTGACTGGTCTGAGGAATAAGTTTGATGGATGATATGGGAGACCCTCAGGGGTCTGCGCGCCTGAAAGCGCGTTAGCAATGGCAGCGGCCTGGATATCTATGGACAGTCGTTTTGCATTAACTGTACCTGTTACGTTTGTCTTCACGATATACATCGAGTTTCTGAGGACAAGACAGAAAGTGACACTGTGAAACGCCCTCCTTCACCTGAGTGCAGTTCAGGTGAGTATTTCAACTTGGGGTTCAGTGTATAATTACATAAACATGCTTGAATGCTTGCAAAGTTTCAAGGTGTGTAAAGGTGTATGACAGTCTTGAGTAATAACACCGACATCCCCCTTGTCATTCATAAAATGTACACTAAATATGCACATAAATAGCTGGTATCTGTACGAAATATGAGTGACTAATAGCAGGTGTAAACTGCATAGCAGTTAGATGATTCACTAGTACTGGAAATCATGTAGAACAACAACCATTGTTTACCATAGACCTAAATGAAGGTCTTCATGCTCATATGTGACCCTGGACCACAAAACCAGTCATAAGGGTCAATTTTTTTTAATTGAAATTTATACATCATCTGTAAGCTTAATAAATAAGCTTACGATTAATTGGGATAGGGCAATATTTGGCCGAGATACTGTCAAAAAATCTAAATATTGAGAAAATGACCTTTAAAGTTGTCCAAATTAAGTTCTTAGCAATGCATTTTACTAATCAAAAATTAAGTTTTGATATATTTACGGTAGGAAATTTACTAAATATATTCATGGAACATAATATTTACTTAATATCCTAATGATTTTCGGCATAAAAGAAAAATCAATCATTTTAACCTAAGCAATATATTGTCAGCAATACTACAAACCTGTGCTACATATGACTGGTTTTGTGGTCCAGGGTCACGTATGTCAAGGCAAGATAAGTCACCTTTATTGCTATAGTTTTATACAGTACAGATTGTTTCAAAGGAGCTTCACAGTAATAAACAGGAAAATTGCAGAATGAGTTATGGAAACTTGGCTATGGAGACAATTTAGATTTTGCTGTAAAGCAGCAAAAGACAATAGCTGGTATCTGGAGCTAAACACGGCTATGGAGGCTATCTGGGGCTAAACTCGGCTATGGAGGCAATTCGGATTTTACTGTAAAGTAGCAAGAGTCAATAGTGTCATTATTTAGCTCTAGTTAGTTCAGTTCGTCTAAAAGCCATTCAATATAATCCGGCAATGTTGTTATTTAGCTCGAGTCGGTTTTATGATGATTCAGTTCAGTTGGATAACAGTGTGGATGTAGCAAGATGTGATTCAGCTATAAAGCATGTGTGTGCGTGTACAACTTAATTGTATTGTATTATACATTACCATTCAAAAGTTTATTGTCAGTATGATTTTTTTTTGTCTTTTTAAAGAAGTGCTCTAATGCTCACCAAGACTGAATAAAAATACAATAAAAAACAGTAATATTAGGAAATATTATTGCATTTTTAAATGTAACTGTTTTTTTATATATATATACACGTTGACATACACGACAAGTCAAAAGTTTTTGAACAGTAAATTTTTTTTTTTTTTTTTTTTTGAAGAAGAAGTCTCTTCTGCTCACCAAGCCTGCATTTATTTGGTCCAAAGTACAGCAAAAAAATTTACAATTTTGAAATATTTGTACTAATTAATACATTTTAAAATGTAATTAATTCCTATGATTTCAAAGCTGAATTTTTAGCATCATTATTCCAGTCACACGATCCTTCAAAAATCATTCTAATATTCTGATTTGCTGCTCAAAAAAAATAAAAAAATAAATAAAAAAAAATTATTATTATTATTATGTTGAAATTTTTCAGGTTTCTTTGATGAATTAGAAAGTTCAGAAGAACAGCTTTTATTTAAAATAGAAATCTTTTGTAACATTATAAATGTCTTTATCATCACTTTTGATCAGTTTTAAGGCATCCTTGCAATGTTACAAAAACTCTTTATTTCAGACAAATGCTGATCTTTCTATTTATCAAAGAATCCTAAAAAAATGTACTCCACTGTTTTAAATACTGATAATTAGGGATGCATCGATCCGATACTCAGTATCGGAATCGGCTCCGATCCTGGCAATTTCCGCCGGATCGGGGATCGGTCAGACAAGACCGATCCAAATTCGATATTGTGCGTATACTATTCTGTTATTGTTGAGCCCTACGAAAGGTACAAAAAACATTATAAAGCACCACAAAGTTCTTGTGCGCTATATTTCAAGTGTTCTGTAGCTGTTCCATAGTTTAATGTGAGGTACAAATGAATATTGAGTCATTAAATTCAAGTTCCCGTAAACTCTTCTCTCCGCTGCGGCTGTCTGTCTGTCATCCTCCATTCAGCAATCAAACTACGTGTCATGTTTGGTTACTACAGTCAAAACAATGAAACTCCCTTTAAGAGCGCACAGTAACTGAGGTTATAAAACGGTTAAAAGAAAAGGCTCAATAGACTAACTCACATATTTAATACACTACGCTTCAATATCGCTTCCCTTTGTATCTTTGAACTTTTCTAATGCGGACTCGGAGGACTGCGCAGCTTGCGCGCCGTGTTACTCGAAACGCACTATTCTGCGTATGAGATGCGCATGTGTTGCTTCAAGCGCATCATTCTGCGCATGGGATGCGCACAACCGCTTTGTGCCGCTCTGTATTGGAGCCTTTAGTATTATAATACTTTTCTGCTCAATGAAAGATTATTAATAATCCTTCTTGTTCTGTCTCATCTATCATATGCTGATGCCTTCATTACTGTGTTAGACATTTAAAAGAAATGTCTTTTAATTTTATATATATATATACTTATATATAAATGTATTTATATAAATGTATAAATGTTTTTTCATGAATGTAGTTTACAACAATACAAAGATTTAGTCGTACACTTATTTATTTTTATTTGTAAGTATCTTTTGCTGCTAAATTATCCATTAACCTAGTTTATAATACATTTTTCATTTTGTCATATATTATGATTACATATTTTTTCATTTGTAATTTTTCATTAAAAACAACGTTGTCTATATATGATAGATTGTGTTTAACACATAAAAGAGTGGTCAACACAAAGAAGTATAGAAATTCAACATTGATTAAAAAAAAAGCTATGCTGATATCGGATTGGATCGGTATCGGCAGATACTTTGAACTTTTTGAATCGGATCGGTTCTGAAAAAAAGGTATCGTTGCATCCCTACTGATGATGATGATGATGATAATAAATGTTTCTTGAGCAGTAAATCATCATATTATAATGATTCTTGAAGGATCGAGTGACACTGAAGACTGAAGTAATTATGCTGAAAATGTAACTTTGATCACATGAATTAATTACATTTAAAAATATATTCAATTAGAACATTGTTTTAAATAGTAAAAATATTTCACAATATTATTATTTTTTTTCTGTATTTTGGATCAAATAAATGCAGTCTTGGTGAGCAGTAGAGACTTTAAAAACTTTAAAAATCTTACTGTTCAAAAACTTTTGAAAAATAGTTTATTTTTAAACACAGTTTATTCTTGTGATGGCAAAGCTAAATTTTCAGCGGCCATTAATCCAGTCATCAGCATCACATGATCCTTCAGCAATCAAATGTGTTCTTTGATAAATAGAACATTTAAAATTAATCGAATTTTTTAACATTATAGATGTCTTTATGGTCAATCTTGATCAACTTTGATGCATAAAAGTATTAATTTCTTAAAAATGAGAAAACTCGTACTGACCTTAAACTTGTGTGTAGTTGTGTGTATTTTAGTATGCTGTTGTTATGGCCAGTCTGCTTTCTAGATATTAGTGTCTGCCATGGAAAAAGCAATATCAGTTGACCACTAGTGATGTGCATAACTGAAATATTTCCAATGCCAAGTACCCCAGGAAGCTGGTTGGAAATCACTGTTACAGATTAATAAACCATATTTGCACACACATCTGTTAACATTTCTACAAGAACACTGGTCTACATTTTATGTTTTTTAAACTAGAGAACGCTTCATAATTTGAAATTGATTAATGAAAACACTCACTCAAATACCAAGACAGTCAGTTTAGAAAGTGCCTCATGAAAAAGGACTCAGATACCAAAGTAGCTTTGTTTAGAGTTGATACTAGAAGGTAATACCAGTATGGTACAGAGCTGAGAGTAAGTCTGCTTTTTCTGTGTTGAGAAAATTCTTCACACCTCTCCACTATTGATGTATCTTTGCATCACAGATTTAACTTGAAACAAGTGCATGAGCCACAGCTTACAGATGGTGTAAGATCTGTTTATGTATGTTGTAACATGGGCTTTTTACCAGGTCTTGACCTAGTGATAAAACACTGTCGTTTCCACCATCTAGTACAGTTTGTCATGTCTACCCCAGGAATCGTTTTAGTCTAAAGCGTTGGGAACCCTAGGGGGGATTTGTGCTGTAAGCCTCTGGATCTCTTGTGCTGTAAACCCCTCCATGAGCAAAAGCCAACAGCATCAGTGCCAACACCACGGTTGGGAAAACCAGCCACAGACTAAACAGCTGAAAATCAAGCGAGAGGTGCTTGGGGGCGGGAACAGTCAGAGAAGTTTGTTGAGATTCTGGCAAATACTGGAAAAAAGATACAAGCAAAACAAAGCGGGTCCAGCTGACAGAGCTCATGGACGGCCTTCTTTCCTTCCAGATTCCACACATACTTACCACAAGGTAATTAAGAACAGGAGAAACGGCAAATAAGACCAAGAAGGGGCCAGAGACTAAGAAAGAGGCAGTTTTGTTAAAAAAAGATCTTTAGATTTTTTAAATGTTCTTCAAAATGGTTCTTTTAGGAAGTGTTCTGAAAGGTTCTTTTGGAACCAAAAATGGTTCTTCCATGGCATCACTGCAGAAACCCCCATTTGGAACCTTTATTTTTAAGAGTGTAGAGGCACATATTTTCAGTGAGCCTGTTTGGTTTTTCAGCAACTATATAGTAGGGAGGTATGCAATTTCAGATGCAGCCTGTGTGTTCAAGAAAACAAAATGTTGTCTTCTGGAGAAATTGGTGCTAAATAGGAATGGAAATGGAAGCTGTAGCCACTGAGTTGCTTTTATTTGGTAACTGTGCTTCCATCATAGTTCATGCACATTTTAAGGAGCAAGTGAGTATATGTTTGTTTGTTTTTTTTGTTTTTTTGTGAGAATATACCATTTTGGAAATGTGTTCCTGCCCAGCATTTTTTATATTTGCTATCCCCAAATTCCCTTAAAATGCATAGATGGAAACCTAAAAAGCATGTTAGGGTTAAAATTCTCTAGTTTTGTTCTTAAATAGAACCTTGGGTATTAAGAATTGTATGGCCTAATATAATTTCAGTGATGTCTCTTACTAAAATATGTAGTAGAAAAGAAAAAATCCACATTGTTTCATACATATTTTGGACCAAGGGGGGCGCCATTATTTCAATGATGTGAAATGGTTGCACTTGGTAAGCTACTGGCGCTACCTGTTGCTATTTTTACCTCAACTCACTCACTCCCCAAAAAAATACTGATATGATAGCATAGGCCTAAACCAAATGTTGTACCATCGTTTTTTCATCGAGTGAAATCTGCGCTGAGAAACTCTTTCAGTGACTGCGGCGTCATGACAAACATCATCATGTTTGCATCCTGCCAGGATGGCATCTAGCATTTCTTGTCTGCCATTTGTAAGCTCTTTCAGTAGCTGTGATTAACTAAAAGCCTCAAAGGCATTAGGGCTAAAGTGGAGAGAACAAAGAAGTGGGTCTTTAGGAAGTTTTATTCATCCACAGTCATCCTCCCATTCTTTACTTCGCTTCTCTTGTTGTCCTTTGACTAAAATTTACAACCAAAAGCTGCACAATGTGGCCTTTTTTATTCTAACATGACAGTGCCTCTGTGTATAAGGTTCATAGAGAAATGTTTGATTCAGTCAGTGTGGAAGAACTTGACTGGTCTGCATAAAGCCAAGTCCTAATCCCAGCTGAACACCTCTGGTGTGACTTTAAATGCAGACCTTGAGCCAAAAATTCAGACCAGACACCAGTGACTTGCACATGTGCATATGGGTACAGTCATTTTAGACACTTCCAAAACTGAAGCAACAGAGATGGAAATAACATTTTTAAATACATGAATTATGCTTGCATCTTTGTTGCTACAGTTTTTCTGTTCTAAAGAAGGGAGTGTCCAAATACTTTTGTCCATGTAGTGTAAGTCATTGGTGATGAGTTTTTGGCATTTGAAGTCACACCAGAGGTGTTCAGAAGGGATTAAAACTTGGCTTATGCAGACCACTCAAGTTCTTCCACACTGACTGAATCAAACATTTCTCTATGAACCTTGCATTATACACAGAGATATTGTCATGTTAGAATAAAAAAGGGTCCTGTCCGAACTTCTGCTATAAAATTAGGACACAATTCCCTAGAATATCATTATATGCTTAAACATTAAGATTACTAAAGTAGTCAAACCTGTTCATTAGAAAGAGGTATCCCAATACTTTTGGCAATGTAGTGTATTTCAGTAAGAGACATAATTTGCATTATATTAAGCCATACAAGTCTTTTATTTTTTTTACTAGAAATTATTGCATCTTGGAGTTTGGATTTCAGAGGTTAAGTTAAAAATAAATTAAAGTGGTTTGATAGAAAAACAACAAAAAACAGGAGGATGTAAAGTCGGTTAGGTAATTGAGATGGTGTTTTACAAACTGTGAGATTTCCAGTGGTGTTGCATCACCCCAGCAGAAATCCATTTAGACCTTGCATGATGGAAAAGCGTGCGCTCTCTCACCAAACCCTCTGTGGAGCATTCTGGTGAGGGTCTGCTCAACTTAGACTTGGATTTATATATAAAAAGACGTCAGATGGAGCCGTACTCACTCGCTGTTCATAGGTGCATTCAGTAAGGCCACCTGAGTACCGTTCAGGACATTTGGCTGAATGAGTGCAAGTGAATGATGTCTGACCTCTAATTTCTCATGGTTCACTTGAAGCTGCATTACTGGAGGCGCTGAAACAAATGCACGCATGCGCGTGCACGCTCCTTACCTCATCCGTTTGGTTAATCATTTCAGCACTGACCAAAAGTTTGAAAGGATGAGCAATTCTCAACAATGTCCATGTAGCCCTCTCTCCCTTGGTCCACTGTAATTGGATCAAAAGAGAGTTTTGCAGGTCTGTTGCAGCCTGGCAGTGAAGCACAGGCAGGTAATGTCATTAGGAATGATGCAGCCCTATCCGGAGATCTGCTTTTAAAGGTCAGGATATGCTGATGGAAGCAATCAAATGAGACTTGGCTGAATTTCTAAAGCAAGCATTGGTCGGTTTGCCCCTCAACAGCTCACCTGCTCTGAGTTCAGGATGTTGATAAGTCCTTTATATTTTATATCACATTTTTAGATGCCTTTAGAGTTGTATTTAACTTCTGCTGCACAATTAATCGTATCGCAATCGCAATGTCAGCCTGTGCAATTATATGACAGGAAAATGTTGCAATTATATTAAATAAGTGTGTGGACTTGAAGAACACATGCTTTCTGAGAACAGTTTGCTGATTTTCCGCTAAAAAAAAAAAAAGAGTATGTTACATCCTGCATAAATGTCCCTGCTTGTGACAAAATGTTTAAAATATCTTATTTTTGTGAAAATGTGTATGGTTTTATTATTTACTTTGTTTATTTTAGCTATACTTTTGAGAAGTTTACATTAATGCAAATGTTATTTAATTTTGTAAAAAGATTTATTTTAAAATATTTAGTTTTACAAATACACATTTCAACATTATTACTAACCTGTGTGTGCATTTTCCTTAAAAACCCATCAAGTTGACTAACAGTACCATTTATTATAATCGCATATCGCAATATTGACCTCAATAATCGCAATATGAACATTTTCTCAAATCGTGCAGCCCTATATTTAAGTAAAAGTAACTGAGTTAACTAAGGCTGAGAATTAACACAAATTTTCTGATTTGATGTCAGTTCAATCTTTAGTTGATTTGGATTCTGATTCATTTAGTATATTTTGTTTTATATAGGCTAATGCTGTTAATCATCTACAAAGATGTTTTGAACATATGCAGTTGGTCTTTTTTTAAATATTCATTAAACTAACTGAGTCATAACAAGGATTTTATAGGGGAAATTAGGCTACCCTGGTCACACTTTGTTTTTGATTTGCGACTATTTATAAGAGTTATTTGTTTGTGAATCTGACTACACTGGTTGGGTAATACCACAAAACCAGGGTCATTTTTTTAAAATTGAGATTTATACATCATTTAAATAAATAAGCTTTTTACTGATGTATGGTTTGTTAGGATAGGACAATATTTGTCTGAGTTATAACTATTTGAAAACCTGGAATCTGAAGGTGCAAAAAAATGGAAATATTGCGAAAATCACCAAAAGTTGTCCAAATGAGGTTCTTAGCAATGCATATTACTAATAAATAGTTATGTTTTAATATATTTACAGTAGGAAAATTTACAAAATATCTTCATGGAACATGATTTTTACTTAATATCCCAGTGATTTTTGCCATTAAAATCAATCATTTTGACCCATACAGTGTATTTTTGGCTACTGCTACAAATATACCTGTGTTACTTAAGACTGGTTTTGTGGTCCAGGGTCACATATATTTGTTTTTGCATGCAGCATTTGCCATTTTATTGCATCACTATCAATGCAGATTGTGAGCTCACATTCACAGCTTGAAAAAAAATGTTTATTTGTCATACTAGTGGCACTTGTTTAGCAGGATGCAATGACACCAAGATTCATCTTTGGATTTTAGTACCTGATATCTGGTTCATTCCGCAATTTATACTCTGTTTTATACTCATATTGTCCATTATATGCATTGGAATATGCTGTAGTTTGTCATACGCTGTAATTTTACTAGAGCTGAATACTAAATGTGCCCAAGCATTTTTATCCAGACAGTCACACTGCTTGGTAAATGAATGCTGACACTATAGATTCCATGCATTCCATGCAGAGGTTTGCTGTTGTTAAATAGGTTTCTTCAAAGAAGTGGGTTATGTATTATGTGAAACTATCATTTGACACCTTTGTGGTGAATTTGTTTTTTTTTCCTCTTCCAGGAAAAACAGATAACACCTTTGAAGGGCATCAGAAGGTTACTAGGTACGGTTTTTCTCTCTCTCTCTCTCTCATTTATATAAAATTGCACATTTTAGAGTTCCAAGTACATGGTCAAGAATATTATTACGGACCATACGCTCTGTCATTTTGTTAAGCCTTGAAAAATAGAACAAAACCTCAGTAGAAAAGCAGAACATTCAATGTAAAGTAAAGCCATTTTTGCATTCACATTCTTTTTATAATGTGAGCCACCTGTATTCATGGGTAAATGAAGTATGAAATTATTACAATGATAGTGTTTATAGGGAGCATGGCATTGTTGAGAGGGGCCTTTATGGCTGGAAGCTAGCTTGGAGCTGAAAATCTGGCAATTTTTAAATGGTAAATATTTCCCTCATCTTTTTTCCCCTCGGCTTGAAGGTTTTGTGCCAGGTTCCTCAGTGCCAGCAGGGATCAGGTTACAGTCCTTCAGGTCTCACATGCGTGCACAGCACACATTCTCACCATCCTGTTACTCGTGTAAATAAAATCCACATTTAGGTTATTGCCTATATTTTGGGTGGAGTTTTTTTTGCATCTAGCATCAGTAAATTTTAATGTGTCAAATACGCTTGTAAATGAAAAGCCCCTGGAAGGATGACGAAAGAATACATAATTGTATGTGGTGTTTTTGGCTGTGGTGTTGACTATGATATCATTATTTGTTGGCTCAGATTACATTTGCTTAGGTAGGGAAGTAAGATACAGCTGATAACATAATGATGTGTCTAATTTGATTTTTAGGCCATTGATGGGTGACACTAGAGGACGGTGTGTGTGAGGACCTTCAAACCTGAACTCCTTTTAAGAGCACACACATTCACACCGGCAAAATGAGTAAGTCTTCATGTTTTGTTTTATTTTTTTCCCCCCTAATATATCAAGTGAACTCAAACTTCATGAAAAACAAAAATGTCAAATATACAATATTAGGTAGCTTTCCAAAGATTAGGTTTAAAAGCAAAAGCTTAGCCTCTCAGTTATTAAAATGTACTCAACCATTCAAAAATGTGTGGTCAGTAAGATGTTTTTGAAAGAAGTCTAACCTTGTCTGCATTTTATTTGATCAAAAATACAGTAAAAATAAACATTATTTTAAAATATTATAATGTCTAGTAACTGTTTCCTATTTTAATATTTAAGATTTAAAATTACAGAGGAAAATAGTGACTAAGAAGTGGCAGACAAGCTGCTGTTGAGGTGGAAGCAACTTTGAGGCCTGGAATTAAATGGATTTTTTTTTTTTTTTTTTTAAGAGAGACAGAGTGAAACAGAGACAGACAGCTTATGTTCTCACTGGTCACATGAACTCACAGATATTCACAGTTGAGTGGTTGAGTCTGTTGCTTGGGTCGATCTGCCATGTTCCCAGTATTGGTGGGTAGACGAGGCTTCTCTGTTTCTCTCCCTCTCTGGAGATGTGTGAAGTCCGTCCAAACAACACACTGCGAATATTTTCCCTCCGTGAGTGAGCTTAGCCAAGACACATCTCGTTCTTACATCAAACATGAGAACAGAGTTCTCGAAAAACACAGTCATCTCCCTCTCACAAGCTTCACTGCGTTGACTCAGGTCTAGTCGTCTGACTGTGAGTGTGTTTATTCATGAAAAAGAGCAGAACATTCTCTCAGTTCCTCTGCACCTGTGCTGTAACTGTATAGCAAGTTTATAGTTTCTCCAACACAATCTGTGTTTAGTTTAAAATACAGTAATAAGCCACTCAAGGACAAAAATTCTGTCGTTTAATAACTCACCCTCATGTTGTTTCAAACCCGTAAGACCTTCCTTCATCTTCAGAACACAAATTAAGATATTTTTTTATGAAATCCTTACTACCTTTCTGGTCCTGGAACGTGTCAGTTGTGTTGCTGCCTATGCAGGGAAAGAAACCTCTCTGATTTCATCAAAAATATCTTATTTTGTGTTCCAAAGATGAGCGAAGGTCTTCTGCATTTGGAACGACATGAGGGTAAATAATGGCAGAATTTAAATTTTTGGTTTGGCAACAGAGAGGGTGCACAAATAATATTAATTATTATTACATTGAATTAACTAAGTTGTTTAGAATTAAAGTATCTAACTGAATTAATAAATAGAAATGATTACATTTTAATACTTACAATCACAATAATTCTGTAAAGCCAAACAGAATAGCTCATTAGCCTTATACAGGAAAAAACCTGTTTGACTGACATGTAAATGACCAACAACCAGTTGTTTAACAAAAATAATTGTAAGTAATGCCAGAGTAGTTTCCTCAGAAAAGTGAAAAAAAAAAATTTAACTGAGTATTGACAACTGATTATTTGTAAGGATGCACAATATCCATATCATATTGGTTATCTGCTGATATTAGCAATACATTTGTATTTTTTTATTTGTATTTGTATTTTTTTTTATTTTAATTGTTCATGATAATTTACCTATTTTTACATTTTAAAAATGACAAATTTGCCATCATCTAACACTATTTTAAAGCTAATCTAATAAATTTTAATAATTTGGTAACACTGTAAAATGCAATCTTAAGTAAATCTCAAAATAAATATCTATTTTTCGGACTATACAATCTAATATTATGAAGATAAATAGTTTAGAATGTTAATATTGGCATTTTTACCAGAGATTGTCTTGCTATTGGGTGATGAGAGGGTCTGTATTACTTACTACTGGAGAAAGCATAACAGTCAAGTTGGATCACGTGTGCCTTAATAACTTGATAAAGTTGTGCGACACTCAATCGCCATTTACGGATAACATAGGAATGAATGGAAAGCGCCATAAACTGAATCCCACCTGTAGCAAAAAGTCTGTGACTTCTCTTAGAAGGCGTTTTTTGCAGTATAAACTCTTAAAGTAGTTTGATCCAAAAACATTGTTTAGTGTAAATCATGTTGAAGATTAGCCAATAGGCTATCGATTCATTCAAATGTTGACCTGTTTTTTCTAAAAAGTTGTTTATTCAGCAAAGTGAAGCCTCTCTTCCATTGACATCCATTCAAAAAATAGCCTCTGGTCTCCTTTCTATTAGCATTAGCCATTACGCTTTTTTGGCTAAAGGTTGCATGCCTTTAGTGGCTGTAATATCTACTACTACGGAGACATTGAAATGATTAAATTTGATTGGCTGCTGAACCATCTAAGGTGTGCAATTATTTTCAGGGAAATGCATGTTTAAAGTAGTTCCAGGCAAGTCTTGACCACATTACATGTCAACATCACTTTGTCCAGTGATTTCAGTTATTTCAAAACCTAAAACAGCAAAAGAACCAAAACCCTCAACGACACTGACCAAGCACATAAATATAGTCAACAAAATGATAAAACGACAAATTGTTTTGCCACAGAGTTATGTTTTATTGTGAATGAAAAGCACATACTCTATTCCTCCTACTCTCTCTCCCTTACAAATGCACACACTCAAGCACAGAAACGTGTTGTCAACTCTGTTCTAATGATTTTATCAGTAAAGTAGCTTAGCAACTAAAAAGCTACTTGTCATTTCTCACTAGTGAGGTAATAAAAGCACTGTTTTTAAAGCAGATGGTGAACTTAGTTTCCCTTTTAGTAGAGACGCTGCTACCTGAAAACTGTTGAGAGACGCAAAGACTCAAGTAATTCACACATGCCTAACCTCTCTCTCTCTTTCTAATAACAACACTAATAACTGCATTCGTCTGCTATTAGCTGCTCAAGCCTCCTTTACTAGGTCTAAAATGATGTTTTAGAATTGGCAACAGATGCGTGGGATGAGATTAGTAAGAAATGAATCCTGCACACGACCATTTTAAGTACAAAAACCTGACGAATGTCTCGAAATCATCTGAACAATGTCTTGAGGTGTGATCGTAGTATAAGCAGATTAATTGACTCGGGTCCACTGAATTATTATTGAATCTAATAATTCAACGGCCTGTCATCAGTTATTCAGTGGCCGTAACATTTCTGTCTTTCTCCCCAGATGAGAGACAGGCTCTCCATTCAATTATGAAGGATCTGGTGGCCCTGCAGATGACCAGGCGCCAGCCGGCGTCAACTTATGACACGGCAAAACCTAAACCTGTCAGCACTGCCAGCTCTTCCAAAAGAATGGTAATACACATATAAACGATATCTCACAAAAGTGAGTACATCCCTCACATTTCAGCAACCATTTTAGTATATCTTCTCAAGGGACAATGCTATAGAAATGAAACTTGGATATATTTTAGATTAGTCAATGTGCAGCTTGTATAGCAGTATAGATTTTACCGTCCTCTGAAAATAACTCAACATACAGCCATTATTGTCAAAATAGCTGGCAACAAAAGTGAGTACACTCTAAGTGATAACATCAGTATGTCGTTTAACCATGCAAAGCCACATGTCCTATCCATCATGTTTGTTTTTCTCTG
The DNA here is from genome assembly GCA_033026305.1 of Cirrhinus molitorella. Taxonomy (NCBI): domain Eukaryota; kingdom Metazoa; phylum Chordata; class Actinopteri; order Cypriniformes; family Cyprinidae; genus Cirrhinus; species Cirrhinus molitorella. Next base: position 32,454,502 of record CM065117.1, on the reverse strand, counting down.
CTTGACAGGACAATACAAAGTTGTGTATCTTGTATTAGAGCAGTTAAAATTTGGTGCTTTAAGTACAATTCTCTCATACTGACCACTGGATGTTGAACATGGCACCTCATGGCAAAGAACTCTGAAGATTTGAGAATTAGTATTTTTGCTCTCCACAAAGATGGCCAAGACTATTAGAGGTTCAGTAACACCCTGAAATTGAGTTAGACTACAGTGGTCAGGGTCATACAGAGGTTTTCCAAGATGGGTTCCATTCAGAACAGGCCTTGCAAGGCTCAATCAATGAAGTTGAGTACTCATTCTGTGCGTCAGGTGCAGAACCTGACTTCAAAAAACATGCATGAGTGCTGCCAGCATTGCTTTAGAGGTTGCAGAAGTAGAAGGTCAGTTTTTCAGTGCTCAGACCATACGACGCACACTGCAACAAGTCGGTTTGCATGGGCGCCATCCCAGAAGGAAGCCTCTTCTGAAGCTGGCTCACAAGAAAGCCTGCAAACAGTTTGCTGAAGACAACCTGTCCAACAGCATGAATTACTGGGAATGTCCTGTGGTCTGATGAGACTAAGATAAACTTGTTTGACTGAGATGGTGTCCAGGTGTGGCGATGCCCTGGTGAGGAGTACCAAGAAAATTGTGTCTTGCCTACAGTCAAGCATGGTGCTGGTAGCGTCTTGGTCTGGCGCTGCATAAGTGCTGCTGGTATTTTAGAGCTCTAGTGCATTCTAAAGCAGAACATGATGCCTTCCCTCCAGAAAGAAGGACGAGCGGCAGTTTTCCAACATGATAACGACCCCAAACACACCGCCAAGATGACAACTGTCTTGCTGAGGAAGCTGAAGGTGATGGGGTGGCCAAGTGTGTCTCCAGACTTGAACCTTATTAAACACCTGCGGGGCATCCTCAAGTGAAAGGTGGACGAGCACATGTGTCTAACATCCAGCGGCTCTGTGATGTCATTATAGAGGAGTAAAAGAGGACCCAGCAACAGCCTGTGCAACTCTGGTCAATTCCATGCCCAGAATGATTAAGGCAGTGCTAGATAGCAATAGTGCTAACACAAAATACTGACACTTTAGACACAGTTTTGACAAGTTCACTTAGGATGTACTCCCTTTGTTGCCAGCTATTTTGACAATAATGACTGTATGTTGAGTTATTTTCAAAGGACAATAAATATATACTGCTATACAAGCTGCACAATGACTAAGCTAAAATATATCCAAGTTTTATTTCTATAGTATTGTCCCTTGAGAAGATATATTAAAATGGTTGCTGAAATGTGAGGGGTGTACTCACTTTTGTGAGATACTGTATACCTTGTGACTCCTATATGACCCTTTCGTGACCTAACTGCTGTTTCTTACTCTTCAGGAGGATGTCAGGATTAAGTTTGAATTCTGTGGTGAAAGAAGGTGAATTTGAATTTCTTTCTACTGGAATGCGTGTGTGAGTGTTAAAGTAAAAGCAATGTTTGAATGGTAATGCACACATAAAACATGTACAGTCTGTGGCATTTAAACACAGATACACACAGGCATCCTGTCTCTCAGCTCTCAGACTGGTATCACAGTGGAAAGGGAAAGGACTGTGGTTAGCCTGTGGCTGCCAGGACAGACCACAGCTATGCTAGGTGTGCTTGCAGGAATGTGTGCACTCTGCAGATCCAACTGTGTTGGACTTGACTTACTGGCTCAGATTACACATCTAAAGAAATCTCAGCTTCCTGTTTAATGTCCCCCCCTCTGTGTGCGTGGCGTGTGTGTATGTTTATATATGTTTGTGTAGGATCCTGATGTTTGGGCGGCCTGTGCAGTTTGAGGAAGTCCAGCAGAAAGTCAAAACATTCTTCGGTCAGCAGTTAGACCTGCATTATATGAATAATGAGGTATTGATTCACATTCAAATGCACTCACTGACACTTACTTATGTCCGATCGCCGCACCCTTACCAGAAATACTCAAGACTTTCAATCTACTATTTTAGGACTATTATTTCCTAAAGGGTCAATTTAAAGGAAATATTTAGAGGTAAAGGTATAAAGATAAATTGAATGTTTTTTATTATTATTATTATTATTTTACAGTGCTGTTCTGCATGTGCATACAAGTAATGAGAGTAATATGCAGATATGTAATAATCCTGAACTTGCCCTTAAACCTTACCATAACTCATGGAGTTACCTTATATTTGTGTAAAATCTTTAAGGGATAAAAATACTGAATGACAGCTATACGTAATGCAGGGTTCATACAAGGTGCTTAAAGTGCTTGAAGTACTTGAATTTGACTTTTTGAAATTTAAGGCCTGGAAAACCCTTAAAAATAGCAGCATTCCTAAAGAGGTACTTGAAAAGGGCTTAAATTATTGAAAGGCAACATATCTATGACATTAGTGTTAAATTTTTTTTTTAGTAAGCACATAACTTTTCACACAAAATTCACACAATTAAAAATCATCATACTTTTGTTCAGTTAATGTCATAAAACTAGTGAGCTAAGCCAGTTGTAGTACTGACATTGTCATGTGAACCTGGTTGAAGATGTGAAAAGAGAAACAGATGAAACGAATCAACTGATTCATTTATGCTGGAACCGCTCAGATTTTGATTATTCATTGCAAGCGATTCACTAGCAAAAACTAGATCAAATTAAAAGAGCCATTAAAAGAGCAATTCAAATTTCGACATTGCTTTTATTGATTTTAAAAAACACGTATAGCAATTGGTGAAACAGCTTTTTGCAACTCTGACTGAGTTAATTCATTGCTTCGCAAATCATTTGATTCAGATCGGGAATTCAGAGCGGGTTCATAAATCATATTGCAAATAAATGATTTTGTGATCCGTTTTTAGATCTCTGATCTAAAGTGATGGTTCACGTCTCATTATTCAGATCAGGACTTTGGAGCGCAAAGCGAGAGTCATTTGATTTAGATCGGAACTTTGCATATCATTTTATTACAGTTTTTTTTTATTTTATCTATTCAGATCTCCCTGGATCCTGCATTGGGATTCTCCTGGCTAAATAAAGAATAAATTTATCTTTCTTTAGAATTTGAAAGATAAGACATTGATAAGTGAGATATCTGATTGACGTCCTTGAAAACAGTGTTAATTTTGTTGACAAATAATTTTCGTAAACGACGAAAACGAAACGATGGCGAACTAAAATTCTTTTTGAATGACACAAACTATGACAAAAATCTACTTGCATTTTCGTCATCGAATGAAAATGAGACGAAAATATTAGGGAGGGACGATATGGAAAAAGATTCATTCAGAAAAATCTGTTGCGTAGTAGGAGGTTAAATGCGTACAAACCGGCGGGACACAAGCTAAAATACACTTGCTGCACATCTTATAAAACGTTCAGAAATGTCAATATGTGGGAGAAGTGCAGACGCATACACACAGAAAGCACGTCTCGCATGCTTTCGCATTGCAGGAACCGATAAATACACACAAAATTATCCCAAATTGCCCAAGTATTCGCGTAAATACAGATGATTACATATTAAATGAACGTAAACAGTAGAGAGAAAGTGTATCAGTACATTGCATCCATTGTATACGGTTTTAAAGGGATAGCAGCCACATTTAGTTGCTAGTGTCCGAGTCACTGATGTTAATCAAGCAACAAAAGAAAGACAGAAAATTAATTTATAGAAATAAACATGTCTGTTTGAAAGAATGAAGAATATGGTAAACAGGTTACTATAAAGAATGCATAATTAGCCTATATAACCATTGGTATTTCATGGAAAAGAAGACCATGTTCTTTATAAGAAGTGGTTTCATTTTATTTTAATATTAAGGCATGTTGTGTATCACCGCAGTTAAATTGTGTTTATCAGGATTAAACCTTAATATCAAATCTATGTAATGAGTTTGGAAATTTTAGGGAAATGCTTAATAAATGCATTGCACTGTAACTAAACCCATTACATTTTAGCTGACTAAATTTACTGTAGAGTTAGTCGACTAAAACTAAAAACAATTCAGATGACTAAAATATGACTAAAACTAAATGGCATTTTAGTCAGAAGACTATGACTGAAACTAAATAAAAATTTGCTGTCAAAATGAACACTGCTTGAAAATCAAAAAAGTAGTGCTTGAAAAGTCCAGGAATTGAATTTTACAGTATCTGTATGAGCCCTGGTAATGTTTTAAGTGTGTAATGTGTTGTGCACATAGCTCTCCATTCCCCTGCGCGGTCAGGACGACTTGGATAAAGCCATTGATCTGTTGGACCGCAGCTCGAACATGAAGAGCATCAAGATCATGCTGCTGACACAGGAACAAAGCAATGTGAGACTTACAGTTAATATTATACATCAATATGAACCAGTTTAATTTGTAAAGCAGACTAAGAACTAGATGCTGATGTACTAATGTGTGTGTGTTTGTGTTTGTGTATGCAGGCCTCTTCTCCATCTCATCACACAATGTGTAAGCAGGTTCGCATCAAAACCTCTCAGTCCACCGGCGATGTCAGTACTGCCTACCAATCCTCAGAAACAAGAGGACGCCACCCCTCCACCAGTGAGTTCATATACACACATGTGCACACACGGCTGCGCTTAATCAAAAACCCCTCTGTGTTTCTTATCAATCTTCTTGCCCTGGTCTTTTTCTCTCTCATACTCTTTCATTTTCTCTCTCTCTCTCCCTCTGTTGTTTCTCTGACTTCCTCTGTGAGCAGTGGGTCCTCTTCCTTTTCCTGTCCACCATCACTGGTTGCTCCACAATGGCTTGCTGGCTCCCAGCCAATCAGATTGCGAGACACTATTAGCATGGTGGGCCAATGGCCTGTTGTAGAGATAGTGTGTATTTTAGGGGGGAGGGGAGGTTGCTACAGCTTGTTAGGGCGTCTGGAGAAAAGCACAAGCTCTTTGAGCTCTGTGACTGGAAGAAAACGGCGTTTGTTTATGTTTTGCTTCAGTTTCATGATTCAGCTGTTTTGATATTAGATTATGTTCTTGTCACAGTGTAACACATTGCATGGGGCTTTTTCTTATTTTGTATTGAGCTCAACATTATCTATAAAAAAGCAGATCCAGTCATTAAAAAGTTTATAAAATCCAGAAACCTTATTATTGTAATAATGTTAGTAAATTACTCAGTTGTTAAAGTGTTTTGAATTAAATTGATTAGACATGCTTTTTGATTTATAACACTAAGAATGAGCGGTACATCTACACCAGTTATTAATATTAATATCTTAGTTAATGTTAATTTCATAATTTACTAATGCATATTTAAAATCACAAGTTGTGTTTGTTAGTTAATCCACTGTGAACAAACATGAACAAACAATAAACGACTGTATTTTTATAAACTAACATTAACAAAGATAATAAATAGTGTAATAAATGTATTGTTCATTGATTTTAGTTAATACATTAACTAAATATTAACAAATGACACCTTATTGTGAAGTGTTACCAGTTAAACTATTAAAAAAAAATCCAGAAAACACATAATTTGGTAAAATTTAAATATAAATTTAAATTAATTTAGGGACAAAATAAAACGCATTTCATAGGCCCTAAAAATGTAATTTTTGTTCAACTTTTAATAAATTGTTCTTATATTGTAAAAGTTATTTAATTGTATTATTTCAATTAATATGTTTTTTGATTAGTAACATTTTATTTAATCAGTAAAACATAATCCAGAATAATTTTAATGGAAAAGACAGAAGACAGAAAAAGATAAAACAGAATTTGGGGAAAAATACAACCAATTTCACAGGTTACTATATCTACTGTCTGATATCATGCAGCCTGAGTGAGCATATAAATCTAACAGGAAGGCCATACCTGAAATAGAGTTATTTAGATACTTTATTTGACAGCAGCATTAATGACTATTAGAAGCGTAATTGATTAAATATGTGCACACTGGTTTAGTGTCCATTTTCAGGGTAATTATGTTTTTTCCTCTTTCCCCGAATCACTGTACTGACTGAAAGGTAACAAAAATACAAATGGACAAAATGGTGAAGGAAACATGATGTGAATACAAATTGTCACACATAATCTTATTCTCACACCACAATGTTGTCAGTAACAGTCCGACAGAGATGTTTGCCACCATAACAGTGTAGCATGAAAAAATGTTTTCTTGCAAATGTTGAATTATTAGTTGTAACATTTAAGTCTGTTGTCTTGTCCTTACATAGGCTCTCAGAACACTGGGCGAAGTTCTCCTCCTCCTGGTTACGTTCCTGAGCGGCAGCAGCGAATCGCACGTCAGGGATCATACACCAGCATTAATAGCGAGGGGGAGTTCATACCTGAAACCAGCGAACAGTGTGTGAGTTTAAAACTCAAAAACAGATTTTGTGGTTTATACATTTTTGTTATTTGTATATTTGTATTCATTGTGTTGTAGATCAGATTTATTTTAATATATCAGTTTATATTTATATACACTACCGTTCAAATGTTTGCAGTCTAAGATTTTTTGTTTTGAAAGAAGTCTCTTACGGCTACGTTTATTTGATCAAAAATACAGTAAAACTGTAATATTCTGAAGTAGTATTATTATAATTTAAAATAACACTTTTCTATTTTAATATATTTTTAAATGTAACTTATTCCTGTAATGGCAATACTGAATTTTGAGCAGCTGTTACTGCAGTCTTCAGTGTCATGTGGTTCTTCAGAAATCATTCTACATCATGTTAAAAACAGGTGTGCTGCATTTTTTTGTGTAAACACATTTTTTTCAGCATTCTTTGAATGAATAAGTTAAAAAAACATTTCTTTGAAATATATTTTTAAACTATAAAACTATGAATTTCTTTCTAAAAATCTTCCTGACCCCAAACTTTTGAACAGTAGTGTGCATATAGTTGAAAATATCTGTTCTATTCTACACTGTAAAAAGAATTCCGTAAAATTTACAGTAAAAAAAACAGCAGCTGTGGTTGCTGGAATTTTACCGTAAATACCGTAATATGGTAGCAACACTTGAAGTTTTACGGTTTTCACTTAAATTTAACTTAAATTTAAATTAACTGGTACAATGGTAATGTACCAAGCTGTTGAAGTACTGAAATCTGTTTTGTACCTTTGTAATACACTGATGTCACATGATGAATCAAAGCCCATCACAAGCAGCTTTTAACTATTAACATATATAGAAGGTGCACAGTGTCATTCACACAAACACTAAACACCATCATGCTAACACTGAAGCTGAAACTGAAATAATGTGATAAAAATGTAACATACAACCCTAAGTACAAAACTGATAAGAAAAAAAACTAAGAAAAAAGAGTTCTTTCAACAAAAAAAAAAACAAAAACAATAAATTTTTGTTAAATGTTACACTAGGAATTATGGGAATGTCAATTAACGGTTATTCACTGTAAATTGTACCGGTCCATTTAACCATTTAACAGGTTTTTACTGTAGATTTTACCTTAAAATTCACTGTCATTTTTTACAGTGTATTCTATTCTATTCGTACATGCCATATGCTGTGCCAGTGATTATAAGTTCTGGATATTACGCTACGAAGCAGAAATGAATGCTCAAAATAGTTGGACTTTTTTTAATTTGCTATCATGTTGCAATTACTCTGCTTCCTTAAAAGTCTGGTTCAGACTACACAATTTCTTTGTTACGACAATCACAATCACAATTTTTGACTGCTAAAATCTTGCTGTGTTGTGAACAAGAAACATTTCTAGCTGACTATTCATCATATGCCGTCTTTAACCAACAGAAGGTGAGCGTAAACAAACAATAGCTAGAAAACAGTGTTTTGGTGTGTGTTATTGTTTAGAAAAGCCCAAATAAGGAAAAAAAACTGACAGTGGACACACATCTGGATTGCATGAAGAGGACAGTATGGACTGTCAAAGAGAGCTGTGGTAAAATTGTTTTTATTTGACCTTTTTTACATGGCATCGGTTGTCGTCCTCTATGACCCACTACACAAGATGAAATGATTGAACCCATTGACGATTACGAATCCCAATCGCAGGTCGCGCCAAAATCGTGTAGTCTGAACCAGCCTTAATATACATCGCTAACTTGCATATTCTTGCAGCCAGTATGGAAAAATACATGTGCAGCATAGAATTCAAGTATAGAATAGCTGTCAGGGTTATCTCGGAACAGTGAGATGTTCCCATAGAAACGCCACGTGTTCTGTGAGAGATTTCAAGTATATGCTGCATTATAAACCACTGCTAAAATGATATACTGTCACCTAATCACCTGCAATTTAACCTATGGTTTACTTGTATTTGAAGGTGCTTGATCCTTGGAGCAGTGCAGAAAACTCAGTGTCCGGCAGCTGTCAGTCACTTGACAGCAACTCTGACAGGTGAGGAGACACACACAATTTAAAATGTATTTAAATGATACTGTAATTGAAAGTTCCTGTCACTGAGTTATTTTGCATTTATTGCTCTCTTGTTTCGTAGTCCCTCACTCAGGAAACCACGTACACACAGGGTTAAGAGTTACCCTGACAACAGGCAGGACTGTGCAGGTGCGCCTCAGTGAAGATACTCCTGCAAACATTTATGAAGTTTTAAAATCTGCTTTTTCATTTAGCCAAATATCTATCATTTCTCCACGTTCTTCTCTTTCAGATCGGGAAAACCACGTATATGATAAGATTGTAGGGAAAGGAGGGACGTACCCTCGCAGGTATCACGTGTCGTTACATCATAAAGACCACAGTGAAGGTACGAAACACTCAAATTTATCATACTCACCCATACACTCTCCAGTTCCTCCCATGTCGTAATTTCTACAAATAATGCTTCTCCTAAGGTCGACGGACATTTCCGCGGATACGTCGCCCGCAAGGAAACTTGTTCACGTTGGTTCCTTCACGGCGTTCGCTGAATGGCAGCGAGGAGAGTTTGGGAAGCTGGCAGCTGGTTGATACTCAAGCCAGACTCCGCCCACAGGACCGTCCGGTCCCTCATAAGTGTGAGTGTGATAAAGGTCATGATGGTGTAGATTATGGTTGTGTTTGTAAACATTTTGAAAATGAACATTAACACATCATTTACTCACCCTAAAGGCATGCTAGGTGTATATGACTTCATTCTTTCAGTCTTTATCCAATCAGAGTTATGTTAAAAAATGCCCTGGCGCCTCCAAGCTTTATAATGCAAGTGAGTGGGTGTTATTTTTCAATGGTCCAAAAAATCATTATATCTACAACTTTATAAACCGTTATCTTTAGCTCCTGCTAACTGACGCACACACAACTGTGCGTACATAGGACGTAACCGTAGCGAAACTCCAGTGAGAAGTGACAAAAGCAAATCAGAAGTACACATATTAGAAGTGCAAAACAAGGATTTGTAAAGAAAAATGTTGGAGGTTTTCAATAAAATAAAATGCCAAAAGGAGACTGGTTTTCCGTTACTGTAAACAAACCTTGCTTCTTGCAGGACTAGCATATTCTCACCTAAGCTTAAGCTACGCTTACATCATATGTCATCCACTGGATGCCACTCTCTAGTGAATGTGCATACGACAGTTAGCTGAAGCTTGAGATAACGGTTTATAAAGTTGTAAATATGGATATTTTTCTTAGAAAACGCATGGATTCTCTTCAGAAGCACTTTATTAAATCCCCAGAGTTGTGTGGGACTCTTTCTATGATGGAGGGATGTGCTTTATTATACTTCTTTTGGACTTTTGAAAAATAATACCCATTTACTGCCATTATAACTCTTGGTAAGAGGACATTTTTTTTATATAACTCTGATTGTATTCGACTGAGAGAAGAAGGAGAGTAAATCATGGGGTAATTATCATTTTTGGGTGAACTATCCCTTTAAGAATGCTTTGATGTATTGTGTGAAATGATCAATCTATTTGTTTCATTCAGCCAGTCATTGTTGTATCTTTATCTTTATGTGTCATGTTCATGTATGTAGCCCCTACAGCTCCAGTGACGTGGCGTAGAGGGAAGTTGCTGGGTCAGGGTGCTTTTGGAAGGGTTTATCTGTGCTATGATGTGGACACAGGCAGGGAACTTGCAGCAAAACAGGTTTATTTTGACCCTGCCAGTCCAGAGACCAGCAAGGTAACACACTTTGTGTTTGGTTTTGTTCAGTTTTTATTTTATTATTATTTTGAATCTTCTTTTGCTTGTTCTTTTTCTCAGTTTGCCAGCATGTTTTCTTTTTTCTTTCTCAAACTTTTCCCCCAGTCTTTAAATCCTTTCCTGTCTGCCATTGCAAAAACATGCACTGTCGCTTCCTGTATCTGTGTGTGATTGTGTGCGTCGGCCAGAGGGGGGTTTTGAGGCGAGGGGAAGTGGGGTAGTCTAACAACGCATTTCTCGTTTATCATGCCCTCGCTTGACACGAACACACACGTATGTTTGCACACAAAAGCAAAGCGCTACTAAACCACACAGAGGAATGTTTGGCATTAGTGTGTTGTGGTTTTTTTTTTAGTTGATCTTCCACCTACATGCTCAGTCATCTCACTCATAACCCCCTCTGGTCACAGCTGTGGTCGTGTCATGACTCTTGCCCTTCTTTCTGCAGGAGGTGAGTGCCTTAGAGTGTGAGATACAGCTGTTGAAGAACCTGCATCACGAACGAATCGTTCAGTACTACGGTTGCCTTAGAGACCGTAATGAGAAGACCCTCACCATTTTCATGGAGTATATGCCTGGGGTGAGTTTGGCACAGCACTGGGTCATCAAGACGTTGGGAAAGCAACGAGAATAGACTAGTTAATGGAGTACTTTACTTCATTATTTACTAATCCTCATGTCGTTCCAAACCTGCATGCTGCTTATTTACTTAAGAAATGCACAAAAAGAATCTATTTCATTGTTATGGGCGTTTTTTCTATACATGTACACTATATTTTGAAAATGTACACCCCTGTGAAAAAGTTTGAGGTCAGTAAGGTTTTTTTCATGTTTAAAGAAGTCTCTAATGCTCACCCAGACAGTATGTTAGGGCTGTCAAAATGGCTAAAAAACTAAATTCGAATTTTGTACTTGAATATAAAAAAAAAGCTTTTGGCTTCTCCCGAGGCCACAAGAGGGCACATCGAGCGAAATATTACTAATGCACGTTTATTCAAAGCAAAAAAAAAAAAAGCCAATCACACAGAGTACTTTTTTCATTTAAAAACATGAGATGCAGTGGGATATGGAAAACCCCCCGCCATAAAGTCTCAAGATATGTTTTTTTCAAAGTTGAACTTGCATTCATTTCACATGGCTTTCTAAACCTGCGTCTCTGTTGTGTGAGATGTGAGTGCAACGGTGATAGATGTCCTCCTAGAAAATGTGTGAAATAATACGTTCTGTACTTGCTGCTTAGTTTCAGTTTTGACATAAACAAGATGCTCTCCGCTTGATGTTCTCTTTTTCTGCAGTGTTTTTAATTGACAATGCATCTAGTGGCTTCAATTGGATAGGCTCATGAAAACATAATGCAATGACAATTACGTCGTCATTGCATCTCATGTGGCGCTGATAAGGCTGCCTCCTTAAAGCACACCTAAAATTCGAATGCAACGTTTTTGCATTCAAATGTAGGTTTTTATTTAAAATTCAACTTTTTTTTACAGCCCTACTGTATGTATGCATTTTATTTAAAATACTGTAAAAACAGTAATATTATAAAATATTATTACAGTTTAAAATTACTTTTTTTTTTTTTTTTTTTTTTTTTATGTATTTGAAATGGTAATTTATTCCTGCTGAGTGTGTTTGTGGAAACTGTGGAACACATTTTTCTTTGAATTATAAAAAACTTAGAATTTATAAATTTAATATTATAAAGGTTTTTACTGTCACTTTTTATTAATTTAATGCAATTTAATACATTAATGCAAAATGGTTAGTAACTGACCCCAAAATTAAATGGTAGTGTATATTTTTAAATACATATTTATTTATTTTTATATTATTATTAAGTTTTAGAAATCCAAATTTTAGACTTTTTGTGAGAAACAGACCAAATACGAACTGTTGTTGTATGAAAAAGATCTATGGAACCTACTCTAAAGATAAAAATAATGACATGAATGATTGATATGACATGAGGGTGGATAATTAATGATACAATTTTAGTTTTTGGTATTCTGTTGTAAATGAATTATAAAGGCCGGGACACACCAAGCAGACTTTAAAGAACTAGTGGCTGTGAAAGTCGACAGTGTTGTCACCTCACCAAAAAAAGCTGTGCTTGAAACTAACATGTGCATTTTGTGCTTGCGTGAGAGGAATTAACAGTCTATATCAGCAGCTATCAATAGTATAAACTGAGACAAGGCTATACAAGATGTAAAATTAAAACAGCCGTCTGTCTGTAATACCTTCATTACTTGCTCGGTTTCGCTTTAAAGGGGTCATAAACTGAGAAACCAAAATTCCCTTGATCTTTTGATATATATAAGACATCATTGTACTAGCACGATAAAAGCACGACAGAAAATAGCCTATTACTTCTAAATTATAATCTTTTTAAAGTAAAAATATTGCTAACATTATAAGTAGACCTCAGAGAACAAAAAAACAAACAAAAAAAAACACACACAGGCAGTTCATGATCCATTTAATTCTCAGGCACTGACTTGTTCGGTAAACCATCCGATCATTTGATTCAACATGATTGAACTGCCACCGACGAGAGCTGACGTGTGGAACACACTAAAAACAGCCGACCATCAACTTAGTGTGTCCCGGCCTCAAAGGATTTAATGTGTCATCACACACCTGTTTGTTAGTAGTACTGGTTGTGATGTAGAATTCAGTGTGACTCACAGGTGCTGTGGTCTTTGACCCTCAGGGTTCAGTCAAAGACCAGCTGAAGGCTTATGGGGCTTTGACTGAGAATGTGACACGCAAGTATACCAGACAAATTCTGGAGGGCATGTCATACTTGCACAGCAACATGATCGTCCACAGAGACATCAAAGGTACTGTCTGGCATTAGACCTCACATAGTCAAATACTGTGTACTAAAGTGTATTATATTAAAAGTTAAATTAGCTGTTTTTGTAAATTTCCATTCCTGACCATTGATGCTTATTCTGTAAAAAATATTTGAGTAGTTGCTGTTTGAATAAAACTTTCTCAAGTTCTAATAGTTTTGGATCACTTATTATAGTCATATAGCAAGAGGAAAACTGGATCAAAGATCAGTCGATTGCATGCTAACTCCTCTCCCTGGTCACTTCCTCTGGTGCTTTCAGGTGCCAACATCCTGCGAGATTCAGCTGGGAATGTGAAGCTGGGAGATTTTGGCGCCAGTAAGCGGCTTCAGACCATCTGCATGTCCAGCACTGGAGTCCGATCTGTTACTGGAACACCGTACTGGATGAGCCCAGAGGTCATCAGCGGAGAGGGGTACGGCCGGAAGGCAGATGTTTGGTGAGTTATTTTTGTTTATGTATAAAAAAAACAAAGAAGTGCACACATCTTTAAAAGGTGAAATTCTAAGACATTGAGAGTAGAAGATTCTGGCCTGTTGCTTTAGATTAAAAAAAAATGCTTTGAAACAGCTTTTTCCATATTTGTCTTCCATCATTGGGACCTAAGAACCATTAAAATATTTTAAATATTTTCAAAATCTCATCTTACTAGAGTGAAGAAAGCATCTGGGATTTGTGGAAGTGGATGTTTAGTTAAAAAAAAAAAAAGGTCTCAGTAATTTTTCACCTTTAGAATCCGGTCTAGAGTCACATTTTACTGTAAACTGTTTTTTTAAGCAGACATAATTGTGATCTATGTTGCAGAGTCTAAATAAAGCAACATCCTCTAAATATTAACAACCTATTTTTAACACCGAACGACTTGTAAACACATGTTAAAGTAGGAGAAAAAGAACAAGGTTATTTTATATCTTTAAGAAGTGCACATTTTCTCAGTCAGTGGGAGTGACTTAGTTGCTGCTTAGGGATTCCCCGACATAAACTGATTGGACAGGTTTCCCGTCAGGTCAGAAGAACATTATGATTGGCTGAAAGTCAGCTCACAGGAGTGAGCTGAAAGAAGTTTTTCCTCAAAACAATCAGCTTTTATGTTCAAATAGTTTTGGATCGCATATTAAAGTTTGTAAATCTTCATGTAGTCATACAGCAAGAGCAAAACCAATCAAAGAAAAACTTAATCAGGATTCTTAATCAGGATTTTCATCTTAACTTTTATTTTTAAGTCTGTGTAAAGCAATATGAAATGTAGCCCTGGACCACAAAACCAGTCTTAAGTATCACGGGTATATTTGTAGCAATAGCCAAAAATACATTGTATGGGTCAAAATTATCTAATTATCTTTTATGCCAAAAATCATTAGGATATTAAGTACAGATCATGTTCCATGAAGATGTTTAGTACATTTTTGATTAGTAATATGCATTGCTAAGAACTTGCAAGATTTGGACAACTTTAAAGGGCTTTTTTGCACCCTCAGATTCCAGATTTTAAATAGTTGAATCTAGATCAAATATTGTCCTATTCTAACAAACCATACATTAATGGAAAGCTTATTTATTCAGCTTTCATATGATATGTATACTTTATTGACGTTTGACCTTTATGACTAGTTTTGTTGTCCAGAAGTTGTCACAGCATGAGAATATGTGAATAACTCAATTTTGACAAAAATTTAAGATAGAACCTTATAATTCTAAGGCGACGGTTTATGTGACGAAGGCATAGCTAGCTAGCAAACTGTAGGCTGTAGTAACTAACAGTAAAGAAAAATGGCGAAAAACCGTTTAACGGTTTAACTCCACAGTTCACTACTACATAGTTCAGTCTTTGTAACGTGTTTCATCAATACATTTATAACATTTATAATGTGTGTAGAAACTATTGCCTTTACACTGACTTTAAAGCTTGTAAATCTTCTTGTAGTCAGGAGAGCGTTATGATTGGCTGAAAGTCAGCTTGTACGAGTGAGCTGGAAAGTTTGTTGTTCTCTAGGTCACCAGATAGTCTATTAGCGTATAACACTGCAAAAAATCATTCCTAATCAGGATTTTCATCTTATTTTGCTATTGGAAAATATCTATAAACAGCCACGAAACAAGATCAAATTACAAAACATATTAATAATATTCTAACAATTTAAACAAAAATCAATCAAAAAGTATTAAGATAAATTTCAGATACACACTCTGAAACATCTGGAATCTATATAACCTTTCTGTAACTTTCTGTTACAACCAGTACTTGAAAATATGTGGAATGTTAAATCAACAATATCATGTAACCTGACCAGTACTTTTTCTTAAACTGTGTTGTGTGAACAGGAGTCTCGGCTGCACTGTGGTGGAGATGTTGACAGAAAAGCCCCCATGGGCTGAATTCGAGGCCATGGCAGCCATATTTAAGATCGCCACTCAGCCCACCAACCCCCAGCTGCCCTCTCACATCTCCGAGCACACGCGGGACTTCCTCCGCTGCATCTTCGTGGAGGCCAAGTTCAGGCCGAGTGCAGAGGAGCTGCTCAGACATCCCTTCTCCCAGATCCTGTGCTGAGGAGGTCCACCTAGCTGCTTCCACGGGTTCAAAACCCTCAGTTTCCTTGCTCAGTCTGCGTTTCCAGAGCATGTGACCAATCTGCTGTTGCCTGTTGCCTGGATTTATTCTCTAATGGTTTGAAATGTGATGTCTTTGGGACAGCAGGGGGCGCTACAGAGCTTCCGTGGCACACATGCTCTTTATTCCAGGAATAAATGTGTCACAGGATGAGCAGATGCAACAAACATAATACAGTTTGAGCTTGGACTTTTTCTTACAACGACTGCCAAATGTGCCTTACCAAAGCTAACAGGGAGAGAAGAAAGTCTCCTAGTAATGAATGTTTCATACAGTCCAACGCAGAGTTACGAAGGCTGTGTTTTTATGTGCCATTTCCCCTTTCACACAGATTCCCGTGTGCGCCCATTGTCTCTACGACTCCAGGCACTTGGTGTTAAAGGAAATGTAATAATTGTCTTGGTTTGTTCCTGCCTCAGATGAATGAGGGTCTTACGCACGTCAGTCTCGAATGGCTTGCATTCGCGATTAATCTTATATATTGATTAATCTTCATAGAATTGCACTTCCTTGATTTGTAGCTTGTAAGAACTGTTTTAGTCTGTTACAGAAAGCAGCTTATTCTCGTTTTTTTTGACTGAGGTCAGACGGCGAGGGTCAGGTCGTGAGGTTATAGGGTTGTAGTGAAAATGTGCTTCGGTTGAAGTCTAATATGTAGTTTTGTAGCGCAGTAGTGCCTTATATTGTCCTGTAGAGAGCAGCAGTACAGTACTTAAGATGCAGCTAATCTCACTAATAGTGTTCCCATAGTGATGAGATGTTAAATTGGGAATCTCGTAAGGTGTTTTATCGATTATTTTGGGTGTGGCGAGATATTGAGAGCACATTGGGGTGTATATTAGTTTTCTCTCCAGCCCAGCCAAAGAAAATGTATTAAGAAAGTGTTGTGCCTTAAAGTGTCGAATGGCAGTGTATTGGACTCATTTGGATCAGATGCACTTTTGTTGATGAATGTTGAATTTACCAAATTGTTCAATTGTTACACAGAATGTGAAGCCTTTTTCACTTTTATTTATATCCCTATGTTCAGCCATTTTTTATATACGAGTATATATATATGTATATGTATAAATCTATTTTTATATAGTGACTCTGAACCGAGTTATGCTTTTAGGAACCGAAGACGAGTTAGAAACAAGAATTGTAACAGCAGCTGGTTTTGCCGAGACTACAACATGATTTTACATGTGTTTATTACTGGCTGGAAATTGAGCTCTGGCGATTTATGCCGTGCCTGATGTGTGCAAGTCACAAGTCCTCTTTACTCATGTTTTTTTAAGTGTTTATTGTGTGTCTGTTTATCTGTCTGCTTTTTTGCCTGAGGATATAGGAGAGAATCTCACGCAGACAGGATTTTGACACAGGTTGTTGTCACAGGAAGTGACCAGTGCCTTGAATCGTTCTCAGAAATGCATGTACACACCGATATTCACATTTGCTGCCACTTAGGAAGGGCTTGCGCAGACAATTGCCTTTATGTATTCAGAGTTGCAGTGTTGGAAAGATAAATAAGAGGTGTAAAAGAAAGATTTCGTTTTCATGTTAAGAAAAAGAAAAATGGTATGTAAAGGTTGATGTAAACTACCATTAACAGTTTGGGGTCAGTAAGACTTGTCTTTTGTCAATTTTTTACTTTATATTCATCAAAGAATCTTTGAAATCTTACCAAATGTTTTTTATTTGAGCATACAAGCAAAGCAGCATATATGAATGATTTCAGAAGGATCATGTGACACTAAAACAAAGTAAATTTAGCTTTTGACCTTCGTTCATCTTCAGAACACAAATTTCTTTAAAAATGTTCTTACCTTTCTGGGCCTTAACTGTGGTAGTTACGTTGCTGTCTAAGCAGGGTCAGAAAGCTCTCGGATTTCATCAAAAATATCTTAATTTGTGTTCGGGAGGTGAACAAAGGTCTTACTGGTTTGAAACGACATGAGGAGGAGTAAGTAATGACAGAATTTTCATTTTAGCCGAACTAACCCTTTCAAAACATTCAAAAAATCTTATTGACCCCAAACTTCTGAACGGTTGGATAATTCAGAATTATTCATAATGAGGGAAGTGTTATTATACTGAAAGTAAGTACATGAGACTTGGCATGTTTAAGTGGAACTGAGAAGAGTGTGTGAAAAGGCACTACACTTTCTTTGGAATTGTGTCCGGGGGGTATTGCTCAAACAAAAGGGTAGATGGAAGCCAGGGGTGAATTTCCACTCAGTTTGACGACTTTGTTTAGCTCAGGGTTTGAGTGACAGGTGTCCATCATACGGGCACACCAACACTGACCGCAGGACCAGTTGTCCTCCTTTTATATTGTTTAGAAAGTATTTTGGCCTCCTCTAAAACAGGCTCAAATATGATCTCAAATAGCTGCTAGTTTTTGTTTAGGCAGCTACGAATCAGTATTGTACCAAAGATTGAGAAACGTCTCAGAGAAATGTCACCGTATGTCTAGTTGAGAACCCTGGGATAAGCAAAAGAATACGAGCCAATCGGTTAGATACACAGTATATGAGTATGGTTATGTATCTTGACGTGAGACTTGCAGTGCAAAGTCCAGTGTATCAAATATTTTCAAATAAAATAATATGCACAAAGCCTGTGTGCTTGTTTTTAATTTTGAATATATGGTGTCATTTTCAATGTACTTCAATACCCATTATATGTGTTTGTTCATGATTCTTGCTAACACTGTGTTTCTCACCGTCTGTCTTTGTCTATTTGGAGTCAGTGTAAGCCAGTCACAGTACTAACTGCTTTTCTCTGTGAATACACACCATTGTGGTATCAAGGAAAGGAGCGACTGAATTTATAGCGCTTCCTCCTCCTCTTCTCTCTTTGCAGTGAAATATAGTGCAAAGCGAAACATTATGTTCAGGCAAGAATGAGGCCCACATAAAGAAGTGACTTATGTGAAGTCTATTTTTTCACCGCATTTTTTTTCCACATTTACTGCAAGCATTCAGCTGCCAATCACAGTGTCTTTTGACCGTCAGGAAAGTAAAATTGCTTTTCTTGTGCATAAACCGAGAATAAATGCATTTCTTTGACTTCATCTGATAAACTTGTATTTTTAGTAGGGCTCAGTTTTGACACACATTTCACGATTCAATTTGGATTCTCGATCTTAAGGTGTTGTCAGTTGGTACTACATTACTAATATAATACTGAAGGTTAAAATGAACTGGCTTGTATACAAACGCTTAAAATACACTGAAGTTACCGTTACATCATTATATTTCTATTCCAATTCATTTGTGAAATCTAAACATTATAAATCATAACTTGATGGATTAATTACAATTAATTAAAATTGTATAATATCTTATATGGTGCAAATATTTAGCAAAATACTCCTCTCTAGAGTTCATTCTAGCTGACTAAGGAGTGTATGGTCACCGAATGTGTTATTTCTGAGGTAAATGTGAAGCTAGGTGACATCGTTTACAAGCTGTTATATTGACTCTTTCCGCGGTTGAAACACTGATTGAGCGACCAAATGAGACAGGATACGGATTTCGGTAAGTTGTGCTTTCTTTTAGCATATCTTCGAATGTTTATTCATGTTTATTCAATGATCAAACTGGATTTATTTAGGGAGATGATGAGTTCTCTTCATGGCGCTACAGCGGTCTGTCTCGTTCTCCGAACAGCGCCAAAAGGCATTTTTTGGATACTGATATAAAATGGGGAGAACTTGAAATCTGAGACTTTGTTTCATATCAAAAGTAACAAAGCATTCGATTTATTGGGTTGGAGGAGCTCTAATGTTCCATTCCCCTGTTGAAAAAAGAAAAAAAAAAAAAAAAAAAAAGCATGTGCTGGTTAGGTAGATTTTTGATGCTGGTATGCTGTTTTTTTGCTGGTTTAAGATGGTTCTTCGCTGGTTTATGCTGGTCCTCTTGCTGGTTTATGCTGGTGCAGGACCAGCACATGACCAGGCAGCTAAGGACCAGCATAAACCAGCATTCCAACATCAAAACCTACCTAACCAGCAGATGCTGTTTTTTTTTTTTCTTCAGCAGGGTCATTAACTGAAAACGGGCTAGGTTAATTAATTCCTGGGATTTAAGAATCGATTAAAATCGTGAAATCGATTTTTTTTTTTTTTTTTACCCAGCCTTAATTATTAGTGCTTTAATGCTGCAGGGAAAGAAATTAGAATTACAGTTTTGTTCTTTATACTATTTTCTTCATCAGTTTTTTCATACTCTTTTTAAAATGTAACATGTTAGTCATTTTTATTTAATTGTTCATATTATTTCAAAATACTATAGATATTACATACATAATATATATTATGTAGTGTAATGTGTAACACAATATAACATTAGTTAACTAGATTAGTTAACATGAACTAAGAATAAACAAAGCTTGGTTAATGTTTATTTCAGCATTTACTAATGAATTATTAAAATCAGAAAAAGGTTAAAAAAAATTGTTTGTTAACATTAGTTAATGCTCTGAGAACTAATGTGAACAAACAATAAACAGCTGTATTTTTATTAACTAAAGGTTATTGTAACCTTATTGTAAAGTGTTACCGTTTAAGTAGTTTTCCAATATAACTTTCTAAGTTTTAGTGTTTTAGGGCTGCCATAGTTAATACATGAGACTGATAACATTAAAACTTTATATGGCTCGATATCTCAATATCTACTTACAAATTAATGTGTAATAAAGGCAGACTAACACTTTTATTTATTTAGCTAGTTAGTATTTTTTTTTTGTTTGTTTGTTTTTTTAGTTATTTTGTGGTCATGCATTTTATTATTGTATTTTACTTTAGTTTTTCCAAACACAGTATTAAAGGGTACATAACATACACAGTTTCACCTAATCTCATGTTAATCTTGAGTACCTATAGAGTAGTACTGCATCCTTAATATCTCCAAAAAGTCTTTACTCATATTTATAAAAGAAAAATACAGCTTTCCGATTTCCGTGGGCGGAGCTAAGTTTGACGATCACTTGTGCTGGGATAGCCAATAAACAGACATTTGATGGTGTTTCACTTACTATCTGTAGTTCTGAATCATGAGCGGGATCTTTTATAGCTGGGACCGCTCCATCTTTCAGTATCAAACAATGTGCAAGTCCAGCGTCGAACTGGGCCTTGTATATGAAACTTTCGTCAACAAACACGCTTGCAAAACTCCATTGCTGCCCCGGAAAAAAGGAAATGCATCCACTTTTCATGCAACGCTGGGTTCTTCGGGAAGCTGAGCAAAGTTATCTTTGCCTTACAACCAGAACCACACTTCTTTAGAGACATTCTTCCTGAGTGAATCCCTTGCAGCAGTGCAGCTGAATGAAGCGCGCTGATGGGTGCCCTCTCATTCTCATGGTCTAGTTGACACGAGCGTGGGCTCCGCGGGTGCGCTTTTCCAGGAGAAATGCTCATATAAGGAGTTCCACCACGGATTACGTCATTAATGCCACGATCAAAAAAAAAAACAGCCAAAACTTGTACCAACCCTCGGAAGTAAGATTTTCGGCAAAGAAATTCTCTGTCATTCGTCTAAATTACTTTTTTAAACTTTGGCCATGTTTAGCATGAGAATCCAACTCTTTAACACCATAAACAACTCTGAATATACGAAACACCATTGTACCCCCCCCTTTAAATGAAAATGTTGTCATTTAGATTTTATTTGCCAAAAAGTTTAAATTTATTTTGGTTAAGAACTCTTGTGCGTGAAACATTTGCACAGCAGCACTTGGAGCATAGCAAATGTCTCTTGTCAGCTTCTAAGCGGAGCACCTGGCTGGATTTTTTGGCAAAATTTGCTTGTGTCCTGGACTTGCTAGTTGTTGTGTTAGCCATGATTGCCACATCATTTAAATTTGTATTCCTCAGATTCTTTTACACACAGCGTGATTCACAATCGGCACGCACACACATAAACAAGCGTAAACGTTCACAAACGGAGTTTGGCAGATTAGTGCAGTCTCAGAGTCTGGTTGTGGCTTTGTCTTGGCCGATGATCAGTCAGTGGAAACAGCATTAGGATTCTGCTGTTCGCTCCTGCCTCATTACACTGGAGACATGAATCAGCTGTTTGACGCCCCTCGAACCAGAGAGAGCGAAAACCAAGCGTGCCAATAAACAGAAGAGACTGACTAACACAAAAAATGGACATTTCTATGGAAAACCCTGTCATACAGAAACAGATTTTACTCTTTGAACTTTTTACCTCTCTTGAATGTTTGGTCTCAGACAGACATTCCCCGAGTTACCGGGGCTGAGGCAACCACAGTCACCCCTGCAGATATTTATTAGGGAATCGTAATCACGGCCCCTCCATGTTAGTCCTGACACTAAACACATAAAATGGCATAAATTACAGCTGGCCTTACAGTGGAAATACTCTTTCAGAAACAGGGTGCGATAAAAGGGTCATTTGTATTCTAGTCTCCCTGTCAACCCTGCTGAAAAAAACAATAGAAAACCATCACAGAAATTCTAGTGGTTTCCACTACAAATACCATTACAAACATTACAAACCATCAACTTTTAACCATTAAAACCATTAAAATGGTTTTCTGTAGTGTGTTTTGGGACATATTCCATTAGGATTGAGTGGTTTTAACAAGACACCAATAAAAGGCAACAAATTACCAGTAGAGACCCACAGGGACCATTACAGTTTCCATTACAACCAATACAATTCTCATTATAAGCAGTAAAAGTTTTATTTAATGCCCAGTTTGTTCCCAGTTAAAACTTTTTATTAAGACTTTCTAGTCGATATCTTTCTGATATGTATTTTTTTTATCACATATTTTTTGTTTCACAGCAATACGTTTAATTGTCACAGAAGTAAAAACAAGTGGAAATCATTCATGCAGATAAATATTTATTGCGAGTTTTTAAAGTGCCCCTACTTTATAGCTTTTATCTATATATTGGTGAGTGTTTACATTTTAAATTTGCTGATTAATAACAGATAAATGATTCTTCATGCATAACAAGGGTGTAGACTGAACAGAGAGACGTTCAACCGCACAAGTCTTGATCACAGCAGTAGATGTTCTCCCCAGGTGTGCAGGACTCCTCACATGTCCGCAACAAAGAAGTTGCTAAAAAAAATACATTTACATTTTAAACTCATCATTTATGTATGTATATAGATTTTAGATTTTAGATATTTACCTATTTACATATACACACTCACAAAAGCTGTCACCTTATTTAGTACCTGAGGGTATTGCCACAGAGACAGTTTTTGTAACTATTTAATATGTAATAATTGTATATAGTATTTAGAGACCTGGGTAGTAACCTGGATTATGCAATCAGATTTAAAAAAAGTACTTTCAATTAGATTAAATTACATTTTAAAATACTCGTATTCAGACTACAGTCACTTTTTCATGGATTACATGATTATATACAGTATAATTTACACAATAGCAATACATTTTTCATAATTTATTGATTCTCCCTAATTCCTATTTTCATCTTTTAAATGTTCCTTTCTAAAATAGCCAGCCGCTTATATACATTCAGAAAATCTTCCTGTTTTGTGGACATTCACACAAAGATCAGTCACTGTATTTACATTTATCATTTTAGGTTTAAGAAGTGTTTCAACATTGCATCAGATACTGATGAATACATCCATTTTTATTTGAATTATCACTCTGTAAGTTATTTAACCATGTATTTATTTATCTATGTCTTCAATGGCTTGAAAAAAAAAAAAAAACAGATTAAAATTGACAAATTCATGAATTCACAAATTCACAAACTTTATTTTTTTTATCTCATCTGATCCCCTTTTAGCTAATACATTTACCTGAAGTACCCATGAGATTTTAAAATAAATATTTTAATAATTAAGTATCACATTTGCATGTTCATGGTTCTCTGACGCTGGTTATGGTCACATGACATACACTACCATCAAAAGTTTGGACGCACCCTCTCATTTAATGTTTTTTAAAGAAGTCTCTTATGCTCATCAAAGCTGCATTTATTTGATCAAAATACAGAAAAAACTGTAATACTGCAAAATGTTATTGCAATATAAAATAATGTTTTTTATTTTAATATATTTTACAGAATAATTTATTCCTGTGATGCAAAGCTGAATTTTCATCAGCTGTTACTCCAGTCTTAAGTGTCACGTGATCCTGCAGAAATCATTCTAATATGCTAATTTATTATTAGAATTATCAATGTTGGAAACAGTTGTGCTGCCAAATATTTTTTGCAACCTGTGATTCTTTTTTAAAGATTCTTTGATGAATAAAAGAACAGCATTTATTATCTTTCCTAACAATATAATATAAATATAAATTAAATTGTAATGTATATTAATATAGAAAAACATTGATTTACATTGTAATAATATTTCACAATATTACTTTTTTTTCTGTATTTTTGATCAAGTGAAAACAGCCTTGATAAGCATAAGAAACTTCTTTAAAAACATTAAATGAAATGGGTGTCCAAACTTTTGACTGGTAGTGTACAGTTAAACAAGTGAAATATTTCATTTTCTTAGTAAGGGTTTATTTTGATTTATTTTATAATGGCTTATTTGAATTTAACATTTTTGTTTATGATTTAAGCAATTATTACACTCTAAAAAACGCTGGGTTGTTTTTTTAACCCATCTGCTGGGTTATGCCTGTTGGGTCATTATGTTGGGTTATTTTTCCGGTGTTTGGTAGTTTTTTGCGTAACCCAGCTGCTGGGTTAGTGGCTGGGTCAATCTCACTGACCGCTTAAACTATACACCCCTTCCCCTCCCTCCGACGAAAAAAAACTGCGCGGGCACTTTAACCCAGCTGTTGGGTTGTAGTCGGAGCACGCCACGGGCTTTTCTCCTCAGGAGAGAGCGAGACGCGGGTCTTCAGTGCTGCGGCCGACGATTTAGCGGAGTTCTTCGGTGAAATTAAGGTTTGTATACATTTTATTCCATCTATAAAGTCTTAATTGTGCTGTAAATCATTTTATTTTACGCGACGCAACATACAGACGAGATGTCACTCAGCTAAATGCATCAGCAACGGATGATGGAACATTGGCTTGCTTAACATAAACTTATTTTATTCGCTATAATACTGCTTCTAATTAATTCGGATGTTAAAATATGTTCTCAAAACTGTGTACTGTTTGTTTATTGACAGGTTATGAAGTCACCTTTTAGCTACGAGTGAAACGCAAGGCGGCGGTCTGAAGTTTGCAGTGTCCCCGGGGAATAGCAGCCCATCGCCGGCTCATATTTCAGCGACACACCGGCACCAGAATCAACTCTGTTTCGGTTAAAACCGATAACAGAGAACCATTTGATACACTTAAATTAAATATTACTTTTAAATGTTAATTTTTTATTTCTAAAATGCTTGTTAAATGAGATTAAATGTATGTAAAGTAAATTAGTCTTATATTTTTGTTTTCACGTATTAATAAATGTTCACGTTTTGATTATTAATGCTGCCTCTAGTAATTCTGTGTCTGCTTTTTAATTTCCATACAATTTTTGGTTCATTTTAAGCCAGCAATAATACTTTCCATTCAATATTTGAGTTAATTAAAGCAACCCAGCATGCTGGGTCAACGATTTAACCCAACTGGCTGGGTTAAAATAACCCAGCATGTGTTCTGTCCAATATTTACCCAGCACTGGGTTGCCAAATGACCCCAATTGGGTTGTTTTTAACCCAGCATTTTTTAGAGTGTAGCATTTCATTAAACTCATAAACTTCCTGCAGTTCCTTCATAAACCCCAGTTTGGGAAACCTTGACGTAATGTAATGTTTAATGCACTTCATGTTGTTAATAATATTTTTCATATCAATATGGTACAAGATTATCAGTTTGATAAACAAGCTCGGTCAAAAGTAATCTAAAAGCAGTCCTACTGATTATATTACCTAAAATGTGTAATGTAGTGGATTACGTTACTAACTACAATTTTTGTCATGTTATTTGGAATCAGTAACGGATTACAATTTGCAAGTAACCTACCCAGCTCTGACTATTTAATAATCATTTTAAAGTTAACCTGACATTTTTAACAGTGAATATAATGGCCTGCCATGTTTTAAAACTACAGTCAACCTGCCAATCTGCATTTGCATTTTAACAAGCTCACTTTTTTTTTTTTTTTACAGAGGCTGTAGTTTTGCATAATGGTGAAAGGGTGAAGACATGTTTCGGCACGTACCAGTGGCCTCGGTCCTGCAGAAGTTGGCAGACGGGGGGCATTCGGTTCTGACCTTGCAGTCGTCGCCCACACAGGTGAAGCACTGAAGGGAGTGCACTGCACAGAGAATTAGAGGCAAACCACCACCAACAAAACATGAGCTATCATGGTCACTATTGATGTTTTCTTCACTTTTTCAGTACAATTGTATTTAGCACAGTCATTTCCATCCCTACTTCTCTCCTCATACTGAATTCCATAAATCTCATGCAGGTCTATGTGGTTTCTGATATTGAGCGGTATAGATTTATTACTCACCAGTAGTGCTGCACACGAGGATCAAAACAAGAACGCAGACCAGAGCCTTCATGTTTTCAGCTTTAGCAAAGTCCTTTGAAGCTACAGTACACAGGTTGTTAGTGAGTGTCTGGAAAACTGCAAGAGTATCTTCTTTTTATAGTATGCTTGGTAAGGTTAAACAGGTTATGTTGAGAGTATGGCATGATGGGTATGCTACAGTACAGGTTGGGATAGGGCTAATTTATTTCCTTGGGGCTAAAATATTGTTTTTGGCAAAAACAAACAAACAACAAAAAAAAAACATTAAATATCTCCTGCCTAACCTCCAATTTTTCATAGATTCTTTCATAGAAGAAAACTTTCATAGAAGTTTTTAAATCTTTAATACTTTTAAAATGTTATCGAGGCGACATGTCCAGAAATCTTGTGAGGAAAACAGGTTTCTGTGCTCGATATGGCACTTAAGACAAGAATTAGGTAAAAAGAAAAATGTCTATAATTACATTCTTCACATTCCAGCTCTTATAGTTGCAGGGAAATATGACATGTTGCAGTTTTTTATGTCTTTAAACATGTAAAAAATATAAACATGAATATTTTATAGATTCAAAAGATACTTATATTAAATATTTATATTCTATAATATTATTTTGGTAACACATTATTTTAAAGACCTGTTCGTTAAAATGTGACCGTGGACCACAAAACCAATCTTAAGTAGCACGGGTATATTTGTGGCAATAGCCAAAAATACATTGTATAAGTCAAAATTATTGATTTTTCTTTTATGCCAAAAATCATTAGGATATTAAGTAAAGATCATGTTCCATGAAGATATTTTGTAAATTTCCTACTGTAAATATATCAAAACGTACTTTTTTGATAAGTAATGTGCATTGCTAAGAACTTAATTTGGCGATTTTCTCAATATTTTGTATTTTTTTGCACCCTCAGATTCCAGATTTTCAAATAGTTGTCCTATCATAACAAACATACATCAATGGAAAGTTTATTTATTCATCTTTCAGGTGATGTATAAATCTCAATTTCAAAAAATTGACACTTATGACTGGTTTTGTTGTCCAGGGTCACAAATATTATAAACATTTATATAGTTACTGTTTATTTAGTACTTAGTACTTACAAAGCACATATTAATGCCTTATTCTGCGCTACCATATTCTACATCCCTAATCCCTGTTTTTATACAACAGTTATTTTACATTTTACTCATTATTGCTGTTTACTGTGTTTTTGATTAGATTAATGCAGCCTTAGCATTGGAGTGAGCATGAGAGACTTCCTTCAAAAAACAGCATACTTCCTCACGTCATTATAGATATAATAAAATATATGTATGCTTTTTAAATATATGTTCGCTTGGTAAAAATTGTGCACAGTTCCTTAAAATGGGTGGCACAACTGACCCACTGACACATCTTACCCTACTCTTCTCTATGTGAATTTATGCCCCATAATTAACTTCTAATATCTTCACCACTGTTCCTAACATAGCCAGCATTCTTACTGAATCTGACCGTCCATCCATAACAATCCTGCAGTCTGCTGGTCATCAGTGTTGGCTGCTGATGAGCTCATCCCCTACGAATCTGATTGGTGGCTGTGTTGTTTTCTGTCTGTCTGAGTCTAGTGCCCCAGTGTCTCTCTGGCCTTGATACACTCATCTACTACACTGTAGACTGCTGATGGGGCATGAGCCAAACCATTTATCACTGTATTTAATATGAGTAAATAACATATATAATAACCAGATCTATACAGGTGGAGCTGGGGAGGTAAAGGGTTTCAGAGGAATTCTGAAAGCTCACTGCGAAATGCAGCAAGCTCATTGGCTGCATATGCATATGAACCAATCAGCTTGTGCCAAGTAGTTTAGGACCCACATTAAGGACCCATCAGCCTGTGGCATCTTGAGTTTCATGACAGAACTTGCACTTTATGTACAATGATATATTTATTAATCATTTGAAATAGCTTTTTATTTACTGACTTTGCTACTAGTAATTTTGTTATGTCATTTATTGTTTTATTAGCTGTTTATATACCAGTCAAAAGTGTTTGGACATTGAGATTTTTAAATATTTTTTAAAGAAGTCTCTTCTGCTCACCAGGCCTGCATTTATTTGATCCAAAATACAGCAAAATTGTATAATTTTGAAATATTTTTACTATTTAAAATAACTGCTTTCTATTTGGATATATTTTAGAAGGTAATTTATTCCTGTGATTTCAAACTAAATTTTAGCATCATTACTCCAGTCACATGATCCTTCAGAAATCATTCTTGCTGCTCAAAAAACATTTATCATTATTATTATGTTGAAAACAGCTAAGTATAATTCTTCAGGTTTCTTTGAGGAATAGAAAGTTCTGAAAAAACAGCATTTATCTGAAATATAAATCTTTTGTAACATTATAAATGTCTTTATAATCACTTTTGAAAGCAACCTTGCTAAATAAATTAATTTCTCATCTCTCAATCATTTATTTTCCCCAATATTTTTTTTAAATATTTAAAAATAGTAAAAATATTTATCAGTATTACTGCTTTTGCTGTATTTTGGATGAGCAAAAGAGACTTCTTTAAAAAAACAACTTTTTAAAAAAAAAAAAAACTTACTGTCCAAAAAAATGTGACTGGTAGTGTATCTATTTAGCTTAACTTCATATTTATTATCTTTATATGTATTCAATTTTTAATTTTTAATTTTATTTTTATTTTTAATTATTTGTAATAGTTTTAGTTAACATCACTGACTTTGGTGGTTTATATTTTTTCTGGAGTGTCCATTTACATTGTTCACTTGAGGGTGAGTATATGATGATTTTATTATTTGTGTGAACTATTCCCAGTATGAGTTGTGTAAAGTTAAAATGAGTCAAATTGTCTGGTTACTTGATTTTTCTGGTAAACAGATATGAATCAGTGTTGCTGAAAAGCATGTGTGATGTTCCCAGATCAGCACAAAAGAGAGCGGCAGACTCTTTTTATAACGAAGACTTACGTAATCACCCCAGTGTTCCGTGACATCATTAAAATCCCTCTTGGAACGACAGAAGAACTCTAAACGAGTACGAGAGGAACTCCAAATTAACTCAGAAAAGGTACAAAGCTGCACTTTTTTATGGGGTGAGACAGAGCAGTCAAATATCAGTGCCATTACAGTCTGTCTCTGTGTGTATGCGTTCCAGCAGTGGCATGAATAGGATTTTCTCTGACTGGCTGTGTCCCCTCCCCACACACGGTGCACCCCACACCAGAGACATAGACAGAATAGAGTGAAAAGAGGCAGTCAGGAGACCGGGTGGACGAGCACAAACAATCCCGGGCCCACATACACACCCCCTGGCCTTTGCCCTCCCCATTGGACCCCCTCTCTCTCCCCCGCCTTCTCTATAAAAACCCAAAGTTCACCCACACTCGATCTCATTCTCCTCTGGCATGGAGTCCCAGCGATCTTTCTCATCCTACCGCAAGCGTTTCGGCACTTCGGGCGGCTCCCCGTCCGTGGGGATCACCAGCCGCCACAGCACGGGTCGCCTGTCCCTCCACAGCAGCCCGCGCCACCTCACCTCCAGCCCCATCACCATGTCCACCTCGCGCCTGTCCCTGGGCGGGGAGCGGCTGGACTTCTCTGCAGACTCCTTGCTAAAGGCCCAGTACAGGGAGACACGCACCAACGAGAAAGTGGAGATGATGGGGCTGAACGACCGCTTCGCCACCTACATCGAGAAAGTGCGCTTCCTGGAGCAGCAGAACAAGATGCTGGTGGCGGAACTGAACCAGCTGAGGGGGAAGGAGCCCAGCCGTCTGGGGGACATCTACCAGGAGGAGCTGAGGGAGCTCCGAAGACAGGTGGACGGCCTCAACGCTGGAAAAGCCAGACTGGAGATTGAAAGAGACAACCTGGCCTCAGACCTGGCCACTCTTAAACAGAGGTAAGGACAGATGTGTTAAAGTGCCCTCCCAGAGTTTTGAGACAGGTGGATATTGAATGCAACTTATATGCAAAAAAAAAAAAAGAAATATAATATAATATAAGCTCAAATTAAACACTTGCATCTTGCACCTTGTTTGTCTAAAATTTGTCTCAGAATAAAGTTCAGGGTACCCTAAACGTGAATAAATAATAATAAAAAAAGGTTTAATAGTTCCATAAAGAACCTTTAACATCTGAAGAAACTTTCTGTTTCATAAAAACTTCTTCAGGTTATAAAAAGGTAAGAAATGGTTCTTTAAAGAACCTTTGACTGTATGGTTCTTTGTAGAAACAAAAATGGTTCCTCTATGGCATCGCTGTAAAGAACTTTTTGAAGCACCTTTATTTTTGAGAGTAAATAATATAATAAAATAATAAAAGCTAAAACTAAATACTTAAATCTTGCTCCTTGTTTGTCTAAAATGGGAGTCAGACTAGAGTTCAGGGTAACCTGAAAGTATATAATATAATATAATATAAAATTAAAATTAAAAACTAACATAAAATATTTGCTTAATGCACCTTGTTTGTCTAAAATGGTTGTCAGGCTAGAGTTCAGGGTACCCAAAAAGTATAAATAAAAAAATAATATAATATAATGTAATAATTAAAGATAAAACAAAATACTTGAATCTTGCACCTTGTTTGTCTTAAATATAATATAATATAATATAATATAATATAATATAATATAATATAATATACTAATTAAAAGCTAACAAAAAATATTTGCTTAATGCACCTTGTTTGTCTAAAATGGCTGTCAGGCTAGAGTTCAGGATACCCAAAAAGTTGAATAAATAAATAAATTCCTCATTTATTTATTCATTCATTCAAAAATAAAAATAAATCAATCAATAAAAAACAAATATTAAATAAGAGTTAAAAACCATCTATATCTATATATATAAAAAACTAAATGTATTTTAACTGTAAGATTATATATAAATACACCGAGCATATTTTTATTGTATATTATATTTATATATAGTTTAGAGAGAGAGAGAGAGAAATATGTTAGACAAAATTGTTTTTATAGTTTTGTTTTTGTCTGTTTTATATTTTATTTTGTCAAGATTGTTTGAATGAATATAAAACCAAAGATATACAAAATAGGATAACCTAAATTGATGATAACTTCAGACATATTTATCTAAAGCAACTTGAATTGCATTCAAGCCAGTCAGGGTGTACTTGTGTGACTAGATGTGCCTAGCTGGGGTGGAGGTATCACGCATTCCAGGACACACAAACAAGAATGCTAAGAGCAACCGGAGTCACAAAGGTCAATAGGCATGTCGAAAAAATTGCCATCCATTAACCTGCACTTAACAGCTCTCATATTGGTAAAGAATCTCTTAAGAATGAACAACTGCAGCACCTCAAGTATTTTTTCTCACATCAGCACTAAACTGCCACAAGTACAATGTTACTATGTGAATTTATAGCACCCCAACTCTGTTTTCAATGAGAGGCTCCCCATTTCTTCCTCTCATACGATCTCACGCTGCCTCTCTTTACAAACTAAAGCCTGATT
The DNA here is from genome assembly GCA_033026305.1 of Cirrhinus molitorella. NCBI lineage: Eukaryota > Metazoa > Chordata > Actinopteri > Cypriniformes > Cyprinidae > Cirrhinus > Cirrhinus molitorella. Next base: position 32,422,939 of record CM065117.1, on the reverse strand, counting down.
CGATGAGTGCTATGGGGGCAGGGAGGGGCACAATACCTCAGTACGGCTTTCACAAAGGGCAAACACACCCAGTGCAATTGTCCTGTTGTTAGAGAAGGACCACATTTTTACCCAAATTCCAAATCCTCATACTTTAAAACTCACTGGAATCTGTAGCTAAAGACGTGTATGGCGAGAAACATGATTCAAGACACAATGTGAAAGCACTTATAAGAATATGTTAAAACTGATTTTTTTCAGAGGTATTATTCATTATATTCTGTACCACTTGCAATTTTCTGTTTAATTCCCTGTTAAATATTTGATGAAACATTAGTAACATTTATGTGAAATAAAACCAAATTGTGAAACCATAATAAAGTGAGTAAACAAAAATAAAAGTTGCATTAGGACTGAGCTGTGCATCCAAATTCAAACTAGGCACTGTTTGTGATTGTTCGTATTGATGTATATTGGACTGCTTGCGTCAGGTATAGCGGCTGAGTTTAGAAGGGTGTATGTGGAAGGGAGTGCATCTACTCCACCCCGTGGGAAAGAGCAGTAGCTGCAGTTAATGGTGCATGAGTGATCCATTGAACTCTGTCCAGCCCCCTGCTGCAGGTTCCACCATAGCATCATAGGTCACCACTGTGAGTCTTTCATTACAACTGTCCTAACTGATTTATCATAAATAACTATTCAGGGATATGCTTTGAGGACTGAGGGAAAAAAATAATTTCAGAACATTACAAGGAGTCTGTTAGTCAGGAATATAACCATCTTACACTCTTAAAAATAAAGGTGCTTTAAAAGGTTCTTCAAGCAATGTTATAGAAGAGCCATTTTTGGTTACACAAAGAAGCATTCAATCAAAGGTTCTTTAAAGAGCCACCTCTTTCTTACCTTTTTATAATCTTAAGAACCTTCTTTCACCACAAAGAAGCTTTTGTGAAACAGAAAGGTTCTTCAGATGTTTATGTTTCTTTATCGAACCATTTAGACAAAAAAGGTTCTTCTGTGGCATCTTGAAGCAACTTTATTTTTAAGAGTGTATGCTTACCAAAGCTGCATTTATTTAATCAAGAACTCCAGTCTACAGTGTCAATGAAATTTGTTGTTTTATTTCCTTTATGGATACTTGAAACTAAATGAAAAGAGTTGTCAAAATTAAGATTTGTATATATTATAAAGCACATGTGACTTTTTTATTCATTTATTTTTTAAAAAGCAAACAAACATCTCAAGGTACAGTATTGTTACAAAATGAAAAATGTACACGGCAATAAATGGCCACATTTACATAAACATACACTACCAGTCAAAAGTTTTTGAACAGTAAGATTTTTGATGTTTTTTAAAGAAGTGTCTTCTGCTCACCAAGCCAGCATTTATTTTATCCAAAGTACAGCAAAAACAGTCAAACTTAGAAATATTTGTACTATTGAAAATAACTGTTTTCTATTTGAATATATTTTTATTATTATTATTATCAATATTTAAAACAGTTTAGTGATTTTTTTCAGTATTTTTTCATGAATAGAAAGATATAAAAAACAGCATTTATCTGAAATAAAAAGCTTTTGGAACATTATACACTATACCATTCAAAAGCTTGGAGTCAGTATAATTTTTTTAATTTATTTTTTTATTTTGGATTAATTATGGAAATTAATACTTTCATTCAGCAAGGATGCTTTAAATTGATCAAAACACTGATAAAGACATTTAAAATGTTACAAAAGATTTCTATTTCAGATAAATGCTGTTCTTCTGAACTTTCTATTCTTCAAAGAAACCTGAAAAAATTCTATTCAGCTGATTTCAACATGATAATGATGATAATAATACATGTTTTTTGAGCAGCAAATCAGAATATTACAATGATTTCTGAAGGATCATGTGACTGGAGTAATGATGCTAAAAATTCAGCTTTGAAATCACAGGAATAAATTACATTTAAAAAAATATTCAAATAGAAAACAGTTACTTTAAATAGTAAAAATATTTCACAATTTTACTGTTTTTGCTGTACTTTGGATCAAATAAATGCAGGCTTGGTGAGCAGAAGAGACTTCTTTAAAAAACATTCAAAATCATACTGTTCCAAAACTTTTGACTGATCGTGTATAATGTGTGTATACATATATAAACATCTAAGTAAATAAGGTTAAAAGAAAAAAAAAACATTTACAATGTTATTTATTTATAATAAGTTAAAGTCTTTACAGTCACTTATGATAATGCTAAATAAATGCATTCATTTCTTTAATTTAATTAATTAATTAATTTATTTATTTTATTTAATGGAAATGTACACACATACACACACATGTCTGGTTTACTATCCTTGTGGGGACTCTTCATATGCATAATGGTTTTTCTACTGTACAGCCTGAATATTCTATTGCTCCACACCAACCCTACCCCTAAACTTTCTTCATTTTTACATTCTCCAAAAAATCATTCTATATGATTTATAAACTTGTTTCCCCATGGGGATCTCAATTTAAGTTCCTATGAGTTGTTGTGTATTCAGGTTTTTCAGGTGTATTCAGTCCACACCAGGATAGAAAAACAAAACACCCACCCACACACACACACATTTTGCTAGACATGAAATTGAAGTTATATATAAACAATTATAAGCAATCCCCAAGTAGGAGGTGACAAGTAAATGTCTTTATGAGTGAGTGAGTCATTGACGGCCTCCTAGCTTGCTGGAAAGTAAATATAGGCTTCAAAAAAAAAAAAAAAAAAGAGGCAAATAAACATCATGACTTCCTATAAATACTTTCAAGAGAAAAAAATAAGAAATCATCATCAGTATCAATGCTTGTTTCTCTTTGAAAAAAGAAAGTGAGAAAGTGATGTGTCACCAAGTAAGATGTCCCATATTTGGAATTTGTGCTCTGCGTTTCACCCATCCAAGTGCACACACGGCAGAGAGTAGTGAACAACACACACCTAGAGTAGTGGGCAGCCATTTGCTATGGTGCCCAGGGAGCAGTTGGAGGTTTGTGCCTTGCTCAAGTGTCTCAATTCAGTTGTGTTATTGAAGGTGGAGGAGTGTGCTGTTCGTTTACTTCTTCCACCTACAATCCCTGCCGTTACCGAGACTCAAACCCATGACCTTTGGGTTACAAAGACTAACCATTTGGCCAAAACTGCCCCCCATAAAACCAAGTGCCACATTTGAGTTCCACAAATCCTGAATATGTGGCATAGTGTTGGTTGTAGAAATTACAGTAGTTTTTATTAAAAATTTGTTTTCTTATCCATCCTCCAGACTTCAAGATGAAACTGCTCTACGGCAAGAAGCAGAAAACAACCTCAACATCTTCAGACAAGTAAGGAACACTCCAATCACATCTATAAGAATAAGTTAGCATATACTGTTGGGGAAAGTTACTTTTAAAAGTATTGCATTACAATATTGCGTTACTCCCTAAAAAAGCAACTAATCACTTTACTTAGTTACTTTTTATGGAAAGTAACGCAGTTCATTACTTTTGCGTTACTTTTTAAAATCTGGGCAGGGCTTACTTGTTGGTTTTTAATATAAAAAGATTTTTAGCAAATGTAAAAGCCCTTTCACATCGAAAAGTGAAATGAATAAGTCTAAGGCTGAAGGAAAAGTAAATTCACGTCTGTACAGTAGAACTGTAGGAGAAGGAAGTCCAACACTCTTCAGCAATGAGTAAAAAGAAAGCACAAATGTTAATCTAAAGTAGGTTTTGCTTATTAGTATGGTTCATTTGGATCAACAAAGATCAGCAGCAAAGACATTGGTTAATAAAATGGGATTAAATACATGAAGGAAACAAAAAGTAACGGGCGTTACTTTTTTGAAAAAGTAATGCGTTACTTTACTAGTTACTTGAAAAAAGTAATCTGATTACGTTACTCGTAATGCGCTACCCCCAACACTGTTAGCATACTGCTGTCATGAATCTCCCGTTTGATTCCAGGATGTGGATGAAGCGTCTCTGAACCGCGTGCAGCTGGAGAGGAAGATTGAGGCTCTGCAGGACGAGATCAATTTCCTAAGGAAGGTCCATGAGGAGGTGTGTTATGTCTCCCACTCTCTCACACTACCTCCATCTGTTCACTTCATCCCTTTCTCCTTTGATTTCCCTCCAACTGGCATATCTGTCTCAAATCAGTTTATTTAATCTGCCTATTTGTAGCTACATCTGACGTATTTATTGCACCAAAGAGATTTAATTTCATGTCTAGCAAAATAAGAACGTGGACAGTTAGTAGACCTGTGAACTTCTCTCATTCTCTCTCCCCTCTTTCTTGTAGGAGATGAGGGAGCTGCAGGAGCAGCTGATGGCCCAACAGGTTCATGTGGATCTGGATGTGTCTAAGCCAGACCTAACCGCTGCCCTGAAGGAGATCAGAGCTCAGTTTGAGGCCATGGCCACCTCCAACATGCAGGAGACTGAGGAGTGGTATCGCTCAAAGGTTGCATTAACACACACATGCATTCTCTTATCATTTATATTATAATATAATAAAGTAAAATGTTTCTACAGCTTTTTAATAAATAAATAAATATTCTCATTATTTATTTCACTAGTTTGCTGATCTGACTGATGCAGCCAACCGTAACGCAGAGGCTCTGAGACAAGCTAAGCAGGAAGCCAACGATTATCGTCGGCAGATTCAGGGCCTGACCTGTGACCTGGAGTCTCTTCGTGGATCTGTAAGTATTTACCAAACTTATCTCATCACCAAACTTATTCAGAACAATGACAATTTGGACTGTAGAGCACAGTACTTGACAGCAAAGTCCTCATCCTCTCATAACCATTTTAAGCTTTTGACATTGTCTTTAAGAACGAGTCCATGGAGCGTCAGCTGCGAGAGATGGAGGAGCGATTTGCCATTGAGACGGCCGGTTATCAAGACACTGTGGCCCGTCTGGAGGATGAGATCCACATGCTGAAGGAGGAGATGGCCAGACACTTGCAGGAGTACCAGGATCTGCTCAATGTAAAACTGGCTCTGGATATTGAAATTGCCACCTACAGGAAGCTGCTCGAAGGAGAGGAAAGCAGGTGAGGAGAGGAGAGAAATGGCATCAGCCAGACTAATTTGACTAAATTAATTTATATATGATTAAATTAATATCTTCCACCTCTTCTAGAATCACTGTTCCGGTGCAGAACTTCACCAACTTACAGTTTAGAGGTGAGGAATTCATCATGCAGTTGATGATTCTTGCGTAATGCTTCATGAATGTTACTATTTAATTATTTGTGCGTATGTGTGGTTCAGGTACATATAAGTTTTTAAGGACAAAATGTAGCCCTGAATCACAAAACCAGACATAGGGATCAATAAAAAAAAAAAAAAAAATTGAGATTTATACCTAATCTAAAAGCTGAATAAATAAGCTTTCCATTGTTTGTTGGCTGAAATACAACTATTTGAAATTCTAGAATCTGAGGGTGCAAAAAAAAAAAAAAAGCACAAAAAAAAAATCACCTTTAAAGTTGTCCCAATTAAGTTCTTCGCAATGCATATTACTAATCAAAAATATCAAAGTTTTGATATATTTACGGTAGGAAATGTACAAAATATCTTCATGGAACATTATTTTTATTTTAATATAATTAAAAATAATTATATTATTATTATTTTTATTTTTTTTATTATAACATTATTTAATATCCTAATGATTTTTGGTATAAAAGAAAAAATTTGAAATCATTTTGACCCATTCAATGTGTTTTTGGCTATTGCTACAAATATACCCAAGCTACTTGTGGTCCAGGGTAACAAATGTCCCCACAAAGATGGCAATATCCAAAATCCTTGTCCTTGTGGGGACATTTTTTGGTTCCCATGAAGAAACAAGCTTATAAATCATACTGAATGAAGTGGAATGGAATCTCCCCATAAAACATTTGTGTGTGTTTGTGTTTTGTTAGACACCAGCTTGGACACTAAACTGACTCCTGAGGCACATGTGAAGAGGAGCATAGTTGTGCGAACCGTTGAGACTCGTGATGGAGAGGTAAACACTAGGAGGCACTCTTCATCAACCTTTTCAAAAAAAAAGTTTTTGATACCCACTTCACATGAATACGCTTCATCATCAGCTGATGCAAAATTAAAAATTAAAACTATTGAATTAAATGATCAGTTCTTTCATTCATTCATTGATTTATTCATTAGTTCATTAATTATTTCATACACTGAATTAAAGCAGAGTGGCCCAAACTTTTACTGGAAAGGGCCAAAAATCAAACTTGATTGAGGCCCATAGGCCAACATTATCCAATATCTGTAGAAAATTGTACATTTTTAGTAATACTTTTCAACAAGGTCCCATTTGTAGTAATGCTTTGTTTATCTCAGAACAGAAATTAAGATATTTTTGATGAAATCTGAGAACTTTCTGACCCTACATAGACAGCAACACAACTACCACGTTCAAGACCCAGAAAGGTAGTAAGAATATCGATAAAATAGTCCATGTGAACCATGAGTGGTTCAACCGTGGTTCAGTCCTATTTTAACAATGTCCTTACTATCTTTCTGGGCCTTGAATGTGTCAGTTGCATTGCTGTCTATGCAGGCTCGGATTTCATCAAAATATCTTCATTTATGGCCCGAAGATGAACGAAGGTCTTATAGGTTTAGAACGACGTGGGAGAGTAATAAATGACAGAATTTTCATTTTTGGCTGAACTATCCCTTTAATGTTACGAATTTCTGTGAAGTGTAGCAGTTAAAGATGAATAAAGCTGAATATGTGTGCAATGTTTTCTATTTCATCTAAAAGTAACCTATGCAATCTCTCTTTCAAAGATCATTAAGGAGTCCACTACGGAGAGGAAGGACCTGCCGTAATCACTGGACTGGATGCGACTGAAGAGTTCTTTACTAACGCTTCTGGATGCTGTGATCAAATATGTGATTTCTTGCCAACTTCTCTGCTTATTCTCTCCTAGTGTATGTAGTTCCTGGGAACTATATTCAGTTGTATTAGCCACTATTAGCAATAAGCAACTACGTTTTGATCTCTTTCTCTCCCTGGGATTCTCTTTTTATCTGTCTTTTTTTTGTGGCTTTGCATGATATTAGACTAGTTTATCACCGATTGTGCCATAAAAAGTCATGGTTGGACAGATGAAAGTAGAAAGTAGAACAAGATGTAGCTAGTGGTCAGAGCGTGTGCATGGGGAATAGTACAACTGTAGAGAATACATTCTAAAATGTATTGTAGTCTTTAAGTACTAGATGAAGAAGAACAGAACTGGAACTGGTAGTTTTTGACGGACAGTGTTAAAGTAAGGCAGAAGGAAACTATAACAGCAAGACCTTTGGGAGAGTTTTAAAGGATTGATGGATTTTGTCAGTGGTGCTATATGAACATTTCACCCCACATTTTTCCACTTTCACTGTGTATGTACAATGTTTTTGCACAGTAGCTAACGAAAGCATCTCTTTGGACCCAGGTTAAAATGCTTTAAAATGCTTGTTGACTCTTGACCTGTAGAAGACATATTAATGGTAAATTTTAATCAACAAAAAACAGCATCTTACTGAACTCATCATGTAAACATCTGACATATTGTCTTACAGTGCAGTCACATTTACCATTGTTCGGCAAAATATTTGCAAAATCCAATTAGTAATCTACTGTATCTGTAGTATGTAACATGATTTCACTGCGCTGACTTCACTTAGTTTGAAAGTGACTTCTGTGTGACTTTTATACATCTCCACGCTATTGAAAATAGACTTTTTCATGCAAAATATAACTGCAATTTGGGTAATGTGACCGTACATTTACTAAAAAATCATACTGCTAGGTAACACTATACTTTTCAGCCAAAGGAGGGCTAACTTTTACACTACTGTTGCATGCTGAATTAGACGTCGCTTTTTTGTGGTGTCTAATATTGATACTAATAAAAAAATAATTTTTATTTGGTAGCCTGTGTTCTGTTTATAAGCTTATCCATCCTATTTTGCGGAAAGTGCAGTAAACTGTGCTACAAACCACTGTGTTTATGATTACAATAATACATTTAAATTATATAATAACAAATACCAGTTTGCAGTATTAAGCAGCATAAATACCAAGTTTGACTGGCTGGTTAGCATTCACTACCGAACTTTCAGAGTTCCTCTGAAACCCTCCACCTCCCCAGCTCCACCTGTATAGATCTGCTACAGGTATATGCTCTTAAATGCTCACAGCACCATAACAACATATGTATGGCAGTAGCAAGTTCCCATACTAGTCAAGTGACAAATGACCACATCTCGTATGTTAAAAATAAGATGGCTAAAAGAGGACTTCTCAATGCAACTACATCAGCTGATGCATTCTGACTGACTAATAATGCCTTAAAACTGAACGAAACAGGAAGTGACAGTGATCTTCTGTCACTTGTGAACATGTCAAGGGCGCAGCAGGTTTGAGTGACAGGTATGTGTGACAGGGTCACTGATAGAGTGCGGATCCCACGCTTGGTTAGAGGGGATTACACGGTCTGTCTTTGTCAGGGTATATGTTGACAGGGCAGTGAGGTTACTGTAGAACTAGGTTTGCTTCTATATAAGGTTTCTATGCCCTGGATATCAATATAATGTATTCCTCCTAGGTAGAGCAGGCGTAATGAAATTCAAAGACAAAGAACACTCTCACCCTGAAATCTTTTCACAGGTTTACATAAGTGAAATCTCTCACTCTCAAGTACATAACGACATCTTCTTTGGTACCCGTGCACAGTCACATACTCTTTCTAGTTCTAAAAAGGGCAGTATGATATCAGTAATCTTGAATATTCAGTGGCAGAAGTGAGAATTTATATTATAAATTGAGTACTTACTTCATTACCTGCAATATCAGTGAACACTCAGGAGTCAAATGATTCTTAATGGTGTTTAACTGAAGGCAATGAGAAAATTGAATTTCTAACATGAAAAAAAAACCTTAACACATTAGCATTGTATTCTTCTTTTCGTCAATTTGCTTTGAGTTAGCTAACTTATCTAATGTTAACCTTTAAAAATTAAAATAAAACATTAAAAAAGACATGACTATGGGGTTTACTATGCACGTTTCCACCACTGATTAAAAAGTAAAATGCTTTTATCTCACAATTCTGACTTCTTTTCTCGCAATTGCGAGCTTTCATATAAACACATAAACATAAAAAATATAAACACAATTGTGAGGAAAAAAAGTCAGAATTGTGAGATATAAACTTGCAATTCTGAGAAATGAAGTCAGATTTGCGTGATATAAACTTGAAATAGCGAGTTATAAAGTTGCGAGTTTATATCTCGCAATCCTGACTTTTTTCCATCAGAATTACGTGATGTAAACAATTGCTAGTTATAGAATTGTTAGAAAAGTTAGAATTGTGAGACATAAAGTCACAATTGTGACTTTTTTTCTCAGAATTGTGAGTTGATATCTTGCAATTCTGACTTTATAACACAGTTGCAAGTAAAGTCAACATTTGTTATATTAACTCGCAATTTTGCGAAAATATCAGTCTTTTTTGCCTTCAAAATTGGACTTTATAACTCACAATTGTGATTTAAGTCAAAAGTTGTTACATAAACTCGCAATTTTCAGAACATATCAGTCTTTTTTGCCCTCAAAATGGGACTTTATTAACTCACAATTCCGAGAAAAAAGTCAGAATTGCAAGATACAAACTCGCATTTGTGAAAAAAAAGTCAGAATTTTGAGTTTTTATCTCGCAATTCTGACTTCATTTCTCGCAATTGTGAGTTTATATCACACAATTCAGAGAAAAAAAGTTTATATGTCGCAACTGACCCTTTGCAAAAACCCGCCCTCCTTAGTTATTGTTGCTATGTTTGACAAACAATGTCGCTCTCACACTACACATCATGTTCTCGCCGGTTTTAGCTGTTTTTTACAGCAGGGTTATTAGATCAATGACACGTGAACCTCTGCACAAAAACAAACAAACAAACAAAACAAAACAAAAACAGGAATGAACATCAGAACATATTTTATTTCAACCACGGAAAGACGTCACACACCATTTTTCAATTTTAAGTCTGTGGGAGTTAATTTGTTGATTTGTCTGTCGGACAGAATGGTGGATTCTGCATCATGATTGGTCAGATTGCCTGTCAGTCAAGCTGTTTGCGAAGGGTTTTGACTTTGTAACTCGTGAGTCAGAACCCTTCGCAAACAGCTTTATATCATGCAATTCTGAGAGAAAAAGTCTGAATTGTGAGATATAAACTCTCAATTGCGAGAAAACAGGTCAGAATTGCTAATTATTAGTTAATTACTTTTTTTGTGGTGGAAACAGGCTTCCATAGATTTATAGATAAAGAGAAGATATGGGCGAATTCCAAACGGAAGTGAGCATCCCTATGCCCTACTCCCTTTGAAGTGTGTTTTTTTAAGGGAGTAGGGCATTTCTGTCTCGTATAAGCGTTTGGAACTCCATTGGGAATGACAACAAATGTTGCCTTGACAACGCTGCTCGTGCGTTCATCAGGTGTTGCAAATAAACATTTATTTTCATTATTATTATTATTATTATTTGTGTCCAACTGTGTCTTATTTTCTATTCAACTTTTTCAAACTAAAGGTGCTTAAACCTGCCTTTCACTACCGTTTTAAAACATATTTCTATCACTGAAAAAATGCTTTGTATTTCATTAAAATAAAGACAAATTTAATCAGCCTATTCTACTTACGTTTGTATGTGAAGTCGAAATCAATTCCAAATTTGCTTTAAAAGATATCACAAGAGCTCCGAACTGATCACAAACCTAAATCACTTTCTGCTCACTTTCGTTTGGAACATTCCTACAAATGGTGTCCCCTTCCCGAAGTGCCCTTGAAGGGCGCAAAAAGGCAGTTTGGAATTCGCCCTATATTTCTGTCCTTAGTGGCACAGCAAGTAAGAGCAGCTTGTTTATGGATGTTAAGTCACATAATGTTGACACAAATGTGAAGTTTAGTATGTGCCTCAATGGCATGTTGATTCAGTAGCCGACCTGAAAGATTCATCAAATGCGAGTTTGTCTGTCTTTTTCAATGCTTCATTAAAGGGAACATAACATACAGTTTTTGCCAATCTTATGTTAATCTTGAGTACTTATAGAGTAGTACTGTATCCTTATATCTCCGAAGAGTTTTATCAGATTTATAAAAGACAGATACAGCTTTAAGCTTCTCTCCGAAAACAGTCGAGCTGAGCTAAAGAGTCACAAGCATGCGCAGCTTTTTTTTAGCGATTGTATTCATGCTATGACATCGGCGTAAACACAGAGAACAAAAGGAACAAAAGGAAAGACCGTGACGTGTGGCCAAGTATGGTGTCCCATACTCGGAATTTGTGCTCTGCATTTGACCCATCCAAGTGCACACACACAGAAGTGAACACACACACACACGGAGCAGTGGGCAGCCATATTGCTATTGCTGTACTGCCCAGGGAGCAGTTGGGGGTCCGGTGCCTCACGGGTCTCACCTCAGTTGTGGTATTGAGGGTGGAGAGAGTGCTGATCATTCACTCCCCCCACCGACAATCCCTGCCGGACCTTTGGGTTACAAGTCCGACTCCCTAACCATTAGGCAACGGCTGCCCCAACACACTTGCACACTTGTTCCCTTAATGCTGGGTTCTTTGGAAAGCTGAACAAGGTTATCTTTCCCTCACAACCAAAAACACACTTCTTTCATGACATTGTTAATTTCATGGTCTAAAAACAAAACAACAAATACTTCTCAAGCAAGTCCGATACAGCACTGCCGAAGACTTCCATAACCCGAGTGAGAAACATTGATGGGTGTGCTCTTGTTCTTGCTCTGGGGTGTGTTTCCTAAAAGTTCTTTCATTACCATTACCATTCAATAAAACTTGTGACCATAGTTAACTAACAGTGCTTTTGGGAAACGCACCCCTGGTGGATGTGTGCGCATGCTCATACGTGAGAAGTGCCCATACAAAATTTTTCCCCTTTATGATGTCATGCAGCGTCATACTCGAAAAAACTTTTTGAAACTTATACAGACCATGAAGGAGTGTATATGGCGCAGAAATACTATGTTTTTGAAACATGAGAATCCAACTATTTACCCATGTAAATAAGTCAGAATGCAAGAAATAGCATTAGACCTCTCCTTTAAAATAACTGACTCAAAAGGGCTGGATAGGCCACACTGTTTGTTTGTTTTTGCATGTCGCTCTCATTCCTTATTTGGAAATTCGTGGAAATGCAATTGTTGCAGCAAATTAAAATGATAAAATACTATTTGCTATAATTTACTTTCACATTCCAAACTCAGAAATGTCAAAAGGGTCCATTCTCACACTTTCCATGACCTGCAGTTTGAAAACCAAACCATTCTAATGAAATGGGAAGAAGCTGAATTTGATGGTCCAGACCCCATGTGTACACAGAAAACCTAGTATGCTGAGAAATATGATTTTCCACAACATGTCCCTGATGCAATCTGGGAACATTTTTTGCCAGCTGGGTAGACTTCCTAAAAAAAAAAACACTGCGCCAACAAATCAAATCTCATGAAACAAAGTATCATTTCAGAACATCAAACTTTGAGGTCAGTAAAACATTTCACAGCAATGCTAGACATTCGCAGAGGGGGGCACTGAGTTGACAGGACTTGGCTTGAGTTGAGTCCTATGTGAAGAAATTGGGGCATATTGGATGAGTCATTTGGAGCGTGGCAACTCTGGAACAAGGGCAACTGAGAGGTATAATTACACACTGTCCTCACTGATGCACTTTAAAAGAAGTGTTAAAGGCAAACAACATCTTAGATATCTGGAAGGGAATACTTAGAACAATGTGTGACGCATAGACTGATAGCATCTCGGATGTTTAACCGCTTCCAAGTTAAACACTGGCCGACGAAATAAATCAATATGCAGCTTGACTTGTTTCTGGATCCCAGGATAATATGGGCATGAGAAACTCAATAGAAAGTCCCTGCAGTATACTCTGTCGTACAAAGCAAAGGTTCTACAAGGGGGGTTTGTAGAGATGATAGAACAACCATTTTGGGCTCCCCAAAGAACCTTTCAGTGAACAGTACTCAAAAGAAATAGAATATTTTAATAATTGAAAGAACCTTTTTGTCTAATAAAAATTAGAACCTGTTTTTATTATAAAGAACCTTTTCTGTATTTAAAAAAAAAGGTTCCGTGGATGTTCAAGGTTCTTTACAGGACCACTGATGCCAATAAAGAACCTTTATTTTTAAGAGTGCTCCATGGATGTAAAAGGTTCTTCACGGAACCATGATGCCAATAAAGAGCCAATATTTTTAAGTATGTAGATGTATAACAATATCAATATCCCACTAATAAAATCCAAGTGATTCAAGTGACATGCCAGCTTGAATCTGGTCTGTGAGAGTGCAAGATAAAAACACATTTCCAAGGATTAATAAAGAGTGAAGGTAAAAGTGTTGGAAGACACATCTCTGCTGTGCCAGTCAGACACCAGCACCACCACTGAAGGCTATGGACATATATCAGAGAGGTTCTTCGTGCTGTAATCAAACATCTCCTCCTATTTAACCTCAGTCTGACCCTCCAGCGCCGCCACCTCTTTACTCAGGCACCCGGAGAATCTGTGCAAAGCACATCGCAATCAGCTAAGCCTGTCACACTGTGTCAGACCTCTCCACAACCACCGCATTTCTGTCAGTTAATTCACACACAGCTTAAGACTGCTGTTGCCAGCAGTGAAACAGTTATCTCCTGTTAAAAATGAGAATCACTTAAGTGAGCTTAGTGTGGAAGGTGAGAGGGACAGAATATTACTGGACGTATTTGACGTCAGTATAAATGGAACATATTTCATACGAGTTAAGACGTAGCTGTCATTATAATCAGACAGATTTTGTCAAAAGGATAATGAATGTACAGTGAGGGAAAAAATATTTGCCCACTGACAAAGAAATGATCAGTCTATAATTGTAATGGTAGGTTTTAATGGTAGAGACAGAAAAAAACAACAACAACAACAACAACAACAAAATCCAGAAAAACGCATTTCAAAAAAGTTATAAATTGATTTGTGAAATAAGTATTTGAAATAAATTAAATAAGTATCTATCAGGAAGATTTCTGGCTCACATATGTCTTTTAGGTAACAAGCTGACCCGTCCACAGAAGCAATCAATCAATCAGATTCCAAACTCTTCACCATGGCCAAGACCAAAGAGCTGTCCAAGGATGTCAGGGACAAGACTGTAGACCTACACAAGGCTGGAATGGCCTACAAGAACATTGGCAAGCAGCTTGGTGAGAAGGTGACAACAGTTGGTGCAATTATTCGCAAATAGAAGAAACACAAATCAACTGCCAATCTCCCTTTGTCTGGGGCTCCATGCAAGATCTCACCTCGTGGAGTTTCAATGATCATGAGAAAGGTGAGGAATCAGCCCAGAAATACACAGGAGGATCTTGTCAAAGATCTCAAGGCAGCTGGGACCATAGTCACCAAGAAAACAATTGGTAATACACTATGCCGTGAAGGACTGAAATTCTGCAGCATCTAAAGGTCCCCCTGCTCAAGAAAGCACAAGCACAGGCCTGTCTGAAGTTTGCCAATGAACATCTGAATGATTCAGAGGAGAACTGGGTGAAAGTGTGGTCAGACGAGGCCAAAATCAAGCTCTTTGGCATCAACTCAACTCGCTGTGTTTGGAGGAGGAGGAATGTTGCCTATGACCCCAAGAACACCATCCCCACCGTCAAACATTGAGGTGGAAACATTATGCTTTGGGGGTGTTTTTCTGCTAAGGGGGCAGAACAACTGCACCACATCAAAAGGAACGATGAACGCAGCCATGTACCGTCGAATCTTGGGTGAGAACCTCCTCTCCATGCAATTCCCAGCCAGGGCATTTAAAATGAATCATGGATTGGGTATTCCAGAATGACAATGACCCAAAACACATGGCCAAGGCAACAAAGGAGTGGCTCAAGAAGAAGCACAAGAAGGTCCTGGAGTGGCCTAGGGGACAAAATCCCTCCTGAGATGTGTGCAAACCTGGTGGCCAACTGTAAGAAAAGTCTAACCTCTGATTGCCAACAAGGGTTTTGCCACCAAGTACTAAGTCATGTTTTGTCAAATACTTATTTCACTCATTAAAATGCAAATCAATGTAAACTTTTTGAAATGTGTTTTTCTGGATTTTTTTGTTGTTGTTATTCTGTCTCTCACTGTTCAAATAAACCTATCATTACAATTATAAACGGATCATTTCTTTGTCTGTGTTTTTCTCATCTCACATACATTCTGTCCTCTATGGTCTGTTTGTATATGGTTAGGAAGAAATCAGTTTTGGGATACTGGAAGTATGTGGGACAGATAAAACACTTCAGTAGTGGTGTTCTCATTTGGCTAGACACTGATGGGGGATTTTCCATTCTGGGATCTTACTGAAACCACTAGAGAGGTGACAGAGAGATCACACTGTTATGTAGGCTGATGAAGAGACTATTGCTGTGTTTTTATCATACTTCATCTAGCAAAGCTGAGTAATTTAATTTGAAAGAGTGGTGCACATGACTTTAGAGAGTTCATAAAGCTCAATTAATTTTGATAGTACAAAAATGGGAGTGATCAAAATGGTATGTTTAAAAAAAGATATACAGTATCACCACATAGAATACCAGTGAGTGACAATGATTAATGATGCAGAAATGCTTTTTACTTGTAATATGCACACTGACTAACAAATAAGTGGATGACTAATCCAAGATTACTTTGGAAATGTAATAGGTTACAGATTACAAGTTACCCTATTTAAGATGTAATAAGTAGTGTGTGTATTTCAATTACTTTATTAAATTCATGTAACTGATTACATTTGATTATTTTTTGATTACTTTTCAAATGTTTTAATGAATGTTTTAACTATTAACCATTTTTAAACATTTAAAGCAAGCAGGGTTAACCTTAGTAGTATTCAGTACTGATTACTGTCAGACTTTCAATATACTTCATCTTTGGAATTGTGATTATTATTATTGAATTTTAAAGCATAGCCATCACAAAATTAGAGTTTACCACCTCTTTTTACTTGTGAGATCATTCTGAGGTCAAATACAGATTTTTAATCATAACAATAAGTAGTCTAATAACTATAATACTGTTTTTGAAATAAAATCTTTGCATAGCTATGGCAGGAAACACTGGCATCTGACAATGACACAGAAAAAACAGCTAATCTTAAAAAAGAAAGCTTAACATAAATCCAATATAAAACAATTATTGAATAAGCATGTGCCCTATTCTGTGCCCTAAGCATTGGTGTCTCAGATTTTAAAGTCAATCAAAAACAGCCAAAGCAACAAATATTCAACATATCATAGTTTTTTACAGAAAACATTCAAATGTAACTCCCATTGTAATCGTAAACATTTTCTTAAACAGCTGTAATTTAATTACACAATTTTTCTCAGTAACTGTAACTGATTATGTTTACATTTATTTTGTAAAGTTACATGTAAAATTACTCCCCAACACACTTTTCATCTAGCTACTTTAACTTTGTGTGAATGCACGGGATTAAAGTATTTTTTATTAGAATTACCTATCTGTGTTGTTTTTATGCAGGCTTGTTTATAATGTAAAATAAGTGACAAATTATACTATAAAGATTCCTATAAATTCACCTATAGAAATCCATGACAAATTATGCATTATATTTAATTTCTTTTTCCCCCACGTATATATGTCTTTCCAGAAATGGGAGGTGTTGGCAATGTTATCTCTTCGCATTTTATCTTTGAACCTCTTGAATTTTCTTTTATCTAATTTTAGGGCTGTACCATGTACAATGCAATGTTTTCCACTACATCTACTGGACACATTTAATATCAGTATCATGCCATTGCCAGTAAGAGTTTTTGAGTGTTTTTTTTTTTTTCTCACATTCCCTTACCATGTCTTTAAAACACTAATGTAATACACACATTTATTTATGCCTGGTTAGTTAGTTCCAGTTAGTATCACTCCGCTTGTCTGTGTTCATTGCGTTCCACGAGCAAAAGTGGGGCTTACCTTGAGCAAGTCTCGTTTTTTAAAAGTATCTATGTTTTCCCCTGCGAAGTTGTATGATGACACAGTTACCTCTTTTGGAGCATAGTTGTATGGTTTTGCTTTCAAGGGAGGGTGACTAGCGTATTTCTACAGTCGCTCGGGGAGGGGTTTCTATAGTGAGGAAGTACAGAAAAATTGCAAACTCGGAGTGGAGCTTCACTAAAATTAATACATATCGCCTTGAGCGCTCCACTCAAATAAGAAAAAAAAAAAAAAAAGATTCCAGACCGACCTTTAAATCTGTGAGCTGCTTGGTGATAGACAAAGCTGATTTATTTCGTTGTGTACGAGCTACGAGCTGACTTTTGTCTGTAACACAAAGTTCTTGATATTACTTACGTTTTTCTAGTATTGTAAAAAAATTGCTTCAGCATAGAACATCAGCATAGCCACTTTTGCAGTAGGCAGTAGGCTACTTATTTGTTCTTATGTACAAAATAGCTATAGCTATAGCTAAATACCTTAAATGTGAGTTTGCCTACTCTACTGCTGTACTTAGTGAAAATGTTGTGTTCGTTTGTGGACTGTATCCCACTAGGACATACCTTTCAGAGCGATAAACGTTTTCTGGGGGAGAGAGAGAGACAGAGAGAGAGAGAGACAGAGAGAGACAGAGAGAGGGGGGAGGGAGGGAGGGGGGGAGGGAGAGTGAGAGAGAAAGAGAGAGAGAGAGGAGCATGAGCGCGCATCTGCCTTGTGTCAAAAGTGACAGCTGTGTCCACTGCCTCCCCTGTGAACGCAACGTACCATTATTCCACAATGAGCTTCATCAGCCGAGCGGCACGCTGCCTCTGAGGTGTCGAGCGTCAGTTGTGCTCTTTGGTTGTTCTTCTCTTTTTGTTTCAGAATATGTAACGTCTGGTTTCAGGAAACACGTCAGTGCGTTATCACTGCGCGCGGCCACTTTTCATCTGACAGCGCGAGAGGTTTGAGCCTCAAAACTGCAAGACGCTTTCATTCAAACACGCTTTCTTGTTATTTGCATTTCAACTCGGCGACTTTTCACTTTCGCGAAGATCCCACTGGCATTCTTATGTCATTTAATTCCTGGACTAAACAGCTGTTTCCTTCACAATGCGTTCGACTTCTAGATTATCTTTTTTTGTCTTGCTCGCTTGTCCTTAATAAGAGAGAAAAACTGAATAAGGGGGCTCTTGAATCCGTCCAAGCGTGAAAATGCCTGTACGCCGGGGACACGTCGCTCTCCAGAACACCTATCTGGACACCATAATCAGGAAATTCGACGGGCAAAGTGAGTTTCTAAACTTTGTATTTTCTTTCTGAGATATTTTATAGTTCATAAACACGATATTGTTGTCTAAAACACTAGATATAGTATTGTTTATTGATGTTATTGATTACTGATCAATTGGGGTCGTGATGCGTGGGAAACTGTCAGAGAGCAGCCAGTGGATTTGTGGAGGTCAGTCATGTAGAGTATCGCTCAGTCTGAGGTTTGCTTTGCATGGCAGTTGATCATCAGGTGAGAGAAAATCAACGGACCTGGCTGATTTTATCTAAATTATGCAAACGCAGTGGAAAAACTAATCTATCACTTAGATGGAAAATTGCTAACCATCTGTCCTTCTGTTGTTTCATTCTTCTCTGTGTTTGCGTGCGTGCACGCTTGTGTTTATGTATCTCGTGCACCTGCTTTGTTCATTCAGTCATGATTCCTGATTTTACGTTTTGGAAAAAATGTGTCATCACACATCATTGCTTAACCTTAACATCAATAACATCAGTTTTATTTCCAGTGTGTGCTATTTCACCACATTTGTCCCGTGTACAGGAAAGTCTGCAGGAAAAAGCATTTTATCAGAGCGTTTGCAAGTTTATATGCAAGAGCCCTTTGACAACCCTGCTGAAAAAACAATAGACACCATTACAAAATTCTATTGGTTTTAATGAAAATGCAGTTGACCTTGTGGGTTTCTACTGGTAATTTGTTGCCTTCTGTTGATGGCTTGTTAAAAACCACTGAATTTTAATGGAATATGTCCCAAAAACACTACAGAAAAACATTTTAAATGTTTTTAATGGTTAAAAGTTGATGGTTTGTGATTGTTTTTGCATTTGAAACCATTAGAATTTCTGTGATGGTTTTTATTGTTTTGTTTTGTTTTTCAGCAGAGAAAATTTCCCTTCCAAATCCTAACCGTTACTCTCACACTAAACTTAATCTGTATCCTTGCCATAACTAGGCCTACCCTAAATCTAGTCTTGGCTCATATTTAACCCAGAGCCTGGCCTATCTTAAAAATAAAGGTGCTTTAAAGGGTTCCTCACAGTGATGCCATAGAAGAACCATATTTGGTTACACGAAGAACCAATCATTCAAAGTTTCTGTACAATCTCTTTCTTACTTTTTTATAATCTGAAGAACCTTCTTTGCCCACAAAGAACCTTTTATGACACAGAAAGGTTCATCAGATGGTAAAGGTTCTTTATGGTACCATTTAGACAAAAAAGGTTCTTCTATGGCATCGTGAAGCACCTTTATTTTTAAGAGTGTATTCTGCTCTATAAGACCCGTTAGGGTTCTTAGACGTATGTTATCTTAGTAAAAGTTTCTCTTTGTGTCACAACTGTAGATGTAGGTTTTAGCAGGGTAATGATACAAGTAAGCCAGGGCATTGGCCCATAGCTGCTAACTAGTAGCGGTGAGGAGGTAACCATAACAACAATAAGCTGCTCCAGTGTTTTTCATTGGGCGGGCTTTAAAGCATCCTAAATAGGCTAGTATTGTCATTATGTGCCACTTTATTATACATTTAGTTATCACTGATATGTGAGATAAATCTTTAGTGGTTATTTAAAAAGTCTCACATATGCTTCATAATTCATGGTGCTACCCAGGTGGAAAAAACAGTAACACTTTATTTTAAGGTCTCCCTGTTACACATGTTGCATGTACTTACTATTATAATAACAATTAATTATACATGATTACATGCAAGTAACCCTAAGCCAAACCCTAACCCTAAACATATAGCAAGTACATGTAGTTAATTACTTAAATGTATAATTGCAGCATAACAATGACACCTTAAAATAAAGTGTAACCAAAAAAAAGGAAAAAGAAAAAAACATTAGAAACCATCACAAATTCTAATGATTTCCACTACAAATGCTATTACAAACTATCAACTTTTAACCATATTAAATAGGTTTTTGTAGTGTGTTTTGGGACCTATTCCATTAGGATTTAGTGACTTTAACAAGTAGACAAGTAATTTAACAAGTAATTACCAGTAGAAACCCACAAGAACCATTACAGTTTCCTTTAAAACCAATACAAGTCCTATTATAGCCAGTAAAACTATTACAAATTCTGTGATGTTTTTTTGTTTTTGTTTTGTAATGGCGACAAAAATTGTATTGTGTCAAACTAACAGATTTAGCTCTGAAGAGTAACTGTACACTTACATGTTATAGATATTTATTTAAAATAAATCTTAAAAATGATTGCAAAACAACTATAGGCCTAGTTATCATTACAATAGGCTATACCTTTCGATCGTGACCACTGCTTTGTCTTTGTTGTTCTGTATAATGCACTAATCAATCACAGTAGTTGGATTTTTAACTCTCAAAAAGATATAAAAGAGACTTTTTAAGCTAGTTAAATGTATTCGTTACTTTCATAACTTTAGCCTGCTTTTGCCATATGTTCATCATCGTTAATCATTTGTGACCCTGGACCACAAAACCTTAAATAGCACAGGTATATTTGTAGCAATAGCCAACAATACACTGTATTGGTCAAAAATGATTCATTAGGATCATTAGGATATTAAGTAAAGCTCATGTTCAAAGAAGATATTTTGTAAATTTCCGTAAATATATCAAAACCTAATTTTTGATTAGTGTTATGCATTGCTAAGAACTACATGTGGACAACTTTGTGGATTTTTGCACCCACAGATTCCAGATTTTCAAATAGTTGTACAATGAAAGCTTATTTATTGTATAAATCTCAATTTCAGTGAATGGGCCCTTATGACTGGTTTTGTGGTCCAGGGTCACATTTGTCATAATATCTCCTCCGTCTTTTGAATGTATTAGTTATGTGTGTATTGCTATTGCTTGTCTCCGTCGTATAAGTACACATGCATGTATACGTGTGCCAGTGCATATAGATATGTGAACGTGAGCCTGCTGCTCCTCCCTTCCCTTTCCTCCCTATCAGTTAAGGCTAAGTGTCATTTTGCGGCTGCTAGGCAACCACCTCAGTGCGTTGTGTTCTGTTCCTGAAGTAAAAAGGCGATAATGAGTTTGATGCTGGGGGGCATTAAAGTTCCTGTCACCAAACACAATTCATTATTCGGAGATGGAGAAAAACACTATTGAGATTGAGAGATCAAAGCAGGCAGTGTGCGTCCTTAAAGGCTTACACAATTTAATATATACAACGTTGAATTTGGTTTCTCTTTAGTTCAAAGCAGAAGCTCTTACCGTCTTAGGAGCAAGCTGTGTTGCTTTCCACCTGTTTAAGCTGATGTGTGAAGCTCTTGCAAAAATAGCACAGCTTTCAGCAGATTTCCTGTTTATAACAAAGCAGTCGTCGTAAATACAGAAAATGAGTTGTAGTACTGTACTGGCAAAGGAAGGAGAAGGAAAGAGAAGAAAGACATAAAACAGACAAAGTCAAAAGCATTCCTAGAATCGCCAAAGTCTTTTTTTTTTATTTTTAAACGTGGAAAAACTGAAAGTTTTGCATTTTTGTAAAATTCTAAATGGAAAAAGTTACTACATGCAACTTTTTGAAAGTCACTAAAGAATTTTCATCAGTGATCTCACTTTACCCTCCCCCTCTTAATGCATTGTTTTTTCTTCTTGAGCATCAGTGAGGGTTTGAACCTTCTCTGATAGTTTCATATGAGTCCCTCAGTTGTCCTCAGTGTGATAGATAGATCTAAAACTTTACAGTCATTGTTGGAAAGGGTTCAAATACACAAAAAGGCTGAAAAACCAAATAACGACTATAATTTGTGCGGCCTGAAGAATTTTTCTGAAGAACAGTGGGCAGTTTAACTGATTAGGACAAATAAGGAACTTCTGACTATCACTAAACAAACAAAAACAAAACAAAACAAAACAAACAGACATCTGTGGATCATTCAGGTAACAACACAGTATTAAGAATCAAGTGTAAACTTTTGAACAGGGTAATTTTTGTAAATTCAACTATTATTTTCTCTTGTGGACTATATGTAAACATCTTTTATGTGAAATATCTTATTCAGGTCAGTACTAAATAAAAAATAACATGGATTTTGTATAATCCCTATTATTTTGGTAAAATAGTTAACATTTCATAGATTCTGCAAGGTGTATGTAAACTTTTGGCTTTAACTGTACACAGTGTGACATTTGCTGTGTTTTCAGCCTCTGCCGCCTCTCTAGAACTGCTCTAAAAGTCACTGTTACTGTTTCTTTTGAGAAAAACTATCTTCATATCATACACAAACAGGAACTTAAAGTTCACAGCAACCTGTCAAAATAAAAGTTTGGTTTAACTTGAAGAAACTGTGACAGAAATATATTACTTAGTGTAATGATAGTAATACTTCTGCTACTAATAAATTATTAATATTATTACAGCATTATTTTTAAGAAATATTTACAAAACAATATATACTTATTAAATTTATTTACCAGAAAAAATATTTATCAAAATTTATTTATGTATACACATGACAGTATTTCTGAAAAAAATGAAAGAAAGAAAATAACAATAAATTCTGTATATATATATATATTTTTTATAAAATCAACTCATTAGAGATGCTTTTGATTATTAAAATGTAATGAAACCATTAAAATTGAATCCATAAAAGTAATAGAAACACAGAATTTGGTTAAAGTTCGGGAAAAAAAAAGTTGTTCAACTAACAAATTGCTGTTACATTGTGTACATTTCATGATTTCAATAAATTATACAAGTTTTTTGATTGATATTTTTAAATGTAACCATTAAAACAGATTCTAGAAAAATGTAAATGGGGAAAAAACAGAATCAAGAAAAATGAATTGTCCATTGTGACAGCTTACCCCATAGACCTATAATGTGACAACATGGCCCACAAAAACGTGTTAAATGAACTTCTTTTTTCCAATAACTGTGGAAGGGTTAATTTTGAACTAATTTTTTGTAACCCTTCTGTCTTTACGTGGCCAGATCGTAAATTCCTGATTGCCAACGCCCAGATGAAGAACTGTGGGATCATCTACTGCAATGAGGGCTTCTGTCAGATGTTTGGTTTCTCGCGGGCGGAGATCATGCAGCAGTCCTGCATGTGTCAGTTCCTTGTAGGGCCAGGCACTATGAAGAGCGCCCTGGCACAGCTGGCACAGGCCCTGCTCGGTTCAGAGGAGCGTAAGGTGGAGATCCTGTACTACTCTAAGGAAGGTATGCTGTTTTTAGCAAGGTTTTAACTCACTTTTTTCTTATATGGGCCATTCTGCAGAAATGGTGCAAACTGCTGTCCCAAAAAACACATTTAAAAACACATTTAAGTATTTTCTTGCGGTACTTTGATGTCACAGTCACACACACCGATCGGTCTGATGGTTATGATCCGCCTCAAGTCGAACACACCTAATGATTCAATGGACCATTCGTAAAGAACCATTTACTTCACTCCTGAATGAATCAGCCATTTGAAGAAGACAAATTAATTTACCGCCACCTACTGGCCGTTTTAATTTATTATTTAGAAATAATTTCATGATTTCATAGTAATATTAATAAAATTAATTAAATAAATGATTAAAGGTATAGTGTCATCATTTACTCACCCTCATGGTCCAAAAGAGTATATTAAATTTTATCAAACTAAATATCACTTGCTAAGGCTACTTTTTGTAATGTCTGTTTGATGCTTTACACAATTAATTTGATTAATTAATCGCCACATCATGTAATTAATTAGATTAAAAACTTTATCGCTTACCAGCCCTAGTTTTTATATGTGTACAGCTGTTCAATATTGTGCTTAATACTGATTAGCAACTTTGAGCTAAGTTTAAAAAAAATAACGTAACAGTCAATACTGTTCTTTATATTTGGTATAGTTTATAGTTTCGGTAGTAACTTCGTTTTTTTGGGTGTTCTCCCATAAAATTATCACTACCAAAACAGTTACGACCGAAACGTGTCATAATTGTTTCGGTAGTGACAAAAGGGAACTCATTATCCTTTATTTTGAGGAAATAAATTAAATTTTAGCACAGTTATGCATTTTTTTGTATTTTAGTATGTTTTAGTAGTGCTTTAGCTTGCAAGTTAAAATAATGTGATGTGGTCGCTACCAAAACTGTGCTGTCATGACCAAAACATGGAATGTTTTGTCGAAAACAAAGTATACCGAATTATCAGCTAAGATGTCATTGTAGTTTTTAGTTCAATGTATATTCAAACGAGCAAATCCTTAAGTTAACTTACTGAAAATACAATATGAGAATTAACTGCACTGTTACTAGAAATATGTACCTTGGATATTATACAATTTGCATACATACAAATTATGTTTTCACAATGTTTCCAACTCTGACTTTGACCAATTCTGTAGAATGGCCCATATACACGCATTTAGAGCTTCATACAGGTGGCTGATGTTTTAATAGACATGAGCAAATGCAAAACATTCCATTTTTGTACCAACCCTAAACTTTTTGACAGTTGTATACATAGAAAAAGACACCTCCACAAAGTTGTTTCAAATATGGCTTGCCTTTCAGGAGCTTAGAAACAGGGTTTTAATGTGAACTTATAAATAGCTACCAGCATTTCATTCAAGACACTCCTAAATTTGTATTCTCCATCTGTTTCATTACATAAATAAATACAGAGAATAACTCTTTGGTGGACTGGCTTAATACAGCTGAGGGCCTGTCTGTCTAACAGAGCCGCCCATCCCTCCGGCTCTGTCGTCATGTCTTTAGTCTCCTCAGACAGGAACAGAAGAATGGAGTTCATGTCGTTAAGCCAGTGTTTGTGCATGTGTAGCTCAACTAGAAAGTAGACAGGTGTTCCTTCGGCCCAGGAAGCAGTGCACTGATAACATTACCATGACAACAGGACTCTAGAGACTCACACCCCTATCACTAAACGAACACACCGAGCTCAGATGCACGCATAGGCCGACATGCACGCGCTCACACGTGCCGCCGACCCTTTGCTCTTTTTATCCATCACATATTTTAGTGGATACAGCGTATCGAACTGTGTCACAGTTGAGCTGGAGACTGAACAGCACCTTTGTGTGTGTATGTGTGTGAGAGCAGGGTCTATATTTAGAGTGGTTGATGGCCTGCTTTAGTCAAGAGCTGAGGGGGGTCTGGCTGACTTTAATCATGCTGTTCTTTCTCTGGTTTTTCTGTCCTCCTTCCCGTCACTCCCTTCTCATTCCTGTGACTCTTCCTCGCCGCTCTGCGTTCTTGTTACTTTGGTTTCGCTCTCTCGTTTGTCTCCTTTATTGCCTTTCTGTTCATCGTCGTGTCTGGGTTAAAAGTACAACACATGACGTTTTGATTTCTCTCGAGCAGTGTGTCATAAAGACAGTTTATCATTAAAGCCTCGTAGCCAAAATATAAGTGACCTCTGAATGTTCTCGGTGCATCGGTGTGTTTGTCTGAGAGCAGGGATTTTAAGCAATTAGACATGATCCTCAGGGGTGAAATCGCTTATACTCGAACCAGGTGTGGACGTTAAAAGACCGAATTGCTGTCATCTGAATCAGCAGACTTTCATTTGAGATAAAACACGCACACACGTTTTTCATCTACTCTACTGTTTAAAAGTTCAGGCTGGGTAGGATTTTTGAGAGAAGCTCACCAGCTCTTGTGCTTGGGCTTTGTTTATTTGATCAAAAATACAATAAAAAAACTGTAATATTCTGAAATATTATTATAATTTAAAATAACTGTTTTCCATTTTAATATATTTTAAAATGTCATTTATTTCTGTCTTGCAAAGCTGAATTTTCAGCATCATTACTCCAGTCTTAAGTGTCACGTGATCTTTCAGAAATTATTGTAATATGCTGCTCAAGAAATTGTTATTATCATCAATATTGAAAATGTTTTTTTCTTACTTTTGATCAATTTAATGCATCCTTGCTGATTAAAAGTAATACTTTCTTACACAGTAACAAGACTGTCCAAAGGACTTCTACCATCCAGGCTTATGCTTCATGTATTTGTTTTCAGTTTTGTGTGACCCCACAGATAATAAGCAGCTTGGAGAATGGATAGATGAATGTATAGATGTTTTTAATTAAATTGCTCCCTGTATGCTTACCATTCTGAATTAAATTGTTTAAAATGAAACAAGGCTGGAAATGCGGAAAAGCATTATGATTTTCTTTTCTTTTTTTAATTAATTTGAACAGTTTTAGGATGAGTTGTAGATTTTTATTAGATCTATTTTAATAGAAATATGAAGAAATATGAGAACACTATGTCAAAGTTAAAGGATTAGTTCAGTTACAGAATAAAAGTTTCCTGTCGGCGCCGATAGCCTTGTGGGCAGTGTGCTGACATACAGCGCCGTTGCGCAACGGGCGTCCCGAGTTCGATTCCCGGCTCGAGGACCTTTCCCGACCCTACCCCCTTCTCTCTCTCCACTTCGCTTCCTGTCCTTCCTGATCTGTCCTATAACAATAAAAAGCCAAAAATAAATCTTTAAAAAAAAAAAAGAATAAAAGTTTCCTGATAATTTACTCACCCCCATGTCATCCAAAAAATTCATATTATGGTTTTTGAGGACAACATTTTAGAATTTTTCTCCATATAGTGGACTTCAATTGGGATCAATGGGTTGAAGGTCTGAATTGTAGTTTCAGTGCAGCTTCAAATGTCTTTACACAATCCCAGCTGAGGAATAAGGGTCTTATCTAGTGAAACGATCGGTTATTTAAAAAAAAAAAATCCATTTATGTACTTTCTAACCACAAATGCTCATCTTGCCCTAACAAGACTTCACGTATTACATAATCTTTTGGAAATGTCCTGCATGGTTAGTTCTTCATCTGTGTAAGTTGGTTCAGAAAGGTATGGTAGGGCAAAAAAATCCAACTACAAAATCGCCCGACATCGTTCAGCCTACGTCAGGCGTGACCTTTCCAATGTGACTATGTAAAGTGTAAAGTCAAGTTAGTGCAAGACAAAAATTGTGGTAAAAAAGTAATTTTTAGAAAATGACCAATCAATTCACTAGATAAGAGCCTTATTCCTTGGCTGGGATCGTGCGGGGCACCTGGAAGCTGCATTGAAACTGTAATTTGGACCTTCAACCTGTTGGCCACCATTAAATTTAAAATGTTTTCCACAAAAACTTTACTTTCTTTGTGACTGAAGAAAAAAGATATGAGCATCTTGGATGACATGGTAGTGAGTGAACTATTCCTCTGAAAGTGAACTAATCCTTAAATAATATAACAGTCCATGTTAAAGTCCCCCGCCTATTTTATAAATTTATGTTTCCTCATAATCATGGATTTCAGACCCCCTGAACAGCAGCACCTGTGTGTGGGAGTCTTATTGTGTGTTTGTGTGAGTGTGTTTGGACTACTCGCAGCCCTCACATTGGTATTTATATCAGCTCTTCATGAAAACTGAACTATACTTTGCTGCATTTTGTACTCAAACATGTCTGTTTGCTGACATCCCTGTCAGTCCTTTCATTCTCTCTCTCTCTCCTGTGTGTGTCTGCGTCTCTCTGCCTTTCAGGGACATGCAGGCCATGTTTGGTTGATGTGGTTCCAGTAAAGAATGAGGAAGGAGTCGTAATCATGTTTATCCTAAACTTCCAGGAGCTTTTAGACCCGACCATGAAAAAAGGTGGCATCAAACAGCGAATGACACACAGCTGGCTACGGGCAGGTGCGTGTCCCCCCTTCCTCTGTGTGTGGGAGATATTCTGGCCCTTTCTGTAACAGCCTTATAAGGTAAACACATTGACTGCTGTGCTTGGTGTGACGGTCGTTGTGTAGGTGTAGCCAGAAGCAGCACTGGATAAAGGTGGTGTCAAATTTTGCAGTGTTTATGTATGTGTGAAGTGTGTATGTTTGTCTATGCCTGGCCCATCATTTCTGTCCAACAAATCTGACATTCATCAAATGATACTGTGTTGTTACCTGAATGAGCCACAGCTGTGTTTTTTTTTGTTTAGTGATAGTTGTTCATAAGTCCCTTGTTTGTCCTGAACAGTTAAACTACCCGTTGTTCAGAAAAATCTTTCAGGTCCTACTAATTTTTTGC
Organism: Cirrhinus molitorella; assembly: GCA_033026305.1. Taxonomy (NCBI): domain Eukaryota; kingdom Metazoa; phylum Chordata; class Actinopteri; order Cypriniformes; family Cyprinidae; genus Cirrhinus; species Cirrhinus molitorella. The sequence goes on along the minus strand of CM065117.1, from coordinate 32,394,580 downwards.
TTTTCCAGCATTTTTGTGTATTTGAACCCTTTCCAACAATGACTGTATGATTTTGAGATCTATTTTTTCACACTGAGGACAACTGAGAGACTCATATGCAACTATTACAGGAGGTTCAAACGCTCACTGATGCTCCAGAAGGAAAAATGATGCATTAAGAGCCGGGAGTGAAAAAAACTTTCAGAATTTGAAGATCAGGGTAAATTTAATTTATTTTGTCTTCTGGGAAACATGTAACTATCTTCTATAGCCTCTGAAAGGCAGTACTAAATGAAAAATAAAAAAAGATATTTAAGTTAAATGTACACATCTCCATTCTGTTCAAAAGTTTTCACCCCCTGGCTCTTAATGCATTGTTTTCCCTTCTGGAGCATCAGTGAGCATTTGAACCTTTTGTAATAGTCGACCCTCAGTTGTCTTCAGTGTGAAAATATGGATCTTAAAATCATACAGTCATTGCTGAAAAGGGTTCAAATACATAACAATGCTGGAAAGCCAAAGAATTTGTGGGACCTGAAGGATTTTTCTGAAGAACAGCAGACAGTTTAACTGTTCAGAACAAACAAGGGACTCGTGAACAACTAAACAACAACAACAACAACAACACAGTATTAAGAATCAAGTGTATGTGAACTTTTGAACGGGGTCATTGTTTATAAATTCAACTATTATTTTTTATTGTGGACTATATGTAAACATCTTTAATGTGAAATATATTATTCAGGTCAGTACTAAATAAACAATAACATGCATTTTGTATAATCCCTCTTATTTTGGTAAAATAATTAACATTTTGCAGATTCTGAAAAGGGGATGTAAACTTTTGACCTCAACTGTATAAATTGTTTCTCCTATATAGCAGTGTATTTAAATGGAGAATAGGTTCAAAGACCCTGTTAGTCTCACATATGTTCTTCCCTAAAGTTTTGAAGAGATCTTATAAATATCACACACTGAGTTTAGATTTGTCAAAAGGACTTCAAAAAGATCTAATTTCTTACCAGTTTTGCCTCCAGAGCTTTGAGCAAAAAAAATATTCCTCTTGGATTATTTAACCTTATCTTTATCTTTAGGCCAGAAACGTAAGATGAGGCTGCGAATGCCCTCTCTCCGTGTCAAACGGCAACCATCCCTCCCTAAGGACCACTTTGAGGGAGTGGTGGTGGACTACCTACAGGTACGTGTGTGCATTTGCTAATCACATCCAAGTTCAAGTATTGCCATAGACACACATGATCTACAGCTCCCTTCTGTGTGTCCTGCAGCCCTCTCACGAGGAGGTGGCCCTGAAAGACCTCCAGATGTCTCCAGACAGCTGCTTGAAATCAGAGACCCAGGCCTTAATTCAGCAGACCCCTTCCACATGCAGCTTCTCATCCCCACTCACACGGCCCTCAGACCGGCTAGAGCCTGGTGAACCCACTCTCAAACACAGCCACTCCAGAGAGAGCATCCGCAGCCTACGTCGGGCCTCCTCGCTGCACGACATCGATGGCATGAGGGACCAGTGGAGCGGTATGAGTGTTCGCAGTCATCTAGTTCCATCTAGTTTTACAAACATTGACTGTGTGCAAAACTTCATTATTTTTTATGTTATCAGACAGTATTTGGGGGTTTAAAAGACCTCATGAGTTTGAATCTAGTGTAAATGTAAAAGCCTGTCTTTGTGTGGTTTGCTGGTTGATTGAGAAGTAATAAGTTATGATTCTGTGTTTACCAAGTAATAGTCATTAAATATACTCTTATACCTCTGAAACGCATTTGCGTTTGGGACCAAGAAAAACACAGTTTCTGACAGACAATACTTGTAATAAGCATTTACTGCAAACAAAGCCATAATTAGTGAAACAAGTTATTTTGCATTAAAGGAATAGTTCACCCAAAAATGAAAATTATCCCATGAATCACTCACCCTCAAGTCATCTTAGGTGTATATCACTTCTTTTTTCAGATTAATACAATCAGAGTTCTATTAAAAAATGTCCTGGCTCTTCCAAGCTTTATAATGGAAGTGAATGGCTGTTGAGATTTTGAAGCAAAATAAAGTGAAAAGAGCTAACCGCTGTATGCACGTTCACGAGAAAGTGGCATTCCAGTGGGTGACATGCGGATTGGCCTATATTTAAATTCTCTGACATTTTTCTTTACAAACCCTCATTTTGTACTTCTAATTTGTGACCAGTGTTTTGTTTTGCTCTCTCTTCTGCACTTCCGCATTCTGTCTTACGTCATACGCTGGAATGCCACTTTCTTGTGAACGCTCACACAAGAGTCAGTGGAAGCTAGAGATTACGGTTTATAAAGTTTTAAATATGGATATTTTTAATATAAAAACGCATTGATTCACTTCAGAAGGACTTTATTAACCCCCAGGAGCCGTGTGGAGTACTTTTTATGATGGATGGATGAACTTTATTAGACTTCAAAATCTCAACAGCCATTCACTGCCATTATAAAGCTTGGAAGTGCCAGGACATTTATTCATATTTATTAATATAACTCTAAATTTACTCATTTGAAAAAAGAAAGTCATATACACCCAGGATGGCTTGAGGGTAAATAAATCATTTTTTGGGGTGAATTATCCCTTTAAGTTATTTCTTCTCCATAGAAAGCGCTTTAAAATTGCATCTATTAAACACAGAATTTCTCTTAAAGCTTAGTTTGGCTACAAGGAAAAGACAAATGATATACTTATAAAGTAAGGGTTTAACATAGAAATATTGTTGGATTCGATTTTTTTAGGCAAAAAATAATATTTATTAAAAGGAAAATATCTGAATTTTCCAGGACATTAAGCCATATTTTTATACTGTAAAGAAATTTTTTTTTTTTCAGCAAGGATGCATTATTGATTGAAAGTGATCAAAAGTGACAGCATATTGTTTATCAAAAAATCCTGATAAAGACATTGATTCAACATTGATTTAAATGTTTCTTGAGCATCAAATCAGCATATTATAATGACCGGTAAAAAATCATGTGACACTGAAGACTGGAGTAATGACCTATTTAATTTTTTTTAAATATTTTAATAGAAAACATTATTTTAAATAGTAGTAATAATAGCTATAATAGATATAAAGTCATGTTGTAAGATATAAACTAGCAATTAATTTTAATATAGGAAGACTTCAGATGCAAAAGCCTCTAAATCCATCGGACGTCTTTCTTTAAAAAATGCATTTTTATCAGGCTTCGATGTATAGGTTTCTACCTAAGTACTGGTACTTCTGATTGGGCTGAGACTGGGATTTTAGCGAGTTTGAAGTAAAAGTATTTGATGGACGTATAATATGTGTCAAGAGCATTCACTCAGTATCATTATCTCATTTTTGACCAAGATAGCTTTTAGAGGGATTTGCATCTGAACTCTTCATATGAACTTAAAAGTAAAACTAAAGCCATTATTTTGATGGATAACAACTTCTGTAGCTTGACTTTTGAATATGGTGTAAAATATTATATTATATGAAGAGTTCAGCGGCAAAACCAGCAAAAATGAGATCATGATACTGAGTGAATGCTCTCGACACATATTATATATCCATCAAATACTTCTACTTCAAACTTGCTAAAATCCCACCCTCAGCCCAATCAGAAGTACCAGTGCTTACACAGAAACCTATACATCAGAGCCTTATTAAAATTTAAAGAAAGATGTCAGGCTTTTGCATCTGAACTCTTTATATATATTAACCAACTTGAAGCTGTTTTCCCTATAACAGCCTTTTATAGTAGAGAAAACGTGAAACACGTAAACATTATAGTCTGAATTACAGTGTCATTAGCAGGAGACAAGGGCAGTGTTAGTGAAGTTTGGTTCTTACTTGTTCTTTTTTGCTAAAACTGCCTTTTTAAATCATGTCATATGTCTGAGCATTTAGATATGTGAAATATTAGCGGGGGCCCCCAGCCGGGATGGAGCAGAACGGATACTTGATACTGCACACTGCCCTGTTTGATTGGCTCTGCTGTGATTAAACTCTTCCATTAGCATTGAACAGGAGCACCATGACCGAGTACAGGATGTGCTTTTCATGGAAATTAAGTGTTATATTTGAATTTATCCTTGACTACATAATAAGTCTGATCAAAACCCAATTAGCCTATAATAGCAAGAAGCATTTAATAAAAATGAGCTAGTATTCTTTTCTAATGGAGTTTGTGGAGCATCTCCAAAAAGCAGCACAAAGCATAATGAGCATAACAAAGCGGCCCATTCGAACATGTTAAATGTTAAATTTAAGTCTCTGGATGTCCACAATGAGGCTTGTTGGTTCCCTGGTTAAATGGTCACATGTGGCGGCCTGACAGGCCTATTTCTGTAGCTGTAGTCCTAATCAATGCTTTTGTGTGACTGTGATTACCCACAGCCACCCCTGATGTTCCTGCCGCTATGCGTGTGTGTGCGCATGAGCTCTAAATAGTTTATTCTGCCATTATACAGGTGCCCATATGACTCATAGGTCTAAATGAACACTTTTTCATAACTGCATACACAAACAGTGACATTAATGGCATTGTAATTGGCAGACGCACACAGGATGGTAGTGCAAGTCACATGGCATGACATGGTTTAATCAAACCCTGTAATGAAAACTGCTTTCTTTTTCAGATCTAAAGCCCAGTAACTTGAACTCCACCTCAGACTCTGATTTGATGCGGCACCGCGCTATTGGCCGGATCCCTCAGGTGACGCTATCCTTTGGCTCAGACCGACTCAGACCACCTTCCCCTGCAGAGATCGAGATCATAGCACCCAGCAAGATTAAAGACCGCACACAGAACGTCTCGGAAAAGGTCACTCAAGTCACGCAGGTAATATAAAAAGTACTTGACAGCTCATCTGCGTAATTAATGCAAGTTTATGTACCAGATTCAGGATATTGTTCCTTATCTTTCTGTTCACTTAGTAAGGCCTACACTGCAAAAAATGCTGTTCTTCCTTAGTTTTTTTGTCTTGTTTCCATCCAAAATATCCAAAAAAGTAAAAATTGTTTTCTTGTTTTCAGAAAAAAAGAAGTCAAAATTAACAACAAGCAAAATAATCTGCCAATGGGGTAAGCAAAATAATCTTGTTTTCTGCTTGCAATAAGATTATTTTGCTTACACCATTGGCAGATTATTTTGCTTGCTCTAAGCAAAAACTCACTTAATGTTGGCTTCTTTTTTCTGAAAACAAGACAATCATTTTTACTCTAGAAAATCCTTCTTGATTAAATTTTTTTTAATGTTTTGGCTGGAAACAAGACAAAAAAAATTAAGTAAGAAAAGCAGAGGGCTTTCTGACCCTGCATAGATAACCCTTTATATAATTATTTAAATTTTACAATAAAAGTAATACAATAAAATACGTGGTGTGCCAGTTAACCAATTGATTCCAATTATCATATGATATTTGTTGTTTTACAATTCAAAAGTTTTGGGTTCGGTAAGATTTAATTAAGTCTCTTATACTCACCAAGAATACAGTAAAACTGTAATTTTGTGAAATAATGTAACAATTTAAAACAATGATTTCTCTTTGAATCTATTTTAAAATGTAATTTATTCCTGTAATGACAAAGCTGAATTTTCAACATCATTACTCCAGTCTTCAGTGTCACATGATCCTTCCGAAATTATTCTAATAAGCTGATTTGCTGCTCAAGAAACATTTCTGTTTGTTATAAATATTGAAATAAATTTAGACATTAAATGGAACCCTTTAGCAACAATATAAAAATCTTGACTGTCATTTTCGATCGTTTTAAACGATCCTTACTGAATACAAAATCTTCTGACTCCAAGCTTTTAAACAGTAGCTTATGTCTGAGAAATATAGCTATAGAAAAGCTGTATGCTGAGGAAAGTTTATAAATGAAAATAAAAATAAAAACATTATAACAGCAGATGAGTAAAAACTGATGTAAATATTGTTATTGAACGTAGGCCAGTCTTACAATTGATTTGACAGTCAAAGTTCTTTTATAATAGTTGGTCTATTATACAGAATAAATTGAATTGAAAATCTAACGTAAATCCAATTTTTAATCTGAAAAGTAAACTCGGTTAAGACAAAATAAGTTGAAAAAGTCTTGCGTAGCCAGACCTTCGGATTGACGCCAGAATGTCTGGGTTCCTCGGTCGCTTTAAATGGCCAAGGACCGCTCAAGAGGCCATATGACTGACAGGTAAAACAACCAATCGCGTTTGGTTTTGTGCCGCATCATGTAATATAATAACAGACAGACGTGTAAAACTCTTTTAAAGAGTCTATGCCGCAAACTATAAAACTTTAAATCTACATTTAAAAAGATTCAGTAAACACACAACAAAAGAACTGTGCCTACTGACGTAACAAAAGCTTTCACCAATCCTCATCAGCCAATGAAAAGTTGGTGACATCATCTACATGATTTACTATTTTGTAACATCTCCACACAGGTCAGTTAGGTGACCTATATACAGAGACCACTGAGTCCTGTGCTGATGTGGGCAGTGCTTATTTGGCTCTTGTGTAGGGAACAGACACACACTGACACACTTTTCTACCCCTGTGTTTTCATTGTGATTATTGCAGTGCACTAAGTAGACTGGAATGCATGCTTACGTGTTTAAATTATGTATTTTACATAATGACTGCAAAGATTGTGTGGGCCCGATGCCATGGTTCATATAAAAGCATAAACAATGATCTCAACAGTCTACGATTGCCTTCAAGATTCATAGTTAAAGAGTGAAGTACAAAAAAAGAGAGGTGCGGAGAGAGAAGAATCAAAGAAAGACACTGAAAATGATGGAAAGAAAGAGATTGTATTGGTGACGTCTCTCTCCATGGACACGTGGGAGACTGTGTGTTGTCCTACCAGTGGAAAAATCAATCATGCTGACAAATCCACTGCCAGCTTGCACATTCCAATCATAAAGCCTGTGTATGTGTGTGTGTGGCATTAGCTGTTAATAGCGTATGACACATTTACACAGGTCAACTGAACGTTTTCTCCCTTCTTCCTAATCGTAAGTACTGAGTAAATACAGTAAAAAAAGAGTCCACAAACTGTTATTTAAAGCAAAAGTTCACCCAAAAATTCTGAAAATCCTGTCATCTTTCACTCACTTTCATATTGTTCCAAACTTTTATGTCTTGGAACCAATGAATGAATTCCACTGAATTCAATTATATGGACTAAAAACATTTTAAAAAGTCATACAGGTTTGAAATGACATATATGGCCTCAGATTTGTTGATCCGGCTGTTGTTTAAACTTATTTTGAGAGTATTAAAAGCATTTTAATTTGTGTGAGCATGACCCGTGTGTGGATGACTGTGCGTTTGTGTGTATGTGTGTGTGTGTGTGGTTGCTCTCTGCTGGTGACCTTGGCTTCTAGGGCTAATGGAAGTAGAGGGCAGTGGTAGCAGAGGCCAAAGAGACACTGGCTGTCTGTTTCTCTAATCACACACACATCTGTGATAAGTCTGCACGCAAACACACTCTCAACTCACTCTCTCGTTCTCCATTTCTGTCTCACTCTCGCTCATTTTTTGCTAAAATTCAGGTTTGTTTGTGGAACATGGTTTCTTTAGATTCTATCCCTAACCCTCACACAAACCTTTTGCATTTTCGCTTTTTTGATACATTATTTAGTATTTATCAAGTCATTTTGAAACTGCCAATGTAAGTAATTAGCGTAAAAGCTTGTTTATGCTTGATGTTATGGCATGAAGGCATATATGCAGTCTGTTGTCTGGCATTACATCCTGAGGTACAGCTGTAACAGGCAATTCCTAGCTTGATAATTGGACTTCGATTTGACACTGAGCAAGAAGGGAAATGATCATCTGCATTGATCTTTGTCGCTACTGATTTGTCTACATAACATGACGTACCTAGTTATGTGACCAGCTGCACTGGTTTTAGTAGACCGGTCTGCATGTGAGGAGCATTAACCTTTGAATGAAGCATAAGTGTGAATTACAGAAATATGTGGGTTTATAGAATCACAGACAAAGTCTAGAAATATTAGGGAGGTCATGGAAAAGTCATGAACAGTTTTGTTCCCCTCGCTCCTTTCCCATTGTTTCCTGTCCTGTCCATTACATATGGGGAGAAAAGGCCAGTGTTGCCAACTGATTTTCAAGGGAAGTTGCTAAAGGAAGGTCGATTTTGTTGTAAATGACGTTGTGATGTCACTGTGTGATGACATCATCACGTAGTCACGACGCAAAATTGTGTTACTGCATCAAAACTCAGCAATAAATATATATTACAGTATATGTTAATTTAGTTAGATTTGCTCTTAAATTATATAAATGCAAAATACTGTATTTTTAAACACAACAGTGAATTATTGAAGACTTACACATTACACATACTAATACATGACAGTATGCTACACTCTAAGAAAAATCTGTAAAATAGGGCACAATATGAAGGAATTTTCTGTGTCGATTAGGGTTAGGTTTACAATGGATAATGGATAATATCCTGGAAAATTACTAGTGCCTTTTCCATTTTTCTAGATATTTTTCTAACATGAACTAACTGATCATCAATCGCAGGGACAAGCTACTAACAAGGTATATCATAAATGAACAAATAATTCAATTATTATTATTAATTTGAACAATTGCATATAGCAGCTTACCTTAACTAATGTGATGTGTGTCTTTGATTTTCTCTTTTTGTGTAATTTAGATAAAAATTGTGTGTTTTTTATGATTTGAGTCACTTATCAAAAGTTGCTAAACATTGCCAAATACATTTTAAAAATAGCTACATTTGTTGCTAGGTGCTTTTATAAAAAATCATTAGGGTAGTCTGAAAATTTGATAAATTTAGCAAAAAAAATTGCTAAGTTAACAACACTGGAAATGCCCCAAAATATACACTGCCACTCAAAAGATTGGAGTTGATAAGAATTTTTAATTGTTTTTGAAAGAAGTCTTGAAAGTGTGCTCACCACGGCTGTATTCATTTAATAAAAAATAGCGTAAAACACTAATATTGTGAAATAACTTCTATTTTAATATATTTTTAACTGTAATGTATTCCTGTGATGCAAAGCTGAATTTTCAGCAGCCATTACTCTAGACTTCAGTGTCACATGATCCTTCAGAAAAAAAAAATTTCTGGATTGTTTGATGAATAAAAACAGGGTTCCCACAGGTCATGGAATTTCTGGAATATCATGGAATTTTAAAAGGTCTATTCCAGATATTGAATATCATTGAGTCATGGAATATCAGCGATTTTTGTTTGTTGCTTGAAATTTTTTTGTTCCCATTTATCAAAATGTAATTTTTCTATACCGTATTTTGTTTTATTGCGTTGTTTAATGAGTTTTGCCTATTGTTATGGTTAGGTTATGGTTATGAAAGTATAAAAACCACAAATTAATTTCTGTAGAAATATAAAGTGCATTTTATGGGTAAAAGCAAATAAATAAATAAATAGTGTAAATGTGTGTTTTGTACTAAAATGTCTGTGAACAAGTAAATAAAGCTTGCAAATGGATGGATCCGTTCATTATAGGTCATGAAAATTCAGCTTTTTAGTCACTGAAATTCAGGGAATTTGATGTTTGGCTTAGAGTGGGAGCCCTGTAAAAAGCATTTATTTGAAATAGAAATCTTTTGTAAAATTTAAAATGTTTACTATTACTTTTGATCAGTTTAATACACTCTTGCTAATTAAAGTATTTATTTAAAAAAAAATCTTAAAGGGGTCATTTTTATTATTTTGTATGGTTCTCTGAGGTCCACTTATAATGTTATCAGGATTTTCACATCAAAAATCATCATCATTTAGAAGTAATAGGCTATTTTCTGTCCTGTTTTGACCAGCCTCATCAGAACGCTCTGTTTGAATAGATGTGGCGGAAGTAAAGGAAGTAAATGCCTTCAAAACAGTTGTGTATGTTTGACAGCATACATCCTTCATAGATGAACTTCTGAGATTTAGGTTAAAAATGCATAAATACTCATTGCATATCAAATGATCTTTAACAGACAAGCAATAGTGACATAATAAAAACAGTTACTCACACTTGTGTGATGCGACATTACTGTCGGATCCAATATATTCAGCATAGCATCGTCTTTTAGTTTTGAATCTTTCTTAAAATCCCATGTCAAATTGTGCCTTGTTTGTAAACAAATCCGCAGTAAAATAAAGTAAACAAAAGACCAAGTTCTTACTGACACGGTCTGTATCTTCATTAAAAATAAAGTTTACACACTCTTTCCTAATGTTGGGATCAGAAGGAAGGCAATGCAAAGACTGCTTTTCAACAACTGCACTGCATCTTGTCTTCAGAGTGATCTTTATTGTTTGAGCTCTGCATAGACCTGCGTTTGCCTCTCTCGTTATTTACACTACTAAACAGGAAGCAGGCGTTGATCTTCTTCTGTGAAGGCGGTATTTAGTCACAATATTACATCATATAGTGACACATTACACAACCTGGCTTCAATATAGTTGTTTTTAGACTAACGAGAAAGATTTCTGAAACTTACAGGGTGTTTTTAGAGTACAGTTACCTCTTATATGTCTAAAGATCAAGGGAATTTTGGTTTCTCAGTTCATCACCCCTTTAATAAATAAATGAAAAAAATCTGACCCCAAACTTGTTGCTTCATGTGATTCTATTTTTGTTATGCATGTACACCAAAACTGCTCTAAAAATGCTCTAATAATTATGCATGTTTCTGCAGTAAATATGCAGAATAATTTGAATGAATAAGCATGTGACATATGCACGCCACAGTGCAGCTGCAGAGTGCAAATCCATTGACTTTGTGAAGCCCAGAATATCAGTGCCAAGAATATAAAGTATAGATAACAGTGACACTGTTCAATACATGTGCGTCATTTGCACTCCCCACCAATTCCCTTTCTTTAAACAACTACAGCTTCTTCCCTGAAATGGAGATTTCCAATATTTTAATATTACTTGTTTTGCACTAGAACATATTGTTAATAATGGTTATTAAAAAGGGGTCACACTTTAGTTTAAGGACCATTTCTCACTATTAACTATTAACTGCAGCTTTTTATGGGGTAGGATTAAAGGATCTGAACAAACAGATCTAAATCTAATATACATTTAAATAATGTAATATAATAAAAGGCACACTGAATGATGAATGAAGTCTCTGTGAGAAGTGCATCTCTTGCAGTGCCTGTATCAGATCCATATTCAGTCTACACAGTCTAATCATTACACAAATGGGATGGCCGTCGTCCATTCCACACCTTTATCAGTATGTGTGTGTGTGTGTGTGTGTGTGTGTGTGTGTGTTTGCGTGCATGAGGAAAAAGAGAGCGAGTGTGAAAGGGCGGTGTTTCCCCATGTCAGTGCTCTGTGTGTCTGTCTCAGCACGGCTCAGAGAATGCCACCATGAGCCTGAAAGAGAAACTTAAGCCTGTAAGTACCATCCTTGCCTTGACCTTTATTTATCTCCTCTTCATCCGCTTTCTCTTTTCTTACCTTTGCTGCTGTTGTGTTTCTCACTCACTTTGTCTGATTTTCACCTCCCACACCTGGTTGGGGGAAAAAAAAAATAGGTCAGGACCAGGATGGATTTGACTGACAGCTGATGCCACTCACATAGATCACTGTTAATGATGTTGTTTCAGTGGCAGACACTGTTGACTTTTTGTGACTTGCGAGACATATGCAAACCGAGACGTGTTTTTGCCTGAGGTCGTGTCCCTTCATCTTTATTTAGTTGTTTTGTCTATAGCCGCTCACCATATGTTTGCTTTATTTGTAGTAGTGGTGTGTAATTACACGTTTTTAGTTTGACTTTTGTTTGTTTTTCCATTTTTTTTTATTCACTAGGTGTTTGTTTTATTTGTTGTGGTTGCTTTCACATGTCCCTTTGTTTTATTTTTTCGTTTAGTCTATTGTATTATCTCGTGAACACATCCCTTTATGCATCATGCTTTTGTTTTGCATTTTAAAGCGCAATGTAGCATGTTAAAATCTGTTTATCTTTCAGAAAGCGGTGGATTTGTTTTCTTTTTTATACAAACAATGTATAGTATCAAAAAACTTGTCATGGAAATGTGACCTTAGCTGTGCAAGATAAAGCTTTTGGTGAAGTTTTACACAGTGCTTGTTTTACTTTTGTGTATCTTTATGTGTGTGTGTCACAGCATGCAGACAGTGAGAATGGATTTGCCTGGTTCCATCATTATGAAACAGTGTGTTAGATTATATCAATAAGCACTGATATCTCGCTCCAGTGAATTCGTGTGTGTGCATGTGAGCGCCTTCTGTCATTAGGATCTCTCCAGCACATGGATTTGAATGTGTGTTCACACAGTGTGTTTGTGTGTCTTTGTGTTCACAGACATGTGCAGAAAGCATTGTGACTCCACATGAGTAAATGTTGATACTGTTACAAAATGTGAATAAGATACTCCAAGTGACACATTTGTTTTGATGACTGCTGTTTTGTCTGCGAGCTGTAAATAATAGTTTTCAAGGTCGCTGACTTCTTATTTTGCCATGTGAAATTGAGTGATAACACTATGTGCGCTTATGTGTGTGGGAAAGGTTTTGCCTACTGAATGGGGACCAGATGCCTTTCATTTGATAGCAAAATCTGAAATCACTTCCCAGTGCTCTGTATGAAGAAGAAAAAAAAATGAATAAACACACAACATAAATTCTGAATGGATATCAAGGTTTATGCGAAGTGCAGGGGTAGAAGATATTAGTAGAAAAACAGTAGAGATCTATGGAAAGTCACCACCATCATCAATAAGCTAGCATGTGTATGTGATGACAGATAAGACTTTCTGAACAACTTACAACTTTTGGCAATGGCTATTTACACAATCTAAAAAAAGGCAGATGCTGTTTACACTGTGTGTAAATAGTGGTAGATACTGTTTGCACCATAAAGAGCAGCACACAGCATCTTGTTTGTGTTATAGGAGCAAATGCCCATAGATGCTGTTCAGTACATATAAATAAAATGCATTTTAGTTAAATACATAAGCAGTGGTGGGCAGAATTAGTGAAGATCTCCTTTACCAACTGTTAAGGATAGTTCATTATATTAGGGATACAGGGATAGGCATTAATTATTCACCCTCATATAGTCCCAAACCCGTAAGACCTTTGTTCATCTTCAGAACACAAATTAAGATGTTTTTGGATCAAATCCGAGAGCTTTCTGGCCCTGCATAGACAGCAACACAACTGAAACGTTCAAGGCCTGAAAAGGTAGTAAGGACATCATTAAAATAGTCCATGTGACATCAGTGGTTCAACCATAATTTCATTACACGAGTACTTTTTGCACACAAAGAAAACAAAAATAACAACTTTAAGCAATTTCTTCTCTTCCGTATCACTCTCTGCCACATGCGTTGTATTATTTATTCGTGAACACACATCAAAGACTGACACGGAAGAGAAAAAATGGAACATTTCTATAGAGGGTCAGAAAGCTCTTGGATTTCATCAGAAATATCTTAATTTGTGTTCCAAAAATGAAAGGTCTTACAGGTTTGGAACACAATTTTCATTGTTGGGTGAACTGTCCCTTTAATGGTGACTAGACTTTCTCTAAAATACTGTACATAACAGCTGAACAAGTAAAATAATTAAATAATTATACCTCAAATGAATAGTTTATGCTTTTTTATTCATTTGGTAAGAAGCCATGCATAAAGCACGATAGTGTACAGCCAGACGCGGACAAATAAACCCCTGGTCTTTGCATCAGATAACCATGTTGGGGTTTATTTTCAGTAATGACCGTCCATTATCTCTTACATGTATCTGCTTGTTGTTAGAGACCAGCATTGCTGTAACCTGTACGTCTTCCTTGCTGTCTTTAAGAGCTAAGAACCCTTTCTAAGTGTAAGAGAACAAGACACTGTTCCTTTGTCATTTTATTCAGTATAAAAAATTGTAGGATTGGGGTGTGAGACTATCTGCTTTATTACAACTAATAGCAGAACTAGAGGTGCAGTGAGGGGAGATTGTATCATTCCCTTTAGGAAAAGTGTATTTGGCCAAATCGCTTTTTCTGTTCGAGCTGCTACTGAGTGGAACCTCACCCCTATAAATATTAGAAATTTAAACACATATAGTACATTGAAGATCCAGTTAAAGAAATGGCTTGTTGATAATCAGTGCTGTCAACATTAGGCTGCTATTAGACCTGCTTTCGTTGTCCCCTGCTGGCCTTTTGTTTTGTGTGTTCATGTATTTGTTGACGATTAGCTGATTGTTGATCTGTTGTGTTTTTATTGCATATCTTAGCTTAATAGTATTTTTTTTGTGTCTGTGTATTGTAATTGTTTCTTGCTATGTAAATATGTAATTTTATTCTTTTTAGGGTGACTTTTTACTTCAGTTTTTCAATTGCATTACAATACAGTTTTAGATACTATGCAGAGTAATGGTAGTATTTGTAAAAGCTGACATACTAATTGGAAGCAAATTATTTCATAATTATATGAATAATTTTTATGCAAAATCCACAACAGATGCAAATTTTCTATGCAAAATCCACAACAGATGCTGTCTGCACACTAAATGACAACTAACACATGAAAGTTAACCACACATATATTTATTTATTTATTATTGTATTTTAATTTTAGTACTTGAGCTTGGCACCATGGCAAGTTTTTCCATGTAATATTTATAAAATATAAACTTATGGATGGACCTTGTTGGAACACAACAATTCTTTCAATATGATCATATTGATTTAGACAGGCAAGGTCAGCAGTAATAACCTCTCATGCCGTACTTTGACAGCTAATCAGTGTGGGAGACTCTTTCAGCCTTTTTAGGTCTCATTTGGTTTGACCTGTTGGAAATGTTCCACACCCTCTCTCACCACTCCCTGTCGATTTCTCTTTTTTTCTCTGTAAATCGGTGCATTTAGGCAGTTAAGCCTGTTTGTTCAGCAACCCAGCTTTTTGTTCCCTTGGATTCAGAAAGCTGGAATCATCCACCTATCCTGTACTGCTTTCTTTCTTTACTTTAGATCTGCTGTGTTTGTATAGTATGTTTATGGTAAAGATTACTGTGATGAAGTGTCTGTTTTTAGGTAGTGGACTTTCTTCAGTTTTTCTGTGGATGTTGTGAGAACATGGACAAGGAGCCTCTCATTGTCGTACCGGTCAGTACAGACTGCAGTTTATGCAGGATACACGTTAATATTGTATTCAGAAATATTTTGTAAATATGTACATTTGCAGATGTTATAGCTTATTGGCGTTTTCTCACTTAATTGTATATGATATGGCTAATAGACAGAAAAAATTGTCATAACAAATTTCTGTGATGTCAATTTGAATAATTGGTAAGTGGTGGCAGGTAAATTGCAATAAAACCATTCAAAGCTGTTATATAAGCCATTTATTTATTTAAAAAGGGCAATTCTGAGACATAAAGTGCTAAAGAAAAGTAAAAGTCCTGATTTATATTCATACACTGCAAGAAAAATGCATGTCTCATCACATCGCTTGATAGTAGACTGTATACGGTTGTGATTATTTGCATTAGGTTGTCATGTGTTCTGAAATTTGTATAAATGAAAAAGAAAGGAAGACTGAAAAGCAAGTAATACTGTGTGCATACTCATTTATCAGGAAAAAAAAATGTGCCGTGCTAGGTTTGAGATTTAGTTTTATTATTATTTGAACATATCCTTGAAAACCATGGCTACCGTTATAGTAATTTACTGCTTGCTTACAAAATAGTTTTTTTCCATCCCAAAACAACTCTTTCAGATCGACCAACTTTTTCCACACGACTGATGTTCAAGTGATCAACTTGTAGTTTCCATGGCAGCCAGGGGTTGTCTGTGTGAGCGGTAATCACAGGCTGCTAATGGTGTATTAAAGGAGTGATTTTCTTTTAGGGAAAAGCTCTAGCAGAAAATAGGTCTCAGTGTGAAATAGTTCAACGGATGCATATATAGCCCAGCGCTTGCAACATACTTGTTGACATTATGTGTTCGACATAAAAAATACTTGCTGCATAATGTCTCTTACTTTGGTTCTGTTTAATTGGTATAGTTTTTGGACTTTTTGTCTCTTTGGCATCTATGGTTCTATGAAGAACCTTCAACTTTCAATTGAACAAAACGTTCTTTATAGTGAAAAACTACTTCAGATTATTAAAAGGTTTAGTTTGCTTCCAGAATAAACATTGCCTGATAATTTACTCAAGATGTTCACATCTTTCTTTCTTCAGTCGAAAAAGAAATTAAGGTTTTTGAGGAAAATATGCCAGGAGTTTTCTCCATATAGTGGGCTTTAATAGGGATCAACGGGTTGAAGGTCCAAATTGCAGTTTCAGTGCAGCTTCAAAGGGCTATACACAATCCCAGCCGAGGAATAAAGGTCTTATCTAGCGAAACGATCAGTCATTTTCTTAAAGAAATACAAATTTTTTAATAGCATTTTTTAACCACAAATGCTCATCCTGCACTAGCTCGATTCCATGCATTACGTAATCATGTTGAAAAGTTCAGGGCTTGATGTAGGCAGAAGTACCAACCCAGTGTTTACAAAATGAACGTGCAAAGAAAGTCCACTTTTTACAAGAAAAGGTAAAACAATGATGTCAAATGATTTTGAAGTTGGGGGAGAAAATGAGATAGAGTTTTTTGCCCTACCCTACCGTTTTACACCAAAGTACACAGGCAAAGATCTAACCACGTGTGACCTTTTCAAAGTGACTATGTAATGTGTAAAGTTCAGCTTGTGCAATAAAAAATAAATGTTTTTTTTTTTTTTAGAAAATGACCAATTGTTTTCCTAGACCCTTATTCCTTGGATAGGATCATGTAGAGCCCTTTGAAGATGCATTGAAACTGCAATTTGGACCCTTAACCCATTGATCCCCATTGAAGTCCACTATATGGAGAAAGATTCTGGAATATTTTCCTCAAACACCATAATTTCTTTTTGATTGAAAAAGAAAGACATGAATTTTTAGACTGCATGGGAGTGAGTAAATTATCAAGATTTTTTTATTCTGTAAGTGAACTAATGCTTTAACATGTTTTTCACACTAAGAAAAAACTTTGTTTAAGAACTGTTCTCTGAAAGGTTCTTTTAGGAAGCCACAATGCTTCTTCTATGGCTTTTCTATGAAAACCCCCTTTTGGATCCCTTGTTTTTAAAAGCCAGTGATTGATCTTTGATGAGAGTAGAGGGAGATAATGGAAAGCTCTAGTGACGTGACAGAGGAGGCGAATGGCTGAACTGATCCAGAGCCCATTGCAAAGCCTCTCAGTAACAATACAAACTCTAGCTATTAATATCTGAGAGCGTGTGAATTCACAGTTGACTGTGAATGTTAAAGGTTGGATGTCAATAACATCAAACCCCATTGTTTTTGTGTCTTTTAACTAAACATCATGACGTCAAACCTGTGCCATAGACACCATGTTAACTGAACAATGATTTAAAGGTGCACTAACTTTGTTCAAGATTTATATACTGACACCATGGATCCATCTTCCACACTGTGTTTTTGTCTTATCCTGAATCACTATGGTACGCCTATAAGTGTTTATATTCAGAATATTGTAAATCTGTCGGGATGACAACTGCACTGGAGTAGTCCAGTACCTTTGTGGCTTGTCATATCCATAAACAGAGAAAAGTAGCTCTGGCTACAGTCTTCTTCTGTGGGACGCATGCAGTTTTGTTTATTTACCGCTAGAGTTATGCAAAAGTTGCATTGTGTATTTTTCATTTTTCCTCTGTTCGGCACACAAAACTATTGTGTGACTTGAGACTACTATTATGATATATTTATTGTGTGTTTTGTTTATTTTCCATATGTGACCCTGAACCACAAAACCAGTCATAAGGAATTTTTTTATTGAGATTTATACATTGTCTGAAAGGTGAATAAATAACCTTTCCACTGATGTATGGTTTGTTAGGATAAGACAATATATGGCCGAGATACAAAATCTAGAATCTGAGGGTGCAAAAAAAAATAAAAATAAAAAATTCAAAATATTGAGAAAATCTTTACTTAATATCCTAATGATTTTTGGCATAAAAGAAAAATCGATACTTATGACCCATACAGTGTATTTTTGGCTATTGCTACAATTATACCCGTGCTACTAAGACTTTACTAAGGTTTTGTGGTTCAGGGTCACATATTTGTTATGAATGATACAGATTTGGATTAAGAATTAAATAATCACAGATTCTTCAAGGTTTGGTTCGTTTCCCTGTTTATTTCTCTGTCGTTATTCCTATAGCATTGCATTTGGACCACTTCAAGCAGTGCAGTCGATTAACAGAGACAGACCCCCGTGGCGCATTTCTTCAAGCCGTGCCCTTTAAAATTTGATCTGGTCTGTAGGACGTGGCTGCTGCCCTTCCTTTTAATAATGGCACATGTCAAGAGGAAGAGGGGACTTAGACATTGAAGAGCAAAGCATGAAAGATGAACAGATGTCTGCATTTCACACACTGTCTGTACATCTCTAAAGCTTGTGTGAGTTGAACGGGGAAACGACAATACAGTTCAGAGCATTGAGTGAAATGTCTGTTTCTTTAAAATGCCATCTAGATAACATCTAGTGTGTGTGGGGCTATTGAGGTATCTTCTGACATTTTGTACTCATAGACATTGTCATGGGCCTGTTTGTTTGTATAATTACTTTTTTTGGGGGGTACTGAAGCACTGTGCTGAATTATTCTGTGTTCATAACACTAGTTATTTTTTTCAAAAAGTTGCTAATTCATTTGCAAATAAAGCACTGTTTCCATCCCATGTATTTAAGAGAATAAAATCATCACTTTCTGAGAAACTGACAAAAAAGTATTAAATAGTTCACCCCAAAAAATGAAAATTACCCCATGATTTACTTACCCTCAAGCCATCCTGGCTGTATATGACTTCTTTCAGACAAATACAATTTGAGTTATATTAAAAAATGTCCTGACTGTTCTACAGTTCTAAGCTTTGTCATTGCAATGAATGGCTGTTGAGATTTTGAAGTCCAAAATCTACACCTACGTCCATGTCATCCATTGGATGACAGTTAGCGAAAGAGATTACGGTTTAATTTTTTTAAATATGGATATTTTTCTTACACAAACACATCAATTCACAAGGCCTTTATTAACCCCCAGGGGCCGTGTGCAGTACTTTTTTATGATGGATGGATGCACTTTATTGGACTTCAAAACCTCAACACCCATTCACTGCCATTATAAAGCTTGGAAGAGCCAGGACATTTTTTTAATATAACTCCGATTGTATTTGTCTGAAATTTGAAAGTCATATACACCTAGAATGGCTTGAGGGTGAGTAAATCATGAAGTTTCTCAAAATTTGCATAGAAATAAGTGATGTTTTAATGCTTTTAAAGGGATAGTTCACTCAAAAATTTAAATTCTGTCATCAAATAGTCATTTACCCTCATGTTTTTCTAAACCTGTAAGATCTTTTTTATCTTCTGAAAAGAAATTAAAGGTATTTTGGATGAAATCCAAGAGATTTCTGACCCTGCATAAACAGCAGCACAACTGACACGTTTTAGGTCCAAAGAGGCAGTAAGGACATTGTTAAAATTGTCCATGTGACATCATTGATTCAACCGTAATTTTATGAAGCTACGAGAATACTTTACAGGCACAAAGACTTTATTCAACAATATTTTAATATCAATTTTGAGGAATTATGTTGTGTTTTTGTAATTTTTGTTATATAATTTTTTATAATAATATTTTATTTTATTTTTATTTCGTTTTTGTAAATTTTTAGTTATTAATTTTATTGCTTGAACTAGCAGCATTTTTGAATCTAATATTTACTTCAATTACAAAAATGTTTTTACTAGTTCTAATTTTAGTTCCCTTTCAGACTACAGACTAAAGAATTTTTCTGGTTGATAGTATTTATTCAGTTTAACCATTCGTTCCATGTTTATTAATAAACCATATAAATCATAATAATGAGCCTTTAATTGCCTACGTAACCTAATAAGCGCTCAATTAAGCAAATACAAAAAAAAGCTTGCCATAGGGCAATGGCAGATATAATAATTATGAATGTGTCAGGGTAAAACAGCAAGGAGACTGCATTAACGTTTTAATATTTTATTGATAAACTAGTGCTTTCTTTGGTTTCGGCTCAAGAGATGAAGTTGGCGACACTGACTAGTCATCTCCGCAGGAGTGATGCGCCTATATGCATGTTTCATATGGATTACATAATCTGAGAACATTTGTTTTCTATTTAAATTGGTTCATTTGAAAGTAGACATTTCACTTTCTATAGATATATTTTTCATGTCTGTAAGGCAAGTATACATGGAATTTCGAAGTTTCATGCTCAAGTTCACAGAGAGATGGCAGAAAATGCATCCTCTTTGCTTTAATTATTTTACAAAGGCAAAACGTTTTGTTATTATTCTGAGTGCACACAAATAAATGTAAAATCTTTACAGATTCGAAAGATCTGTTAGTTTTATCTGCATGGCCAAAAATGACGGAGTATTTTAAGAGAAAGTGACAGCATGGGCACCTCCATCTGTCATGCAATAAGTGTGCTACTATTCATCTTCCACACAAAATACATATTTGAGGTTGATGAATGATAGGTGAGCATTGTCCTGCCCGATATACTGTATTACCACATAGACCAACCGTTAACGATCTGTCTGTCACAGACTGTGTGATTATGCCACTTCCTGTGGATTGTGTGACTAATAAAATTTTGGTCGACCAAGCCTCTTACCTATGACTAACCAGTTGGTCCAGTTGGTGTAATTATAATCTCTGACAGCAAAGCTGGCAGCAAACTGTCCATGCTAACCTTGACCCCTTGCATCCATCGAATTTCAATTAAAAACCTTTACCTTTCTCTATCATTCTCTTCCCAGGTACTCTCACTTGGGGCAGATGTGCTTCCTGAGTACAAGCTTCAAGCTCCACGCATCCACAAGTGGACCATCCTACACTACAGCCCGTTCAAGGCAGTATGGGACTGGATCATCCTGCTCCTGGTGCTCTACACGGCCGTATTCACGCCCTACTCGGCCGCCTTCCTCCTCAATGAGCAGGAGGACGAGAGGAGGCGTACCTGTGGCTACACCTGCAACCCCCTCAACGTAGTGGACCTGGTGGTGGATGTCATGTTCATAATCGACATCCTCATTAATTTCAGGACCACGTATGTCAATCACAACGACGAGGTGGTCAGCAATCCCACTCGCATCGCTCAACACTACTTCAAAGGCTGGTTCCTCATAGACATTGTGGCTGCGATTCCCTTCGACCTGCTCATTTTCAGATCAGGTTCAGATGAGGTGAGATGTGACATGCTAACTAGGTAGTATATTAATCAATGTTATATTTCAAATGCACAGCTAGAACAGTGCGTACATTTGTTAAACTTTCTAGATTTAGAAGAACCACTTTATCAGTCAATAAATCATCAAGAGTATTGATCGCAGTGTAATAATGTTGATTGCGTTTGTTATTCTGAATGTTCTATTGACCTGTAGATACTACTATATTGATGATGTATTCAGAAAAGGTGAAGGTCACTTCTACAGAATAGGGTTGGTCTACAGTTGAGGTCAAAATCTGCAAAATGTTAATAATTTTTTACCAGAATAAGAGGGATCGTACAAAATGCACGTTATTGATTATTTAATATTGAATAAGATATTTCACATAAAAGGTGTTTACACAAAGTCCACAAGAGAAATAATACAAATAAAAATAAATCTTTTCACACTGAGGACAACTGAGGGACTTACATGCAACTGTTGCAAAAGGTTCAAACGCTCACTGAGTGCCAGAAAGAAAAAAGCATGCATTAAGAGCAGAACAGAATGGAGATGTGTAAATTTTTTTAAATTTTGTCTAAAAATCATATTTCTTCATTTAGTACTACACTTCAGAGGCTACAAATATAGTAGTCTCACCCAGCCAGACCTTCAGACTGACGGCAGAAGGTCTGGGAACTTTAGCTGCTTTGAATGGCCAAGACCCGCCCATTAGGCCATATGACTGACAGGTAAAACAACCAATCAGGTTATACAGACCGGTAACAGACCGGTGTTTGAAACTCTCAGACATATTTTAAAGATTCTATGCAGCGAACTTTACATTTTTCACATTCTTTTGAAAATCCAGCATTTAGTTGATCCTAATAGGCCCTCGTCGTCACCGTTGTAAACATAACGACTTTCGTGGCTGGGTGCCACGGCATTTTTGTTTCCAGGCGGAATGTTAAAGAACGTGACCCGGAAATCCCGTATAATCTAACCAATCCGATGACGACTTCGAAACTCCTGAAGTGTTTCCAGATAAGTGTGCCATATGCATCAAACTGAGGCTGAGACTACAAATATAGTTACATGTTTGCCTCGAGACAAAATAAGTTACATTCAAAAAGTTTTCAATCTGAATTAATTGTTTTTCCTTCTGAAGCATCAGTAAGTGTTTGAACCTCCTGTAATAGTTGCATATGAGTCCCTCAGTTGTCCTCAGTGTGAAAAGATGGATCTCAAAATCATAGAGTCATTGTTAGAAAGGGTTCAAATACACAAAAATGCTGGAAAGCCAAAGAATTTGTGGGACCTTAAGGATTTTTCTAAAGAACAGCAGGCAGTTTAACTGTTCAGGACAAACAAGGGACTCATGAACAACTGTCACTACACTACACTGTGGATCATTCAGCAACACAGTATTAAGAATCAAGAGGATGTAAACTTTTGAACGAGGTCATTTTTATGCATTCAGCTATTTTTTTCTTTTGTGGACTATATGTAAACATCTTTTATGTGACATCTTATTCAGGTCAAATTTGGCATTAAAAAAATAAATGACTTTGACCCATACAATGTATTGTTGGCTATTGCTACAAATATACCTTTGCTACTTATGACGTGGTCCAGGGTCACATGTAACGGTTGCTTAATGATTGCAGTAACAATTCCCACAAGTATGTGTTTTTGTGTGCCAATTATGCAGACTAAATAAAAAAGGAGTGATTGTACAAACTAATTTATACTCTCAAACTTGTCCTTCCAGCCTCAAACCACGACACTGATTGGTCTTCTGAAGACTGCGAGGCTGCTGCGATTGGTGCGAGTAGCAAGGAAACTGGACCGTTACTCTGAGTACGGCGCGGCAGTGCTCTTCCTCCTTATGTGCACCTTTGCCCTCATCGCTCACTGGCTGGCATGCATCTGGTACGCCATTGGCAATGTGGAGCGCACCAGCTCTGCCCGGATTGGAGGCATGAAGATCGGCTGGCTGGACAACTTGGCTGACCAGATTGGCAAACGTTACAATGA
This sequence comes from Cirrhinus molitorella, assembly GCA_033026305.1. Taxonomy (NCBI): domain Eukaryota; kingdom Metazoa; phylum Chordata; class Actinopteri; order Cypriniformes; family Cyprinidae; genus Cirrhinus; species Cirrhinus molitorella. The sequence continues at coordinate 32,371,263 of CM065117.1, read as the reverse complement.
CAACGATTCCTTTTCCGGGCCCTCCATCAAGGACAAATATGTAACTGCACTATATTTCACCTTCAGTAGTTTGACCAGTGTGGGATTTGGAAATGTCTCTCCTAACACCAACCCTGAGAAGATTTTTTCCATTTGTGTCATGCTCATTGGCTGTAAGTGCACTACATTCATTATCTATATTAGGCATGACAACTAAGGCTTCACTAGGAATTTCAACAACTTAAACATTATTATATATACAGTACCGTACAAAGGTTTGGGGTCACAGACATTGTTTTGATTTCAGAATGGCGTGAAAGATTGGCTTGTGTTCAGTAAAGATTACCTTTTTTTTGTATTTTTATTTTAATTTGTGAACTTTTCTCAGTTTTTAATATTAACATGCTATTTTCTTTTTTTATTTGGGGTCTGTAAGTTTTTTTTTCCATGGAAATTAATACTTCAGTTCAAAAATTACACATTAAATACTCCTTTATAGTATTACAAAAGATTTCTGTTCCAAATAAATGCTGTTCTTTTAAATCTTGAAACACAATGTGTCACAGTATTTGCAAAATATCAAGAAGCAAAACTGTTTCCAACATTGATAATAATAATAATAATAATAATAATAATTGTTTCTTGAGTTGCAAATCTGCATATTAGAATGATTTCTGAAGGATTATGTGACACTGAAGTGACACTGGGGTAATGATGCTAAATATCTTTGCCTTCACAAGAATAAATTTCACAATAACACAAATTAAAATAGAAAATTTTATGTTGTAATAATATTTCTTAATATTACTGTTTTTACTGTATTAAAAAAATATATATGCTGCCTTGGTGAGCTTAAGAGACTTAGAGAGACATGCTCTTGGCTGATGATTATCTTTGTTGTTCTTCTTTCTTTCTTTCCAGCCCTGATGTATGCCAGTATCTTTGGCAATGTGTCAGCTATAATTCAGAGATTGTATTCAGGCACAGCTCGCTATCACACTCAGATGCTACGTGTGAAAGAGTTCATCAGGTTCCATCAGATCCCAGGAGGCCTTCGGCAACGACTAGAAGAGTACTTCCAGCACGCCTGGTCCTACACTAATGGCATTGACATGAACGCTGTGAGTAACAAACACGCACATAACTTTCACATACCTGAAGTATTACATGAATATACAGTTGAGGTCAAAAGTTAACATACACTTTGCAAAATCTGCAAAATGTTAACTATTTTACCAAAGTAAGAGGGATCATACAAAATGCATGTTATTCTTTATTTAGTACTGACCTGAATAAGATATTTCACATATCAAATGTTCACATATAGTCCACACGAGAAAATAATAGTTACATTTATATCAAATGACCCTGTTAAAAAGTTTATATACTCTTGATTCTTAATACTGTGTTGTTACCTGAATGATTCACAGCTGTGTGTTTTATGTGTTTGTTTTGTTTATTGATAGTTGTTCTAGAGTCACTTGTTTGTCATGAACATTTAAACTGGCCGCTGTTCTTCAGAAAAATTCTTCAGGTCCCACAAATGTTGTTTTTTCAGCATATTTGTGTGTTTGAACCCTTTCCAACAATGACTGTGAGATTTTCAGATCCATCTTTTCACAGGACAGCTGAGGGACACAAATGCAACTATTACAGAAGGTACAAACACTCACTGATGCTCCAGAAGGAAAACCGATGCATTAAGAGCCAGGGGTGAAAACTTTTTGAATTTGAAGATCAGGGTGACTATAACTTATTATGACTTCCGGGAAACATGTAAGTATCTTCTGTGGCTTCTGACGGCCAGTACTAAATGAAAAAAAAATTACATTTAGGCAAAATAATAAAAAAATACACATCTTCATTCTGTTCAAAAGTTCACACCCCTGGCTCTTAATGCATCGTTTTCCCTTCTGGACCATCAGTGAGCACTTTCTGTAATAGTTGCATATGAGTCCCTCAGTTGTCTTCAGTGTGAAAACATGGATCTCAAAATCATAGTCATTGTTGGAAATACACAAAAATACTGAAAAAAGAATTTATGGGACCTGAAGGATGTCTTGATTTATCCTATATCCTATGTTTTGATTTATCCTTGGTGTGCTATTTTTTATTTTCTGGGGATTAATTCCAATGTGAAAAATATTGTACATGTTCAATGCTGCATAATGTTGTCATTTTCTCCTGTCCTGTTATAGGTGTTGAAGGGTTTTCCTGAGTGTCTGCAGGCTGACATCTGTCTGCATTTGAACCGCAGTCTGCTGCAGAATTGTAAGGCATTCCGGGGGGCGAGCAAAGGCTGTCTGCGGGCCCTGGCCATGCGTTTTAAGACCACCCATGCCCCACCCGGTGACACTCTGGTGCACAATGGAGACGTTTTAACCGCACTGTATTTCATCTCCCGTGGCTCCATAGAGATTCTCAGAGAGGATATAGTCGTGGCCATTTTAGGTTTGACGACTTTCTAGTTTTGTCCATTTTATTTTTTTATTTAAGTGGTTCATTGGCTTGTTCATAGGGGAACCATATACAGCACCTTTTTCAAATGGTTGTGTTTGAACCATAACAAGAATCCCATTTCCCTCCTCAGATTTTAGTTATGCTGCTCCACTCTCACAAGTTTGCTATGCATGGTAATTTACTACAACGGCAAAAGCTGTTTTGAAACACTTTTTATGCTTTTCTGAGGTCTAAAAGTCTTGTGTGGGGGCCCTATAATATCTTCTAACCTTGATATCTTCAGGAAAAAAAAAAATATTGTAATGTTTTTTAATCCTTTCCCAATTCAACTAAGTGACAAAGAGAGAGTTAGAAAACCCTGGGGGGCGGAGTCAAAAGTATAAATTATTATATTATTATTTATATTGTTATCAAACAATTACATTCATTTAGTAACATATCTTAGTGTAGGCTACATCTTTGTAGTTTTATAATTAATTATCCTCTTATTGATCCACCAGTTCACATTTACAACTTGGTGTTTTCTGTGTAAAAATAAGGGTTAGTTTTTGGCCTTTAATTCTCTGCCAGCAGGTGGCGCTTTTCGCCATGAATATAGCCGTTTCCTTGGTAACCTCAGAAAACAAAGCAGAGCATTTGACTTTGAAACTTGCAGCGCTGATATTTAATCAATTAGATAATATTCAACCTTGAAATATGTTGACGTGATTATTCATATAATGAGGTTTGGGCAAATTACAAGAGTTTTACCAGCGGCGAATGAAACATATAAAGTACACTCAGTTGGATTTTTTTAATAGAAAGATTAAAAATACGGGGGAAATACAGGAAAATATTTAAACGGGATGATAGGATAGAATGATAAAATACGAGAGAATCCTGGGAAAAATGAGAGGGTTGACAGATATAGGTTCTTTATTAGGGTCACTACACAGTAGCCATACTAAAATGCAGCTTTATAGTGCCCCTTAGTGGTTGAACTCTTTTGAATGTTGTACATGAAGCCTATTTGGTACCCAAATGTGATGCTATACTTTCTATATTTCTCTTTCTCTTCTAATTATTCCAACTCCTGCCTCTTTTTCTTTTTCGACTGTAGGTAAGAATGATATTTTTGGGGAGCCCATCAGTCTATATGCCAGGCCGGGCAAATCAAATGCGGACGTGAGGGCTCTGACATACTGTGACCTGCACAAAATCCTTAGAGACGACTTGCTGGAAGTGTTGGACATGTACCCTGATTTCTCAGACAGCTTCTGGAGTAACCTAGAGATCACATTCAACCTTCGAGATGTAAGCCACTCAAACTCACACAATACGTTTTGGCCAACTGCAAGTTGTTATTTGTGTTTCTGTACATGTTTTCTGTAATTCTGTGAGTTACTGAAGCTTGTGTGTATCAGGCAGACAGAATCATGCATCCAACCCCAAGCGAGGACTCAGAATGTGGGTACCGCCGACCCAGACATCGGAGGAACCCCTTACAACGTAATCGACCTGGTAAAACAGCCCATCTAGTCCAGGAAGGCCACAAAAATAATTTTGCTCCAGGAATATATTTTTCTGATCTTTCTCTTCTCTTTTACATCACTCAGATGGGATGGACCGAGATGGGATGGACACATACCCAGTCCAGTCCTGTTCGCCTGTGGGAAACCACCGGGGGGCAATACCGCTCTCACACTGGGAGGAGTTATGCAGCAATACCAGTGCTGCTACCTTGTCCAGTGAGGAGGACTTGAAGCCCTTGGTATCTGGCCGAGGGGAAATGTACTCGCAAGGGACAGAGATGCAAGAATACTCCCCTTCTGCAGTCAGCCTCATGCCCCCAGGCAACAGCACAGCTTCGGCCATGGGAGGACCACTGGGAGGGACACATCAGTACACAGGTAGCAGGATTAGGTTTGGTGCTTCATGAATCATAGTTAAATATAAATTAAATATCCGCGAGTGGTGCTAAAAAGTTATTGATCGATCACGTTTGAAAATAGTGTACAACCCATGGATAGGGCAACCCATTCTCACGGCAAATTGTTTAACCACACTATTATATCATAAAGTGGCACATTCCACAACCTGTAGTTTTTGGCAGATATATAAGCTGCTTTTGGACTAATAAGAAAGTTTTGTGTTCTGAAACTTACAGGATGTTTTTATACTACAATCAATGTTCATGACTCCTTTAACTTGTCCATTACTCTGTATCTTTCTGTTCCTTTTGATCTGTCTGCTCATTCTTTATCTACACAGCGGCTCCTCTGAACATGTCTGGGTTATACGCCTATTTGCCCGACCGCAGGGCCAGTCAGTACTCAGAGAGTCAGAGACGTTCCTCCGCAGTTCAGGCCTGCTACCACCACCACAGCGCCTGTGTCGAGGACAGACCGAGTCAACTGCAGGCGCGTCTGGAGCTGCTGCAGTCGCAACTCAACAGGTCAGATATCCAGAGGAAAAAAAAAACAAGCTTTTAATGGCAACATCTGCAGTTGTATATTATTATTATTATTATAACTGTTTCTCTCTCTTTATTTCTCTGAAGATTGGAGACCAGGATGACAGCTGATATAAATGTGATCCTGCAGCTGCTGCAGAGGCAGATGGCACCTGTACCCCCTGCCTACAGCGCTGTTTCCCCTGAACCACTGACCCACCCCGCTCATCCCACCAGTCTGTACACCACAGCAACGCACAGCACTATGCCATCTTTCCAGATCAATGACAGTTCATCACCTGGTAAGGTAGGTTGTCATGTGAGCAATGAGAGAAAAAGGGTGTGATACTTTCACTCATTACATAGAGGAACTATGTGAAGTATTAGTAAGCAGTAAGTATTATATTAAGTAAAGATCATGTTCCATGAAGATATTTTGTACATTTCCTACCATAAATATGTCAAAACATAATTTTTGATTAGTAATATGCATCGCTAAGAACTTCATTTGACAACTTTAATGATGATTTTCTCTATATTTTAGATCTTTTTGCACCCTCAGTTTCCAGATTTTTAAATAGTTGTATCCCAACAAACCATACATCAATAAAAAAGCTTATTTATTCAATTTCTAAATCTCAATTTAAAAAATTTACCCTTATGACTGGTTTTGTGTTCCAGGGTTACATATATGACAGTCCTCTTTCAAGGGGAACTAAGCAGGCCAAGACAATCATTACTATAAATACATGATGTTTTTCAAAAAAAAAAAAGAATAATAATAAAATAATAATAATTAGATATTACATATTTATATTCTATTCTGCTTCTTTCTTTTTTTTTCTTTCATTTTTACAAAACTATATACAAATGCTTGGGCTTTTAACAGAATAAAAGAGTCACAACTATCCTCGTGATTTTTTATTCTTTTGATTAAAGCTAAAAAAAAAGACAAAAAGTACATACATTAATACTCTATTAGAGATACATTATAAACCAAAAGGATAAAGTGATCAACAAATAGAAATATTTATTTATTTATTATTATTGTATTTTATTTTATTTATTATTATCATTTTATTATATTTTACATTTTATTTTATATGTATACTATATGTTGTGTTATATATTTTTTTTTTTATATTTTATGTTATTTTATATATTATTTTAACATTTAATTATTTAATACATTTGTTTATCTAATATTATATTTTTATATTTTGTTTTATATTTTATAGTATGTTTTGTTATATTTTATTTACATTTTTTGTTATGTATATTTTATTTTTTTACATTTTATCTTATATTTTATAATATATTTTCACATATATATATATATATATATATATATGTTACCCCCTTTGAAAACTATGAAAACAAACCTCAGTTTTGTAGAGAATAAGTGCTGTCTTTGCATGACTAGTATTACCAAGATGGCAGCGAATAAACTGACATTGGTAAAATAGTGATTGCCACCACCTGATATACTTGTCAGTTAGACTGATCTCTTTGTTCTTACATTATCATCTGGCTAAGTGAATCTTTGTAGTGAGCATGTTACATATCCATTGAACTGGATCTGTTTTATCCACAGAGCCCTGACCTGGACAGCTTCAAAGAGAAGTCTCCAGACTCTTTGTCCAGTGGGATCCATCTAACCGTCGCCTCCAATGACACCATGTCCATGTCCCCAGAGACAGAGCTGGCTGTGCCCACAGGACTGAATCCCCCCGGAGAGCCTCATCTACAGCCCCCGGGACAGCTGTGTAGAATCCTGCGCTTCCCATCGCTCCCGGACAGCCTGGAGAGTCCGAGCACGCTGGAGGGATCACCGGAAATTCAGAGGCACGTGTCTGATCCAGTCTTACCTGGAAGCTAGAGCCCAAAAACAGACTATTGTCCCTTCTGATACGCATTTACGGTTTCCCTTTTCAAACAGCTCATTATTGCACTTCTGCAATAAAATGTGTTGATGTTGCTCATTAGCTAAAAGAATGTCCAGTAGAGAAAACGGTGACTGTAGATTTCTCTGGATCTCTGAGGTGTTTTGTCTCATATCCCTTCTCGTTCAGAGCAGGAATTTTTCCGCTGACGCGAGAGTATTTGGTAACGCTGCTTAAATTTTGTGTTATCGAATATGACGAGAAGCTCAGCGGGCAATAAAGACAAGATCAAAGAGTCAAAGAGAGATACTACATTATGCTCACCTGCCACCATCATGTAATACTTGTACATTTTGTCTGTTTGAGATTTGTCATTACATGCTAAACCTCATCTTGTTTTCTTACGTCAGCTGAGATTCAGAGGTCGGATCCTCTGAGGAAATGACACATATACCTGGGCTTTCGGTGATTAATGAACTGCGTGTGTGTACTGATATTGCAAAAGTGCAACATTTTCTTTTCAATGTATAGATTTTCTAATTATATACTATTATAAATATATATATTTTTTGTGTCAGGTTAGATGTTTGACCCATTACTACATCATTTGACTACAAAAATGAGGCTTTGTATATTTGGTTTCATAGAAACCAAATAGGCATGCATTCAGGGTTATGATATGATATTTCTCACTGAAGTGGTTATCTTAACTGCTGATGGGTGGTGTGACTGTGTGTGTGTGTGTGTGTGTGTGTGTGTGTGACTGTGTGTCTGTGTGTGTTAAGACTTACGTGTGATCTTTTGGAAATGCGAACACTGAATTCGAAAGAGAAAACTTTTCAGTCTTGAAGGACTTTCTCTTCAATTCTTGACGTTCTGATGATGGGAGAAAGAAAAGGACTGTTTTTGTAAATCACTTTTTGAGATAAAATCAGTGTAAAGTTTGTTTTACCTCTGCAATGTAAGCAGATGAATGTATGTAAAATGATTGGGAACCTTTTTTGGACTGTAAAGGTTTTCAAAAGCACACAATTATTATTATTTTTTAGATTAAATGTTATTTATAAAGGAGTACTAATTGTGCACCGGGATTAAGATATCGTTCTCTGTCTCTTTTTCTTCATTCTTTCATTTTACTATTAATGCAGTGATATTTAGACAGATATTTAGTTCACCCATAAATAAAAATTCTGTTATTAATTACTCACCCTCATGTCTTTCCAAACCTGTAAGACCTTCGTTCATATTCTGAACACAAATTAAGATATTTTTGATGAAATCTGAGTGTTTTCTGACCCTGCATAGACAGCAACGCAACTGACACATTCAAGGTACAGAAAGGACATTGTTAAAATCAGTTGTCTAACCTTAATGTTATGAAGATACGAGAATATTTTTGTGCAGTGTTCCCCTGGTTCTTCAATAAAACTATAATACTTTAAACATGAAACTAGTAAAAATGAAAATTAGATTCGATTGCTGTATTAAATTAAGACCTGCTCATGTTAAATCTTTTTATTTTTACACCTTTTTACAGCATTGCTCACTATAACCAATCACACGTGACAGTTTAGAATGCAGTGGCCAATCAGAGGCATTCAGAATAGTCATTATTGAAACCCCAAGTTTTTTTTTTCAGTCTAAAAAAATTCAGGATATGGGGGCAGAAAATGTATATGTATATCATTTCATATAGTTAATATCACACAAATTTTTCCACAAATATCACAAATGTGATACTGATTTAATACAACAGTTCAATGAACTAGAAGTTAATATTAAGAGACTTACGTTTTAGACACCATATTGCCTGTTTTTGCTCTATTTCGCCAACAAAAAATGGTTCCACACAGCCACAGCACTGTTTTGCATCTTTAAACAACATGATGGTGTTTTGTTCCTGAATGAATCAACCGTTTAAATGATTCGGTTCAATCGCAATGGCTCACTTCTTAAAGGGTACATAACATACACAGTCTCACCTAATCATGTTAATCTTGAGTAACTATAGAGTAGTACTGCATCCTTAATATCTCCAAAAAGTATATAAATGAAAAATGCAGCTTTCCGATTCTCTCTGGAAAAAGCCAAGCTTCTGGAGGCGTGCTGCAGGCGGAGCACTCACGCTAGGATTGCCAATAAAACACAGACATTTGATGCCGTTTCACTTACCATCTGCAGTTCTGAATCATGAGTGGGATCTTTTATAGCTGGGACCGCTCCATCTTTCAGTATCAAACAAATTCAGCATTGAACTGGGCCTTGTATATGAAATGTTCGTCAACAAACACACTTGCAAAACTCCATTGCTGCCACGGAAAAAGGAACTGCATCCACTGTTCACATAACCCTGGGTTCTTCGGGAAGCTGAGCAAAACCACACTTCTTTAGAGACATTCTTCCAGAGTGAATCCCTTGCAGCAGTGCAGCCGAATGAAGCGCGTTGATGGGCGCGCTCTTTCTCTCCTCTAGTCGATGTGTGCGCTGGCACACTTTTCCGGGAGAAATGCTCATATAAGGAGTTCCACCATTGTCTACATCATTAAAGCAACGCTCAAAAAAAAAAAACAGTTGAAACTTGTACCAACACGGAAGTATGATTTTTGCCACAGAAATTCTCTGTCATTCATCCAAATTATTTTTTTAAAGTTTGGCCATGTTTAGCATGAGAATCCAACTCTTTTTTTTTTTTTTTTTTTTTAAAGAGAATCCAACTCTTTAACACTGTAAACAACTCTGAATATAGGAAATACCATTGTACCTCCCCTTTAACATTGATTTGCTGCCACCTATACTGGTGGTTTTAATTGCACATTTAAAGCACTTTCTCATTTTTGTAAATAATTTCAAATATCGGCATTCAACGTTTTAGGATTAAAATAACAAAACATTATCTATGCATTTGTATCTGCAGGTTAAATGCATTCATGTCCTGCATTAAACAGTGGGTAAATACATCACAATGCAAATTCAGATGCAGCATCATTTTTCTCTGCATTGAAAATATGAATTTTGTTGATAGTGTTTTTATTTGTGTGGTAACAGCCTAAATGTCTTCTCATTCATATCAGTCTTCAAATACTAACAAGCTTATAAGTATTTTAGTATTTTTTATATATACTATTATAGTATTTTTGACCCTGGACCACAAAACCAGTCATAAGGGTACATTTTTTTAAATTGAGATATATACAGAATAAACGAGCAGAATAAATAAGATTTCCATTGATGTATGGTTTGTTAAGATAGGACAATAATATTTGGCGGAGACAACTATTTAAAAATCTGGAATGAGGGTGCAAAAAATTCTAAATATTGAGAAAATCGCCTTTAAAGTTGTCCAAATAAAGTTCTTAGCAATGCATATACCTAAGCAAAAATTAAGTTTTTATATATTTACGGTAGGAAATGCACAAAATATCTTCACAGAACATGATCTCTACTTAATATCCTAATTATTTTTGGCATAAAAGACATTTTTGGCTTTTGCTACAAATATACCTGTGCTGCTTAGGACTGGTTTTGTGGTCCAGTGTCAAAAATATTAGCTGACTAGCATTTACAAGATTAAATCAACACAGAGAGCTTTATGAAAGAACAAGAGTTTATTAAGTGAGTTTATTAATAGAAAAGCATCATGGCTGGGCACACACAGAACTACTTACATTTAAACACTCCATCTAAGAGTGTGAGGTGAGGATGAGGATCCCACACAGCCTTGCAAATTCACTTTTGTTTCGACCGAAAAGTGTGGCATTACTACTACATCATATTTGCAACAGAACAACTTCATGGACCAACCAAATGACTCGCAACGCAAAGTTATTCTGGAAAAGTGACACTTTTGTCCTACCTTGTACATAATATTTATATATGTATACAGTACACATTTCACTTCGAGCACAAGCATGCTGAAAGGGGGAACTCTTTTTTTTTTTTTAATGAAAAATAACATGGGGTGGGGGGTGGAAATATAATAGGAACTCCTCTCGCAATTAGTGAGCAGTAATGTATCTTTAAATGAAAAAGACATTTTGACCAAAACATTTTGTCGGCTCAAACATTGATGTCAACAATGCAGCTCCTATGTGAGTCGTGAGAGTGTCTGAGAAACATTTAAGAATGTGTTGCAGTGATGTCAAGCATTTTATCTCCATGCTAATCCAGTATTTAACAGTTCCCAAGGATACAAAAAAATGGCACCTTCCTGAAATGAATAAACAGTATCTGAAGTTCAGAGGACCTTTAAAACTGTATTAATCTTTGAAGCAAGTAATTACATCTTAATAAAACTGTAGTTTTGTATTGTCCATGTTGGCAAATTTGCATCTTTATGATCCTAGTTTTCAAAAATGTTTTCTTACCGGTCAAACGGAATAAACATGTATCTCTCCTTACATAAATGGCCATACAATCATAGTAATTACTTGTGTTTAAGATCCCATTATGAGGACTCTGGGACACCAGCAAGTAGGAAAACAGACAAATATAATATATTGTGCAGAAACACAGATACTCATTCACACGGCTTCATTCTCCCAGACACGAGTTGCACACACATTGTTCAGACTGTTGTTCCCATAGGTCCGTTCATATCGTTTCCCGCTTGAAACCCCCAGACCTCAGGAACTTTAGAAAACAAGTCTCTGCTTCGTGAAAGACTCTCTTCCAGCAGGAAGCACAGAGGCGCTTTAAGCCTCGCCTCTACACCCGCAGGATCTCCAGACAGTTGTTGTAGCAAATGGCAATCCAGTCAGGCTGAGTGGAGGCCCACTGCACGTTATTGATCTCTCCCTCGGCTGTGTAGGCCAGGATGGGGTCCTCGATGGCCCGCGGCATCTGCTGGATGTCCCAGATCAGAGCCTGGTGATCGTCCGCTACAGTGGGAGTTAAAAGAAAAGGGGGCCAGGTAAAGAAGACTTGTATGAAACAGCACTGTCACTGTTGCTATAGTGCAATACTTGCACAAAGAAAATTAAAAAAGAAATGTAGGTTTTTGTGAAAACGTATTTCTCCATATAGTGGACTTCAGTGGGATCAACGGGTTGAAGGTCCAAATTGCAGTTTCAATGCAGCTTCAAAGGGCTCTACATTATCCCAGCCAAGGAATAAGTGTCTTATCTGTCATTTTCGAAAAAAAAATTGGTCATTTTTAAGCACAAAAGTTTTGCACTAGCTAGACTTCACACATTACGTAAATCACATTGGAAAGGTAACGCGCGGTTAGTTCTTCATTTGTTTACTTTGGTTCCATCTCATTTTCTCCTCCAACTTCAAAATCATCTGACATTTACCTTTTTTTTTTTTACCATTTTACCTTTTTCACACATGACATTTCCAACGTGTAATGAATGTAATGTAAATGAGTAAGGTGTGATGTGGAACTAGTGCAAGACAAGCCTTTGTGGTTAAGTAGTATATAAATCTGTCTTTTTTTTTTTTTTAGAATAATAATAAAATAACCTATTGTTTCCCTAGATAAGACACTTATTCCTCATCTGGGATCGTGCAGAGCTCTTTGAAGCTGTATTGAAACTGCAATTTGAACCTTCAGCACGTTGGCTCCCACTGATGTTCACTATATGGAGAAAAATCTTGGAACGTTTTCCTCAAATTTTCTTAATTTCATTTCAACTGAAGACAGAAAGACATAAACATCTTGGATGATATGGGGTGAGTAAACTATTAGCAAACTGTCATTCCGGAAGTAAACTAATCCTTTAAGAAAAACTATAATTTAAAAATAGAAAAACAAAGTTTATTTGATCAATTTAAAGCATTCTTGCTAAATAAAAGCATTAATTTCTACCCTTAAAAACATTTTTTACCCCATATACAGTGCCTTGCGAAAGAATTCATTCCCCTTCATCCTGTTAAACTGCTTCAGATTACTTTTTTCCCTACATCTACACTCCATACACCATAACAAAGCACAAAACAGCTTTGTAACAACTTTGTAAATTTATTAGAAATAAAAAACTTCAATGATTGTGATGGGTAAAAAAAAAAAAAAAAGTAATTTAAAGCAGTTTAACATAAGGCTGCAACATAAAATGTGAAAAAATAAATGTAAGAGTATTAATACTTCCGCAAGACACTGTATATATAAATTAGTTTTGTATGTGTGTGTAACTGGGCTGGTTTCTAACCTGCTGTACATATGTGACAGGAGGAGTGTGGCGCCCATGCGATGCCGTTCACACAGGCACGATGATTATTGAGACGAGCCACTGGTGTGCATGGCACACGCACATCCAGAATCACCACCTGACAAAAATAAAACAACATTAGATAGCAAAAAGTGATGGACATGAGGAAAAATTGGGACAAATATTCTAATAATATAAAAGAGACCTCCATGCCATCCATGGCCATAGTGGCCAAGTAGTTGGGGTCCTGTTTATTCCAGCACAGGCGCAGCAATGGGTGATGTTGAGGATCCTCATAGATGATGGTGCTGTGCTCCAGGTGCCGCAGATCAAACATGCGTACGGATCCGTCTGCTCCCACAGACGCAAACATATCCCGACCACCACCCGCACGGCTGAATGCGATGTCATACACCTGAAATCCAATGAAAAATGCTTTTCTATAGAGAATGCTACAAAGCACACAAACCTGATGAATCTGAAGGACTAGGATGAGTTTTGCCTCACCTCCTTGTCGTGAGCAATTAGTTGTGTTTTGACGTGGCCTGACACCAGGTTGACCCTTCCCAGGACCTGTCCTGTCTCTAAACCCCAGATCGTGCAGGTGGTATCAATACTAGAAGTGCCTGAGAAACAGAAAACACACATACATGAAACCCTGATGATCTTTTGAAAGGCAAACAAAAATATTATTCAGACACCAGATACTATTTTTGATCTTTTTCTACTAGTAGTTACAGGACACTATAGTTAATTTATCTAAGTAAGGATAGCCAAATAAAGTAAACTGTGACATATTATACCCAAAGATTCTTTATACAGTGGGCTACCAGTAAAATGGATACAAATTTGGGACCAAAAATGTTTTGTTACATCCCTTTCCATCAAAGTTATCAAGATCAATTTGTTCTGACAGTTTAACTCTTTCTAAACTATAGTAAACATTTAGTTTCAGTCAGTTTAGCATTTTAACTTGTCAAAACAACATTCCTAATTTTTAAATTTACTTTGGTGAATGGTTTTAGTTCACAATTGTTATCAACACTGTAAAACAAACTCCCAGAAGACTGGAGTTAATTTATTAGCTAAAATAATTTTTTATTTTATATTGTCTATATAAAACATTATTAAATGTACCACAACACTGCCACACAAACAGGCTAACTACAAGGGCTCTCACCCAAAAGATTGGGGTCCACTTCATTCCAGTCAAAAGACGTCAGAGGTGCACAGAAATCAGAGTTCTTGTTATTATTCAGGAGACACTCCAGGCGGGTCTCTGTGTCATTAACCTGAAAACAAAATACATACAGTTCACTTACTTCATTTCAATATACTGACTTTGTGTTCTGTCACAGCATTAAAGGGTTACTCCACCCCCAAAATTAAAATTTTGTCATTTATCACTTACCTCTATGTCGTTTTAAACCTGTAGAAGTTTTGTTCACCTTCGGAACACAATTTAAGATATTTTGGATGAAAATCGGGAGCTTTGTGACTTCCCCATTGACTGCCAAGTAAATAACACGGTCGAGGCCCAGAAAAGTATGAAAGATGTCAACAAAATAGTCCATTTGCCAACAGTGGTTCAACCATAATTGTACAAGGCTATGAGAATAATTTTTGTACGCAAAGAAAACAAAAATATCAACTTTATTCAACAATTCGTCTCCTCCGCGTCACTGTAGCGCCATTTTGGAGAGTATCCACTGGACTCCACTGTTCTCTGTCCGCTGCGTCACATGGATATGTTGTTTTCATTTGAATCAAATCAAAGCGTAAATAAACACAGAAAACGTATCCGTGTGCTGCGGCTGACAGAGAACAGTGTACGATATCTTTCATACTTTACTGGGCCTTGACAGTGTTATTTACTTGGCAGTCAATGGGACAGTCACAAAGCTCCTGGTTTTTATCCAAAAATATTTTAAATTGGGTTACGAAGATGAACGAAGCTTTTACGGGTTTGGAACAACATGGGAGTAAGTGATTAATGACACAATTTTCATTTTGGGGTGGAGTAACATTTGTAACCCTGGACCACAAAACCAGTCATAAGTCGCTGGGGTATATTTGTAGCAATAGCCAAAAATACATTGTATGGGTCAAAATTATAGATTTCTTTTATGACAAAAATCATTAGGATATTAAGTAAAGACCATGTTCCATGAAGATATTTAGTAAATTTCCTACTATAAATGTATCAAAACTTAATTTTTTATAATTAATATGCATTGCTAGAACTTCATTTGGACAACTTTAAGGCCCAGTTTCACAGACAGGGCTTAGAGTAAGCCAGGATTAGGCCACAGTTCAATAATTTTATAAACATGACTTACAAAAAACATTACTTGTGTGCATCTTGAGGCAAAACAAAGGCACGGACATATTTTAAGATCAGTCA
The DNA here is from genome assembly GCA_033026305.1 of Cirrhinus molitorella. Classification (NCBI taxonomy): domain Eukaryota; kingdom Metazoa; phylum Chordata; class Actinopteri; order Cypriniformes; family Cyprinidae; genus Cirrhinus; species Cirrhinus molitorella. Next base: position 32,355,957 of record CM065117.1, on the reverse strand, counting down.
GCGCAGGTTTCTTTCAGTTGAAACCACTCAGATTTACATTTTAGTCTGGGACTAGGCTTAAGCCTCGTCTGTGAAACCAGGGGTAAATGTGATTTTCTCAATATTATTTTTTTTTTTTTTGCACCCTCAAATAGTTTTAAATAGTTGTATCACGGCCAAATATTGTCGTATCGTAACAAACCATATTTTCAAAAATTGACCATTATGACTGGTTTTGTGGTCCAGGGTCAAATTTATTTCAAGCACAGAGCCATTTCACCATGAAATCAACTACAGATGGATTAAATCAAGCCAGACAGAACAAAAGTTTGCCATGCAAATGTCTAAATAGCTATTTGGCTATTGGTCAACAAGTGACGTCAGTGGAAAAGGACAACCACATCGGAGGAAAGGGATAGTTCATCCAAAAATTAAAATTACCCTATGATTTACTCACCCTCAAGCCAAAGGTAACCTTTCTTCTACAAGATGAATACAATCAAAGCTAAATTAAAAGTGTTCTGGCTCTTCCAAGCTTTATAATGGCAGTGAATGGGCATTGAGATTTTGAAGCCCAATAAAGGGCATCTACCTATCATATGATCTCAACAGCCATTTACTGCCTTTATAAAGCTTGGAAGAGAAAGTTCATTTTTTAATATATATGAGCAGATTTGTATTCGTCTGAAAGAAGAAAGACATATACACCTAGAATGGCTTGATGGTGAGTAAATGATGAACTAATTTTCATTTTCACATTTAGGTATTTTATTAACCTATTGCATCTTAATAAAATTGATTCTTTTCTATTTTTATTGGAACACACTGATGCATGTTCACAGTAAGACCAAGGACATGCATTAATAAGTAAATAAGGTCATTTTTCATCTCGTGTTGTCTTGTGCAGTGCAGTCAAGCATGAACACACTCTGACGTGTAACAGAAAGTGTGCATACCCTCCAAATGCGCAGGTAGTCTCCGCTGGTGGCCAGTAGGTCTGGATAGACGCCCTTGGTGTCAGGGATCCACATGATCTTGGTGGTGGGGTACGGATGATCGAAGGTGTTCCTGCATACAAACTCTGAGCTTTCCTCTTCAAGACCCACCAGCTGCACCTGAACATCACAAAACAAACAGCTGATGTAACAATGTCTATCTGCTGGATCCATAAAGATGATGGGTTTCTGACAGCTGTCAAACTTTTATCCACACGCAAGACAGAAATGCAACACACTATTTATCTCAGAGTAGCACATTTGTGTTCTTCAATTCTATGGATGCCATCTATGACCAATACTTTGTTACTCGAAACCTGCTCGTCTGCATCCAACATCTTACTGAACATTTTCAAGGATACTTGTTATACGCTAGGATGTCAGCAGCCATAAAAACACAAAACATAATGCACAGAGATATGTTGGTGTCACACAGCTGTTTACCTTGTTGTTATACTCCTCGACGAAGCTGCCGAGCGCCAGCCGAAAGCGCTTGTCGGGTCTGACGCTCCAGTTCATGGCATAGACCGTCCATGGCGCCTCGTATTTGTAGATCTCTTTTCGTTTACCGTGCAACGACATGTTTCAATCCCTCGAACAGATCGGTAAGAACGAGTTATAATTGGGTCGGTAAGAATACCTAGACTTGCACCGATCGCTGAAAAAGGCTCTTTCAGCAAGAAAGATGGTTTCAGGTTTGTGCAGCCCGAGACAAAGAGAATGTCATAACAATCCCCCTCCGCAACGGCCGCGAAAACGACGAGCTGCGCTCTGCGACGACACAAAACCTACTTAGGGAAACCCACAAATCACCGTCAAATATTCAAGACTGTGTGTAGCTAAAGGCCCATGGTTTTTGCTTAGTCCCAACGGTTTTAATTCTAACTTTAGAAAGCCCCAAATAGGCCCGACCGCTCACCAGCAACGCATTTGGTCTGAGGATGTGTGTGTTTCAAAATAAAAGTCCTCGATGGAAAATGGGGGCTGAGCGCTGAGGTTATTTATAGATTTCTGTTGCTACTTGATCATTTTGCATTCACATCATGTTGGGTAGGTTTTCATATATTTTTTTTTAGCAATTCTATTCAGCCTTGAAAAGCAACAAGCTGTATAACAGATATCAGCTGTGCCCCAAGATACAGATAAATAATAGTGTGTAAAAAAAAGCAGCCACAACAGAACAAGATCTAAATCCTAAAGATAATAATAATAAATAGCAGATTTCAGACAAATAATGATGCCCGAGATGATGATGATGATGATAATCATAATAATAATAATAATTCTTAATTAATTAATTATGTATTATTATTATTATTATTATTATTAAAAACATCAACAACAGCAGAACAGGATCTAAAATCCTGAAAGCCTAACATAAATAACAGATTTCAGAATGCATGGTAAGAAAATGGACAATGACAAATAAGGATGTCCGAGATGATGATGATGATGATGATGATGATGATGATGATGATGATGATGATAATAATAATAATAATAATAATAATTATTATTATTATTATAAATAAATTATTATTACTATTATTAACAACGCGGCACATGTGTTTATTTATTTGTTTTAATAATAATATTAACAATTATTATTATTATTATTATTATTATTATTATTAAATTATTATTACTATTATTAATGACTCGGCACATGCATTTATTTGTTATAATAATAATATTAACAATTATTATTATTATAAATAATAATTATTATTAATATTAGAAATACGTAAAGATGATAATAATAGTAATTATTATTGTTATTAAAATAAATAAATAAATAAATAAATAACCGCATGTGGCGAGTCGTTATAAATGTAATATTATATATTATTGTAATACATTGGCTTCAGAGAGTATCGGGGTCTATACCGTTTTCAGTAATAAGCAATACTGTTTCTTATGATAACTCTATCTGACCTGAATTAACCCCACTTTTGCACAAAAAACGAGACACAACTATTTGAAAATCTGGAATCTGCCCTAAAATCAAAACATGAGAAAATCGCCTTTAAAGTCCAAATTAAGTTCTTAGCAACATTACTAATTAACAAAATTGAACAAAAATTAAGTTTTAATATATTTACGGTAGGAAATTTACAAACTATCTTCAGGGAACATTACTTAATATCCTAATGGTTTTGTGGTCCAGGGTCACATATATAATTTAAATTCTATTATTCATCTATAATAAAGGGTTAATCATTTATCAGAGCACCATAAACGCCCCGATCTTTTCTTATCCTTGTTGTCAGGGTTCGCACAGCATTGTGGGTAGAGTAACGTTAGGTCAGATGATCCTCGCCTCTCCTGTGAGGGGTACAGCTGCTGTCACACACTGTTAACCACTGAAGGCAACACCGATATTTACAGGTACGTCTACGTGATTTTTGACGTTATCGTTTAGTCATCGTATTAAACCTGTGAAGTGAAATAATCGACGCAGCCAGGGTGGCGCAGAAATGTTACGTGTGTTTCTAAGGTTGTTCGTGTAGGGGCCGCAGCTAGCGAGCTAGCAAGCTATCATCATGAGTATGAGTTAACAAGACTCATGGGGGATGGGGTAGACTGGGCTTGATAGATTTTCTCACTTAAATTGGAGATTTGTTTGATTTGCCTGACACGACACGCACGGAAATGTGTGTGGTGTGTTTTATAGTAGTGTTGTAATAAAGTTTTAACGTTAGTTTAGCCAGGCATTATCGAGAGAAGAGCCTTTCCGAGATTACAGGTTAAACTGGGCTAAGTTATAATTTAACAAATCACGTCCTCTCTGACTTTATGGTTTGATGTTTCGAGTACTTATTTCATTTCCAGCCTTGTAACAAGTGGGGTATAACTTGACACCCAGTTATAACTGTATATCTGACATTATAAGATGTAATTGGCGTCTTAAGTATGAGCCATCTGCTTCACTCTCTGTCCTGTCAGGATTTGCACACATTGGATTATATAGAATCTTTTGTAACGTGATCATCACTTTTGATCAATTTAATTATTATTATTTATTTTTATAATTTTTTTTTTTTTAAATATATACTGACTCCAAGCTTTTGAATGGTATTGTGTATAATGTTATAAAAGCTCTTTATTTCAGATGCTTAATATACTGTTATTTTATATTATATTGTATATGGATGAGGGACAAAAAATTAAGAGGGGGAAAAGACTTGTAATTCAAATTGTGGGGCCCAAAACTATATTACACTTATAATAGATTCCTCCGTTTGTTTGTTTTTTTCATTTGTAACATCTGGTATTTTTAGTTTATCACTAGTGTGTTGTATTTTAATTACCTCAGATACAGGTCAAAAATGATTTGATTTTATAGATACGGCTGTAATTGTCTAACAAATTACGTTGAGATCTTTTTAACATATATGGATCACGTTGAAATGCGCCCTCGAGATGTATTATATGCAAATCCTCTAAAAAATACCCATTAATAAAAAAGATTTCGGATTCTGATTTAATCCATTAATTTACACTTCATGTGCATACACTACCAGTCAAAAGTTTTATTTAATTTTTTATTTTAGAAGTCTTTTCTGCCCACCAAGTCTGCATTTATTTGATTCAGAGTACAGCAAAACAGTAAAATGTTGAAATATTTGTACAATTAATAATGAAAAAATAATGGTTTTCTATTTGAATATATTTTAAAATGTTATTTAATCCTGAGATTTCAAAGTTGAATTTTTAGCAGCATTAGTCACATGATCCTTAAGAATTTATTTATTTAAAAAAACATGTATTATTGTTATTGTTGAAAACAGCCAAGTAGAATTTTTTTTTTCAGGTTTCTTTGATGAATAGAAAGTTCAGAATAACAGCTTTTTTCTGTAATAGAAATCTTTTGTAACATTATAAATGTCTTTATCATCACTTCTGATCAATTTAAAGCATCCTTGCAGAAAAAGTATTATTTCTTTTTAAAAAATGATACTGACTCCAAGCTTTTGAATGGTATATAGCGTATAATCTTACAAAAAAGCTTTTTATTTCAGATAAATGCTGATCTTTGGATCTTTCTATTCATCAAAGAACGCTGAAAAAAAATTACTCAACTGTTTAAATATTTATAACAATAAATAACAAAAAAAAAGCAAACCAGCATATTGGAATGATTTCTAAAGGATCATGTGACACTGAAGACTGGAGTAATGATGCTGAAAATTTAGCTTTGATCACAGGAAGAAATTAAATTTTACAACATATAAAAAATAGAAAGCAGTTGTTTTGAATAGTAAAACTATTTTACAATATTACTGCTTTTGCAGTAATTTTTAATCAAATAAATGCAAGCTTGGTGAGCAGAAGAGACTGCTTTAAAAAAAATAAAATCTAACTGTTTAAAAACTTTTGTCCGGTAGCGTATTTGTCTCCGGTGAGCATTTTTTTTATTGTTATTTTTTGTTTGTTTGTTTGTTTTTCCCTTATGTGTGCCTATATTAAGTGAATTATGTCATACTTAAATTATCCATAGGAAAAGAGAAAATCAGCTTAGTGCATGGCCAACCAGACTGTGCCATGTGATTTAATAAAGTCGTTCAGCCAATTAGAAGAAACTCATTTCAGTGAACATCTGAAGGACTTAGGCTCTCATGATAAGACTCTGAAAAGACTAACCAACCTCCACCTCCTATTCTTTTTCTCCTGTTGCTAATCCACTATTGAAACTGAACCACTGCAAATGTTAACCTGGGAACTACTTGAAATGATCATTTATGTCAATATGAATGTGCTTACTGCACTTTTTATCATGCGTTTATATCATGCCACAGTACTAATAGACGTTACGTAAAAAAAAAAAAAATCACAATAGCTTCCTTAAGGTATGTTAGCAAATGCTTTAATTAATTACTTTAAAAGTCTGTTTCTTTAAAGTTTAACCTAAATGGGTATGACAGGTTAGAGTGTTTTTAGGTTTGACTCGTTTGCAGTGTAAACATTATTTTTCTTGGTATTTTATGAGAATGCCAAACAGTTAAGTCTTGTTTGTCTGTACAACAGCTGACTGTAGCATAAAGTACTATAGGCAACACTGAAGGTGGGCTGTTTATCACCAATATAATCATTAGTCATGCTATTGTCAAACATTTACTCTGTGTTGTGTGTTTACACCATCAACGTTCACGTTAGTCTGTATACCAACAAATAAGACTGGATATATACTACTGTTCAAATGTTTGAGATCAGTATGATCAGTACAAGAAGAAAAACTCTTATTCAGCTAAGATACATTTAACTGATCAAAAGTTGCAAAAAGACTTTTGTAATGAATTTATTTTTTCGATTTCAAATAAATACTTTGTTCATACCAAATACTTCAAAATGTTTTACAGTTTCCATAAAAATACTAAGCAGCTGATTTCAACACTGAATGGATTAAGAAATGTTTCTTGAAGAGCAAATCAGCATATTCAAATGTTTTCTGAAGGATCATGTGACACTGAAGACTGGAGTAATTTTGGAGTAAAATTTAGATTTTTAATGTTTTTCTTAGAAGTCTCTTCTGCTCACCAAGCCTGCATTTATTTGATCAAAATTACAGCAAAAACAGTAAAACTGTTTAAATTTACTATAACTGTAAAATTACTGTACTGCAAAATATTTTTATTATTTAAAATGTTTTTTTAGATATTTTAAAATGTATAGCATACTTTTTTAAAAAGCTGACTTTTTTCTGATCCTTCGGATATCATTCCTATATTCTTATTCCTCAAAAACATTTATTATTATGTTGAAAACAGCTGAGTAGAATTTTTTTTATTAGGTTTCTTTGATGAATAGAAAGTTCAGAAGAACACCATTTTTCTGAAATTTAAGTCTTTTGTTACATTATAAATGTCTTTATCATCATCTTTTGATCAATTTAAAGCAAAATAAATTGCTAAATAAAAGTATTCATTTCTGTAATTTATTTTTTACAAAACCTTTTTATTTCAGATTAATGCTGATCTTTGTATCTTTCAATTCTTCAGAGAATCCAGATTTCTTTTTTTTTTTTTTTTTTTTTTTTTTTTTTTTGCTGTTTTAAATATTAATAATAATAATACAAAAATGTTTCTTGAACAACAAATCAGCATATTACAAAGATTTCTAAAGGATGATGTGACACTGAAGACTGGAGTTATGATGCTGAAAATTTAGCTTTGATCACAGGAATAAATTTCATTTTCAGATGTATTCAGATATGTATTCAGAGTTTTTTATATATATTTTTTATATAACATTTTAAATAGTAATATTGTGAAATATGTTTACTGCTTTTGCTGTATTTGGATCAATTAAATGCAGGCTTGGTGAGCAGAAGAGACGTCTTTAAAAAACATAAAATCTGTATTTAGATAGAAAACAGGTATTTGAAATTGAATCATATTTCACAATATTACTGTATTTTAATTCAAATAAATGCCATCTTGGTGAGAATGAGATACAATCTTACCAACCCCGAACTTTCTAACTGTTTTGTAACTAAACACACTGTTTGTGTGAAAAGCAATTTCAGTTCATTTGTCATTGTCTGTTTGTGCAGGTTGAGCCATGAGGCACCTGGTCTTCCTCCTCCCAGCCCTGTTGCTGCTGCTGGCCCTGCCAGACACTAGGGGACGCTACAATGATGACTTTGATGACGGTGAGGACATCGCTGAGTTTGATGACAATGACTTTGCAGAGTTTGAGGATGTCAGCGAAGACCCAGCAGTTGATGTGGAGAAAGAGCCCCCGCCACGAGCAGCCCCCTCATCCACACCCATAGAGGACGACGAAGACGAGGCCACAGTGGAGAACGAGGATGGCCAGGATGAGTTTGAAGATGGTGATGGACAGGTAAAGATGTGAAAAGCCTATCTTATTTTTGTTCTTCTGCAAGTCAGAGTTAATCTCAACTTAATCTGATGTACATTACAGGAGCAAGACATGTACAGCAAGTATGACAATGAGGAGTTTGAGGGCTATGAGAAGACCAACCCTTCATTTAAAGACACTCTTATATACAGAGAGGTACAGATTTAATAAGAAATAGATTTGGCCTTCACTAGCACTTCATTGGCTTCCTTAGATGACTGTTTGTGTGTATGTCACAGGTTCCAGCACACCTTCAGAACAGCTGGGAGAGTTACTACATGGAGATCCTGATGGTCACGGGTCTTCTTGCCTATATTATGAACTACATAATTGGTAAAAACAAGAACAGCAGGCTCGCCCAGGCCTGGTTTAATTCCCACAGAGAACTTCTGGAAAGCAACTTTGCCCTTGTGGGTAAGTGTACCTTTTTGTTTCTCCTTCTTACGCCGTTTTCTCTGACCCTGTTTTGTTTGACTTTCAAATGTGTGTATTTTTTGTTTTTTTAGGGGATGATGGTACCAGTAAGGAGGCCACTAGTACGGGAAAACTGAACCAGGAGAATGAGCACATCTACAACCTGTGGTGCTCAGGACGTGTCTGCTGTGAGGGGATGTTGATTCAGCTTAAGGTAGAGTGTTTATGTAAATAAGAGAAAGAAAGACATTTAATAAATGTGTGTGTATTCACCATTGTGTCTTTTACATTTAATTGCAGTTTTTGAAAAGACAGGACCTGCTGAATGTGTTGGCCAGGATGATGAGACCAGCTTGTGATCAAGTGGTAGGCACACACAAACTCTGATGTATTTGCATGGACTGGTTACAAGTCGTTTCTCAAATGGATGGTTGAAAGGCTGATCCTTAAAGTCTCACTCTTCCTTTTCCACAGCAAGTTAAAGTGACTCTGAATGATGAAGATATGGACACGTTTGTGTTTGCCGTGGGGAGTCGGAAGGCCATGGCGCGGATGCAGAAGGAGATGCAGGACCTGGTTAGTCATAAAGGATTTACATATTTTATATGAAATTGATTATTTTTTACACTGCCGTTCAAACGTTTGGGGTCAGTAAGACTTTGTTTTAGTGAATGCTGTTACTCTGTAAGGATGCTTTAAAATGGATCAATCAGAAGTAACATTAAAACATTTACAATACTGCAGTGCTGCAATATTAAGCAGTTTTCAAACTGCTTTTCAAAACTGATAATAGTAAGAAATGTTTCTTGAGCAGCAAATCAGTATATTAGAATAATTTCTCAAGGATCATGTGACACTGAAGACTGGAGTAATGATGCTAAAAAAGTTCAGCTTTGCATCACAGGAATAAATTTTAAAATACATGAAAATACAAAACCATTATTTTATATAATATTTAACAATATTACTTTTTTTATTGTATCTTTTGATCAAATAAATGCACCACTTTTTGAAGAGTTTTAATCCCAAACTTTGAATAAGTGAATTTGAGTTTTACATTTTTTTTTTTTTTTTTTTTTTTTTTTTTCTGAATTAAAATATAATTTATTTAAAAAAAAAAAAATTTGTCATAGCCAGTGAATAATAGTGATTGAATTTTTTTTGGGCAAGCAAACACGCATCCATTTTTTCTTTCACTCAGGCTTAACTGAAAGTAATGGCTTGTGGTTAGTGAGCAACTCAGTGATGTTGATTCACTAACCACTCCAATGTTTTGTGTGCAATTCATTACACATACAATTTGTTTGCTTGCATATTGAACTCCACTAGTCTTGCTGTATGTTGTTAGGAACTGGTCTGTGCTAACTTTATTTTTTGTTATCTTTACAGAGTGAGTTCTGTGGTGATAAGCCCAAATCAGGGGCAAAATATGGCATCCCTGAATCTCTGGCCATTTTATCAGAAATGGGAGAGGTCACGGATGGAGTGATGGACACCAAGGTAAGAGAAGAACATTACAGTCTCCCAGGAAGTTATTGAATTTGTCATAAGACTGTGGAAGAAATTGAAACAAACACTTCTGAAAATGTTTTTTGTTCATTTACATAAAAAAAATTAAAGGGATAGTTCACCCAAAAAATTAAAATTCTGTCATTAATTACTCACCCTCTTGTCATTCCAAACCTGTAAGACCTTTGTTCATCTTCGGAACACAAATTAAGATATTTTTGATGAAATCTGAAAGCTTTCTGACCTTGCATAGACAACAATACAACTGAAATGTTCCCAGACCCAGAAACGATAATGGTGATTTGGAGAAGAAAAGTTGTTGAATAAAGTCATTATTTTTGTTTTCTTTGTGCACAAATAGTATTCTCCTAGCTTTACAACATTACGGTTGAACCACTGATGTCACATGGACTATTTAACGATGTTCTTACTACCTTTCTGGGCCTTGAATGTGGTAGTTGCATTGCTGTCTAGGGTCAGAAAGCTCTCGGATTTCATTGAAAATATCTTAATTTGTGTTCTGAAGATGAACTAAGCTCTTACAGGTTTGGAACAACATGAGGATAAGTAATTAATGACACAAGTTTCATTTTTGGGTGAACTAACACTTTGAAGTAAAAATGTTGACTTGGCAACAACTGAAATAAAAGTTTTAAGTTGAAGATCTAAAAAAGAAATGACAAAAATAGAATTAGGAAATAGAAGCTATATAGAAATATGTATAAAATACTAATAAAAATGAAAATTGCATGATAAGATACTTAAATGTAGTTTACAATTAAATTGGAAAACTGAAAATGTGGAAAAAAAAAGCTAATTCAGAATATTATTAAAAACTATAATTACTTGTATATAAATAATGCTGTTTGATATGTATATTTATCCTTCCAAATGTCATGGGTCTGTGTTTTAACATCATTTTTATTTTTCTGTTTTTAGATAGTACATTACCTCACCACTCATGCTGACAAGATTGAGTCCATCCATTTTTCGGACCAATTCTCTGGTCCAAAAGTTATGCAAGAGTATGTTTTTTTTTCTTCTACTACTACTACTAATATTTCTTACTCTTTCATTATGTTGGAGGAGCTTATACTGGTTAATAAATGTTCATGGTTTCTAAACTATTTTTAGGGAAGGTCAGCCCTTAAAGCTGCCTGAGACCAAGAAAACACTGCTGTTTACATTTAATGGTGAGAAAAATGGACAATTCTCTCTACCTACATGAAACTGAAATATTCCTCTTTTGTCAGTGTATTAATATGCTATACTTCACAGTGCCTGGGATGGGTAACACATCTCCCAAAGATATGGACAGTCTGCTGCCTCTGATGAACATGGTGATCTACAGCGTCGACAAAGTCAAGAAGCTTCGCCTCAACAGAGAGGTGAGTCCACACACGTAATGTGCATAACATCTTGAATTAATAACAGAAGGTTAACGTGTAGCTTTATATCTGTGTTTAGGGTAAGCAGAAAGCAGAGAGAAACCGTGCTCGCGTGGAGGAGAACTTCCTGAAGCAGACTCACGCTCAACGTCAGGAGGCCGCTCAGACCCGCCGCGAAGAGAAGAAGCGAGCGGAGAAGGAGCGGATCATGAACGAGGAGGATCCTGAGAGACAGCGCCGCTTAGAGGTGTGTGTTAGTGTAATAAAAAAATCAGATCTTTTCTCTTAATTTGCATTAATACGTAATTTTCTCCTTGCTCTGCTCTTTTATTCAGGAAGCCGCTCAGCGTCGCGAGCAGAAGAAGCTGGAGAAGAAGCAGATGAAAATGAAGCAGATCAAAGTGAAAGCCATGTGAGACACACGTTCATAGTCGTTAGAGAAACAATCTACTACTTCCGCACCCGCTAATGTACACTCTTCTACATGAATGCGCATGCCATTCGATTGGCTGCTATTGCACCCATACAAACGCTCTGTCCAAACAGGAGATGGTAAATCTGATCTTTAAATGACAACTGAATTGGAGATGGTCTGTTTGAACATTGATTTTCTGTAGCAGTCATTCAAAGCATGAGTTGCACTGTGGTTTTTAATTGCAAGACTATTGCTTTTTGTGAACTTTGTCATAATAAACTGGACCTTTTAGGCCTCGTCAAACCAAGTTGCCATTTCAGCCAACCTTTTCCAATTCATTTGTCTCCTGGAGTTCAGTATGGACCCGCCAAAGCTTTGTCAAGAGGACCTATGCTTTCATTTCTGCTCCCAGAGATTCTTCATCTTGTGAAAGTTTCAGCTATGCTGCTTTTAAAAGTGAAATCCGGGAGTGTTTTTAAAAGGAACTGGGTGGGTAAGAAAGCTACCCTTTTTTGTACTACAGTGCTTCCTTGACCCTATTTCTAAGAGTTCATGATTGCAAGCGTTTTATAGATGAGTAATAGGCACGTTGTCATTGTCTTTCAATCTTTTTTTTTTTTTTTTATGAGCAAAGGCCCACTGTGAATTGTCACTGTCAAGGCAGCACAAACTCCTTTATACGTATTTAACAGAGGTGAAATTTTAATTTATCATTAAGTTAATAGTCAGAGCATCCATGAGCTTGAATCTTGTTTATGAGTGAACATTGACTGTAACCCTTTTTTTCTGTAACATTTGTTAATGAGACGCTTAACTAAATAAAACATTCACTGAAAACCTCTTTCTTCTCTGTGTCATGGTCTTTGATTTCAGCTGGTTTTAAAAGGTGCAGTGTGTAATATAAAGGAGGATCTATTGACAGAAATGCAAATATAATATACACAGCTGTGTTTTCAGAGTTGTATATAGACTTTGCATAATATACCATTTAATTTTTATTACCTTAGAATGAGCAATTTTGATCTACATACGCCGTGGGTTTCCTTAAATAGAAATCGCTATTTTGCTCTACAGAGCACGTTTCATCACTGTTGTTTTTGTGAATAAAACACTGCCGCAATGATGAACAACTAAAACATTTGCAATTATATATCGGTTTACTGAATAGTTGAGTCAATATAATTCCTTAATTTACCAGTGGATACTCTTTGCTGTCTCAGAAGACAACATCTATGTCCTGTGTCGCAACCTCACTGCTAAATGGTGCTAAAAATTATGCACTGCACCTTTAAATCTTATCTAAAATGTATTTTAAAACTATAGATGGGTAGTTCACCCCTGCAGTGTTTTCTATACAGCTATTTTAACAGCATTTAAAACATTTTTAGAGAATGGCATTTTGACTACATACAGTTGAGGTCAAAAGTTTACATATATCTTGTAGAATCTGCAAGATGTTAATTACATGTATTTTACCAAAATAAGAAAGATCTTACAAAATGCATGTTGTTTTTATTTAGTACTGACCTGAATAAGATGTTTCATATAAAGGACGTTTACATATAGTCCAAAAAAAAAATTATAGTTTTCTCGTTCAAAAGTTTGCATACACTTGATTCTTAATGCTATGTTGTTACCTGAATGATCCACAGCTGTGTGTGTGTGTGTGTGTGTGTGTGTGTGTGTGTGTGTGTGTGTGTGTTTGTGTTTTAGTGATAGTTGTTCATGAGTCCCTTGTTTGTCCTTAACAGGTAAACTGCCTGCTGTTCAGAAAAATCCTTTAGATCCCACAATTTCTTTCGTTTTTGTGTATTTGAACCCTTTCCAACAATGACTGTATGATTTTTAAGATCCATGTTTTGACACTGAGGACAACTGAGAGAATCATATTCAACTATTACTCAAATGCTGATGCCTCAGAAAGAAACACAATGCATTAAGAGGGGGTGAAAACTTTTTGAATTTGAAGATCAGAGTAGATTTAATTTATTTTGTCTTCTGGGAAACATAAGTAGCTTCTGAACGGCAGTACTAAATGAAAAAAATATGTATATATTTAGCCAAAATAAGAAAAATGTAGTTTAAAAAGTAGTTTAAATGTAGTGTAAAAGTTTACACCCCCAACTCCTGATGCATCATTTTTCCTTTTAAAGTATCAGTGAGTTTGAACCTTCTGTAATAGTTGCATATGAGTCCCTCAGTTCTCCTTAGTGTGAAAAGATGGATCTCAAAATTAAGTCATTGCTGGAAAGGGTTCAAATGCACAAAAATGCTGACAAACTAAAGAATTTGTGGGATCTGAATGATTTTTCTAATGAAAAGTAATAAAAAGAAAGGGGTAAAAAGTTCTTCAAAACCAAAACCTTTGAACAGTAATGTAATTTAGACATCTTTTATTATGTAAACAATCAAGTTATTTGTGTTTACAAGATTATTTATTATCCACATGTAGAGTCAATGAAAAATGTAGTTCCTTTAACAAGCAGTTTTATATGCATGATAAGAAGTAATGTAACAAATATGAGAAGTGTAAGTGCACAGTGTTGAAGTTGAAACATTGCTCTGTTCAAACAGCCAGTATTCCTATTTTTCATACGTATCAAGTTACATCTGATGTAAGTCTACACATTTTCTTATGTCTGTTACTAAGGATGGAGGTGTGCAAGAATTACAGCTCGCAGAAGTGGACCCAGTTTTCGCAATTTAGCTGCTAGTATTGCGACATAGAGTTAAACAACATTTAATTAAGGACTGCAGTTTTCCTGTGTTATAAAAGAATATTATAGGCGTCACAAACTCCGAAATCTGGACTGATAGCAGTAGAGGCATGACCTGACATGGCAGATGTAGCCAGTCAGCCTTACTTACTGAAAAATAGATTAATACACAGATGTGAGGCAGAAAGTATACTGCTAATATAACCAAGCTGTTCAAAATGAACCGAATAGCAGTCTGTTTGGTTTTGTCAGGTCTGGACGTCTGACTGCCCTTTCCCAGTCCAGCAGGGTGTAAGATAAACAGCACACCAACACTAAAGAAGAAACTCACAGGCACTGCTGCACAAAAAGAAGCCATGGACAGTGGATGGTACATAGTGTTTTTCAAAACAACCATGACTATTCCCACGCTGATGGTGTACATCCAAACTAGCACACAGAATATAAGTGCATGTATTTGTTTTGTGGAAGCTTTTTGGTTCACATACGCCACAGGATGAGCCACAGCAATATACAAGTCTATAGTCATGCCAGTGAAGAACAGAGATCCTCCAATCAAACTGCAGCTGTGGAAGCTTGCAATGTATTCCTGTCTGATCCCAGTCACTCCACCCAGGTTCTGGACGATGCTAAGCAGAACTCGGATGTAATATAAGGAATGCGAACAGGCTAGATGAATAAAGAGGATTCCACTCTGGGAAGAAGGAGATGAGTTTCCTGGGCTCAAATGTGTCCCACATTGTCTCAGAAATAGGTCAATAATCACATAGAGGGTTACTGGAAGATTGACAAGCAGCATTAGGATATCAAGGATTGGGCTGTATGATCCTATGCATAGCTGCTCGTGGGATGAGATGTTGGAGAAATTCCCATCTACGCTCTGGGACGATGAGGTGTTTGTCGTCCACATGTCCATTCTTCTTCCACAAGTGTGGAGTTCCTAAATGGGGGAGCAGATTTTTTATAGTACTGTCGTCTGACTGTGATTTATGTGTCTGTCATCTATTATCTGTGATATATTTGCATTTAGGCGGTCAAATGACCATTTGCAAAACCAGCTTATTTCCCACTTTTTTTGACTCAGAGCATACACCTGTTTCAGGAAAACCATTTGTGACGTAATGTGACAAACCTACAGTTGTCACATTACGAACTAATTTGTTCCTTTGTTTCAATTTTGTTCAATCTCAGCCACGATTTATAAGCTAGTTCACCCAAAAATGACATTATTTTTAGTTGCATACCTGGCCATATTGGTCGGTGATGAACAGGTAGATAAAGTGGCTAAGGAAGCTTTTCAGTTTGAAATAACAGAATGTAATATTCCAGTATCTGATGTAAAACAGACAGACACAGACACACACACACACACACACACACAAAAACTCAGATGTAAAGTTTTTTATGACCAATGGAGGCACAGAAACCTTGCATGTTTCATTAAAAATATATTAGTTTGTGTTTTGAAGATTAACCGTTACCAGTAATACAGGTTTGAAACTATTTATGGGTGACCAAATGATGACAGAATTTTTGGGTGAACTATCACTAAAATGAGGGAACAAATGAGCGCAACTTGATTTACAACAAGTGAAAATTGTGGTAATGAATTTTGTATATGTCATGTCTGAGGCTCATACAAATCTGCTGGAAAGGCCAGAATGAATTACGTGGGAGGAAGCTGGTTGATCAAGTAGCCTTGCTGGTTGAACTAGTTAAAGAGTCTGGTTGGGGCAGCATCTCACCAGCTCAAACACAACATACATGTATGCTGGTCTTTTTTAGTAGATTGATCATTTGATAATTTCACTACCATGGTTTTTACTACAAATTTAAAGGTTATTATAGTATACACTTGGTATCTGGTGTTCTTATACCAGGAAATCCACCTCCATACAGCTGAAGTCAAAACTTTACATACACCTGCAGAATGTTCATTATTTTACCAAAATAAAAGGGATCATACAAAATGCATGTTATTTTTTATCTAGTACTGACCTGAATAAGATATTTCACATAAAATATGTTTACATATAGTCCACAGGAGAAAATAATTTATAAACTTGAAAAGTTCAAAAGTTTACATACACCTGACACATATCACTAAACAAACAAACAAACAACAACAACAACAAAAAAACACAACTGTGAATCATTCAGGTAACAACACAGTATTAAGAATTACATGTGAACGGGGTCATTTTTATAAATTCAACTATTATTTTCTCTTGTGGACTATATGTAAACATCTTTTATGTGAAATATCTTATTCAGGTCAGTGCTAAATAAAAAATAACATGCATCTTGTACGATATCCCTCTTATTTTGGTAAAATAATTAACATTATGCAGACTCTGCGATGTGTATGTAAACTTTTGACTTCAACTGTATATCCATTTTACACACACATATTAGTGATGAATCGATTGGTTTTTACTGTTACTTAATACATGATAAAACAGCAATATACTGTAACAAATTTACTATTATTTGAAAAATGTTCCGAATGAACCGGAATTCACATCTTTTGGTTTTATTGACTTCCAGCTTAATGTGCTGTTGACCTTTGACCTGAGGTCTGGTAATTTCACCTGGATTTGTAAAAGAACTACATATGGGATAGGAAGGCTTTTTTCTGTTTTATTTTTGTCTATTTATCATTTTAGATGACACTCATATTGTGGCAAATATGTAACCACCATAGACATTGATTACACTAAATAATGGCCAAACTGGTCATCAATGTCAAAATACTGGAGATGGCCAATCAATGCAAAGTAGGCGTGGTTTACTGTTCACCGAAGCAGAACACGCAGAGAACGCTCTTCATTGGCTTTGTATTGCGGGAAGCTACCCTCCTTGTCATTTCTGACTTATAACAAAAAACAGAACAATGTCTAAAAGCTGCTATGTGACAAGGTGTACAGCAAACAAGCTAAAAAAACAGAGAACTACGTTTATATAAGCTGTCGACCCCAAAAAACGAGCGTTTAAGGGCACAAATAGTTGTAGATGTCAGGGTATTTCACGTTGGGCCATTCAATTGGATCATTTTTCCAGCAAAAGGAAGGTAAGGAAAAGAAGCACTGACATAGACTAATAAAATTTAGTTTCTCAATATATCTCCATAGTTTTAGGGTGGTGAAATAATCCTTCCACATGGTTAAAAATGATGAATGTTTACTTAACCGATTAAGTTTCCCGCCAGTGGGTGTAGTTCTCTAGTAATATGTAGGTTGCGCTCTATTTTTGTGTCCTTAAACGCTCGTTTTTTGGCTCGACAGCTTATAAAAACGAAGTTCTGTGTTTTTTTTTTTTTTTTTAGCTTGTTTACTGTACACCTTGTCACATAGTAGCTTTTAGACATTGCTCTGTTTTTGGTATAAATCAGAAATGACACTGTTTCCCCCCGGTGGGCGTGGTTTTCAGATTATGACGCGTTTGGCTCTGTCTCTATTCCAGCTTGAAGCGTAAATTTAACCTTAAAAGAGAGCGAGGTAAGATGGAAGTTGCAAATAATATAATATTAGTCAACTGTTAATCGTCCAGTATGGCCATTTTGAGACAGAGAGAGAAGATGAAAGTTGAATGAATTACCTGCGTTTGTGCAATCACTTTCTACAAACAACGAAGCTGTGCTTTTAGTAACTTCAAATTTAGGGATTTTACCATCTGGTTACTGAGAATTCAAATGTAGCAATTCAGTACTGGAGCGTATCTGTTTTATTAATAAAAGTCGCGGGCGGCATCGACAACAAGTTTGTGTGTTCTGGATTCTTTCTGTATGTGCGCTTTGCGATCTGTGTGTGCGTCAATGAAAGTTTGTCTTCCTCAATGTTCAAGAAATGGTTATGGCCCTGCACTGTGGTACTGAGTTCAACAGGAAAATAAGCTGTTTCATACTCTGACAGACCATGATGTTGATTTATTTTCTGCATAATGCAGATGCAAATTGTAGGAAAACTACCTTGACGGCAAAGGAGAGAGAAAACTCAATTTATTGCTGGATTATTTTTAGACAATATGGACATGTGACTTTATCACTTGTATGGTCAGCTATTCTGATATGTGGCCTGTTGAAAACCCATTTATCTTGCATAAAATAAGCGTCAAATAACCATATAAATGCATATGAAAATAAATGGTATCATTTGTTTATTGTCTGATACCTGTTGCACAACCAGAATTGTTTCAAAATGTGGCACTTAAAAGTCTAGTAGATGCAAGCTCTTCCATTCTCAAACAAATACTGTGGTCACAAGAGACTGCAACGTTTAGTGTTACTGATATGGACACGTCAACCTTATGTGCAAATGGCTGTTGTCAAATGACCACAATATGGCATTACTTTGTCAAAATGGCACGTACAGCATCAGTAACAGATATCATCAAACCTGCAAATGTGTCTTAGGAGGCTTCCTTTACATTGAGATCAGCATATATGTATTTGGTTAACAAATCTGTGATCAAAGCACAGAGCAATGCACTTCCAATGAAATTCATAGCATTAGATACAAATCAAATGAATGGAATGATTCACAGATTGATAAAGATGGAAAAAAGCACATATGTAGATTAGTGTATCAGGCGGGTAGAATGTCAAGATTTTTTTAAGGTAAAATATGTCTCTGAAGTCTGTCTCCAAACAGTCTGTTTGCACTTTAATAACATCATTTATATGCATTATTATTATTATATTAATATATAATAATATAAATAATGCATTTAGAAAGTAGATTAATTTTAATTTAATGCTGACTTTTTAGACTTGTTGAAATGAATCTGTGTGTAAATTGAGAATTTGAACAACTGTTGAAAGGTCATAGAGTGCTAAAAATTGCTCACTGCCATAAAGTTCAATATAATCTAAAAATAAAAATGAATCGCAAACATGACTAATAAATGACAATTAGATTTTTTTATTACAGTTTTAACACTGAATTCACAATTAAATCTGCATTGATTGCATCAGTATATTTTAACCTGTCTGGTGTTTTTGTGCCATTATGTATTCATGCGTCTTTCTTCTCTACAGTAACAGTAGCAGAGCACAGTGCCTCCCCGAGTGCATTAGTGGCTTTGCAGGAATACAGGCCACTATGGTGCGGAGAGGCATTCTCTAGAGTGAGAGTACAGCTGCCGTCCTCCTCATAGTCCACCTTCACACACTCCTCCTGCAGCTCCAGCAGCTCGCCATCTTTCAGCCACACCACCTCAGGGTCAGGGTAACCTGAAGCACAAAGAGAAAAAGCTGTGATTTCATGAGAGACTGGCTCGAATAAGGTCAGTGACATCCATCTGTGTGTCCTAACCTGTGATGAGACAGGAGAGTTGGGCGCTGGAGCCCTGTGGGACAGTCAGGTCAGATGGAGTCTTACTAAACTCAGGTTTACACTGAAGCTTAAGTTCCAGAGATTGCAGTGCCTTCTCTGTCTCTATAACAACAAAGAGCAAGAAAAATGTATTACTGAACTGTAAATCCATCACTATATAAAAAAGTATCTGACATCTTCAGTCAGACATATCAGAAAGCTACAGTTGTCTACAGAAATGTCACAAGTCACAATCTATTTCGGTGATGGCATTTTACACTGGTTTCTGAAGCACATTGAATTTTCTTTTTTTTTTTTTTTCTCACCGTCTACAGGGCTCAAGGTTGAGGAAGCCTCTGGTTTTGACAATATAGCCATCCTCTTCAGAGCCAGCAAAGCTTTGCCTGTTTTCTAAAAACAGAGAAACAATAGTATGTGACCCTGGACCACAAAACTTGTCATAAGTAGCAGAAATACATTACATTGTATGGGTCAAAATTATTGATTTTTCTTTTATGCCAAAAATCATTAGGATATTAAGTAAAGATCATGTTCCAAGAAGATATTTTGTAAATTTCCTACTGCAAATATATATTTTGATTAGTGATATGCACTGGCTAAGAACTTAATTTGGACAACAAGGCGACTTTCTCAAAATTTAGATATTTTTGCACCCTCAGATTCCATATTTTTTAAATATTGTTCTATCCAAAAAACCAAACATCAATGAAAAACGTATTTATTCATCTTTCAGATGATGTATAAATCTAAATTTCAGAAAATGTACCCTTCTGACTGGTTTTATGGTCCAGGGTCACATATAAGTAGAGAATGAAGTTTGTTATGTGGACACAAAAACAATGCAGTGGAGTCCAAATTTCTGTCATGAAACTCTAGATGGTGCAGTCCAGATTGAGTGCAAACTCAATCTGCCATAATCAACAACCAATGAGCTTGCTGCTCAACATTCAAATACTCAGCTAGTGCTTCCTATAGTAGTTGCAGCGCGCTTCAGACCCATTTACATCACTGTTATTTGTGAGATAAAAAGTTGCTATAGTTGACGCGTCATCAATCGGCCATATTGGCAGAAGTGAATGTAAACAATGCCACTGAGCCAAACAAAACTTGCATATTTAGCTGATTATTGCTGCTGAAAATGGTCAGTTATTGTCATGTTTTGGACTGTACTAATCTGTCAGACCAAGATAAGCATTTGGAGTACTACAGACTGGCAAAAGTTATAAACTGTCTGAGGAGCAAAAGGCGTTTGTGGTTGGCCAAACTGAACCAGGATTTCCAGGACAACATTCATGTTTGTTCTTCTCATTTCCAGTCAGGTAGGTGAAATATTAGTTTCATTAATTAATACTGCTCACACGTATCTTCAACACCTATAAACTTTAATTTGTCAAATTATTGCACCATCTATATGATTTAGCAGCTTCCACATGATTTTTTTTCTCTATGGTTTAGACAGCAAAAATTAGCAGAACAACTTATTCAGTAGTACATTAATCCATGCTGTTGTTTACATCAGAGTAGCTCCAATATGGCCGCACATCTGGGTGACTGACCAAATCGTGACGTAAGTTCAAACCTTCTATAACCTTTTTTGTAGTAGTGGACGCTGGCTTCCATAAATAGTTTTTACATTTTTCTTTTCTTTTTTTTTTCTTTTCTTTCTTTTTTTTTTTTTTTTTTTTAAATCACATTTCTGAATTACCTTCCACTTCTGTCTAGTCAGGAATTTCTTCATCTTGTCTTTGGAAAGGTTTTTGGTACTGCTGCTGCTGTTGTCGACACAAGTATATGCCAACCAGGAATGAGCCAAGGCTTCTTCACATAAAATCCTGCGCCTGTCAGAAAATACAACGTAGAGTTATGAAACTGAGTGGACGCATTTGTGTAAAGTGTCTATGGAAAGTATATAACTAAGTATATGAATGTACCTGACATCTTTGCTGAGCAGAGAGCTAATGAAATCCTTTGCCATGTCGGTGATATCTTCAAAGCTCTCTTCATCAAATTCCCACCGCGCTGCTGTCACAAGAGCCAAAGTCTCTGCGTCACTTTCTCCCTGGAATGGAGATTCACCGCTCAACCTACAAGAGAAAAATCAGATTCAAATCTAATGTTCATTTTTTTTGCCACAAGGGGGCAGCAAAAGCTTAAGTGACTGGCAGTGTTTGAATTTAAACTCACAGGATGTAACAGATGACTCCAATACTCCACATGTCAGTGGCCAGACCGACTGGCTCAAAGTTGATGACCTCTGGAGCAACAAATTCAGGCGTGCCATGCATCACCTTCAGAGGAGCGTTGGTATCTAAGGTACACAGCAAACATTCACTGTTATTTTAGTATTACTTATACGATTATAGTTTTTATTAACTAAAATTATATTTTCAGCTTTCATTTACTAAATATTACTATTTAGGTAGACTTTTTTCAGTTTTTATTATTCATTTTTAGTTTTAGTTTTTATAAATATTTAGTTGGTTGACTTAAACCTATTTCAATTAGTTGACAAGGCAAAATGTGTCATTTTTAGGTTTAAGCTTTTCAACTATAATGATATTTTATTTCAGCTTAATTTAAATGAACATTTATAAAGATAATAACCCTGCAAACATTGCAAACAAAAGGTTCTGTGTATTGGCATACCATGGAACTTTGCTACATACCGTAGTTTTGAAAGTTTACCACAGAAATATTTGCATGGATTATATTTAGATAATACTATGAAAAGCACCATGGTATTACCATCAAGTCTAGATAAACATGTTATTGACATGGTATCATTTTCAACACCATGGTACTTTTTTGTTAGTTTTGTTACTACAAAACCAGTCTTAAGTAGCGTTGGAAGAATTGTAGCAAATAACCAAAAATACATTTAATGCGTGAAAATTAAAGATTTCTTTTAGGCCAAAAATCATTAGGGCATTAAGTAAAGATCATGTTTCATGAAGATATTTTGTACATTTCCTTCCGTAAATAGATCAACATTTTTTGATTAGTGATATGCATTGCTAAGAACTTCATGTGGACAAGTTTTCCATCAATGGAAAGCTTATTTATTCAGCTTTGACGTATAAATCTCATGGACACTTATGACTGGTTTTGTTGTCCTGGGTCACATATGTTGTTGTGTTGACAATATTGTCAGTACATTCGTACCCAGCTTGCTAGCAAGTCCAAAGTCAATGATTTTTATCTGAATCCCAGTTCTGTTCATGCAGACGATGTTCTCAGGTTTGAGGTCCAGGTGTACAATATTTTTCTGATGCATGTACTGAATCCCCTCCAGAATCTGCCGCATGTAGCCCACACTGGACACTTCAGTGTGCTCATAATTATCATCTACAATGCGCTCAAACAGCTCCCCACCAGCAACGCTGCACATACACACACAGATGAACCTGTGTTAGGTACCAAAATATTGACAAAACTATTGACTCTATTGAAGTTAATGCATTGAACCTGTTGGCGTTTTTCATTTCTCTATATTTTTTTCTAAAAAACACTGCGCTCTTCAAAACGCCCACATGCAAGATACTCACTATTCCATCACCATGACCATCTCAGCCTTGTTTTCATATGCGGCAAGACACTGCACGAGTTTTGGATGATGTAAGACATTCATTAGCTCTATTTCCTTCCTCGCAGCCTCTCTCTCCTTTGTCCGACGACCCTTGTAGAACTTTCCAGCACAAACGCGTCCCGTCTCCTTATGGGTCATCCGAAACACCTGGCCAAACTTCCCTCTGGGTAAGATTCAGAATTGAGCATTAAATCATGCTTAGAAACCTGATAGGTTCTGAGTATTTTCCAATGAAGTTTACAAACCATGACTCTAACGTAACCTGTCGTATTTTGCACTTTTCTGGGAATCAGGCTCAAGTATAGGGGTTGTTTTCTCTTTTTGAGGCAAGTATGCCTGTGTGAACATGTACTCGTGCAAGTTTTGTTATACTTGACAGGTCCTGTAAATGTAAGCTATGAGGCCTGCTAAATGTGTGTTTGATAAGGATACTTACACTCCGAGTTTTTCCAGGACATTATAGTGGTCAGTAAGTTTATCCTCAGTGTTGATGGTCACAGTCACATACTCTATCGGTTTCTCGTCACACGGCTCTCCTTTGAAAGACAACGTATTTTCATTCATCATGGGACCTCAACATGAAACCTGACTCTCTTAGATACCCTTTGCATACCCTTTGGTAATGACTTTAAACATGTTCTTCCTGTTTACAATCTGGTTGCTGAACCTTGTTCCCATAAATTGTAGGAAGAGATTAGCTTAAAATTACAAGCAAATAGAGTGCTGCATTACAAAATATAATAAAGCCATTTGTCTAGTATACAAGATACATTACCGAAATAGTTGACAAAAAAATGAAAACTTGCAACATCTATTTACCCTCAGGCCATCCAAGGCATTTTAACTTTAAACCATATTTCATAATAATGCTTCCTCCTTCCTCCTTTTTACTTGTGAACAGTGCTTGATCTGTGCATATTTCTCTCCTGATTGAGAAAAGATGACTCTTTCATTGGAGGAAGCAATCTTTTAAACTTGTCTTTTAGCCTAAAGCAACTGTTTGAAGTTAAAAACATCTTAATGATGGATTTGTTTCTTACAAACATGCAGCCTTTCACTTCACAATATATTACTGATGACTTTATCAGCTGTTTGGACTCTCATTTCAGCATCCATTGGTGATGTAATGCTTAATTTCTCCAAATTTGTTCTGAAGAAGAAACAAAACTCATCTACAACTTGGATGGCATGAAGGTGAATGCATTTTCAGCAAATTTCTCTTTTTGGGTGAATGATTTCTTTTAGGACATCAGAAATTTTCTATAATTTCAGAGCTCAAAGTTCAAAACAACCTCACCTGGGTTGTCCATTTTGATTGGCTGGGACTCTTGGCTTGGTTCACTGACCCCCACAGCGTTGCAGGCCCTCACCCGGAAGCAGTATTCTCTTTGAGGCTGGAGTCCTGAGGTCACCTTGAGCGAGGTGCTCTTGCACTGAGCTGTGAGCTCTCTCCACTCGTCAGTCGCACCTGGGCTTTCACAAACCTCTACCACGTAACCCGTCACAGCACTGCCACCATCGTAGGATGGCCCAGACCAGGACAAAACCAGAGAGTGAGAAGAGAGGACGTATGCCACAGGACAGGAGGCAGGAGGCTGAGGCAGGTCTGGATTAAACACACAAACACACTAATCATCAAAATGCAGTTTATATAAAATGTTTGTTTAATGATTTAAAAAATTACCAATGACATTCAGGGTCACAGTGTGTTGCGCTGAACTCTTGCGATCTCGTACAAATATCGTGTAACGTCCAGAGTCTTCGGGAAGGGCTTCGGAAATTACCAGAGAACTGCTTTCGTTACAGGACTTGATATGAAACTTGGAGCTTTCCACCACCTTCAGAAAGACACATCATTATAAACACACAGGAGGACTAACAAAATGCAGCATGTCTGGATTGTGTTCTTATTAGGGCTGTAAATCGATTACATTTTAGAATTAATTACATGATGTGTCAAAATACAATTTGGCTGTTAAAATACCCTAAATAGATTTTTTTAAAGCCATTATTGTGCAACTTTGGAAATAAATGTTTTGATCAACTTAAAATATATTACTCATTTAGACTACAATGGCCTAACGTAAACTATATGGAACATAAAACAAGACAATTTGTGAAACATCTCAGCATTTTTTTTTCATACAATGAAAGTCATTGGTAACCAAAACAGCTTGGTTAAAAATTTAAAGGCTTTAAAATGCCTTCATGTTTCACAAAAGAAAGTAAGTTTGACATACAAGTTTGAAACGATATGAGGGTCAGTATATGATAACAGAATTTTCATTTTTGGGTGAACTACCCTTTCATTTATTTATTTATTTAAATATGGAAATATATATAACTGCCAATGGCAGTCACTGAGTAATTTATTCATTCGGTTTGTTCAAATAGCTGATTCATTTAGTAATAAAAGGGATAGTTCACCCAAAGATGAAAATTACCCCCTGATTTACTCAGCCTCAAGCCAACCTAGGTGTATATGACTTTCTTTCAGACAAAAACAATAAGAGTTCTAGTAAAAAATGTCCTGGCTCTTCCAAGCTTTATAATGGCAGTGAATGGCTGTCGAAATTTTGAGGGAGATCGGAAAAGTTCTACAAGGTGGGGTTCGATTACAGGACACCCGAAGCACAACTGCGCTATGTCGACACGCAGCCCACAAGGCTATTACACTCAAAATTAGTCTAAACCTTTTATGTAACTGGCCCCAGGTCTGCATCGGGGTGGGTGTGTTAACTGCATTAAAATATTTTTAATCACATTATTTTTGAGAACTAATTAATTATTGTTTTATATTGACAGCCCTAGATCTTATTTACCTCTTTTTTGTTGTAGACCCAGCAAGAAGCTACAGGAGAGCTGCCTTTGAACACGCACTTCAAATGAGCCGTCTCTCCAACATGCACCTCCTGACGATCTAATGGATCTATAAACTGTAATGGAGGTGCTGTAAACACAAAAATGCAGGTGCTGAGAATCACAAATGAGACCTTTAATGTCTCAGTTATTTTGTGTAGACAACAAAAAAGAAATTGAAATTGAAATGAAAGAGATACTTCTGCTTCATTAGTTTAGTTATCAATAAAGAAGTTATCAATTTCTCTGAAATTATTATTATTCATTGTGATGAACAGAAATTCAAGAAAATAGGATCATGTAAATAAAATTTTCTTCAAAACTTCAGTTAACTACAAACTATTATTTGTAAAATAAAGTCAAAAGTTTACATACACCTTGCAGAATCTGCGAAATGTTAATTATGTTACCAAAATAATAGGGATCATACAAAATGCATGTTATTTTTTATTTAATACTGACCTGAATAAGAGATTTCAGATAAAAGACGTTTACATATAGTACACAAGAGAAAATAATAGTTTAATTTATAAAAATGACCCCGTTCAAAAGTTTACATACACTTGATTCTTAATACTGCGTTGTTACCTGAATGATCCACAGCTGTTTTATATATATTTTTATTGATAATTCTTCATGAGTCCCTTGTTTGTCCTGAACAGTTAAACTGCCCTCTGTTCTTCAGAAAAGTCCTTCAGGCCCCACAGATTCTATTTTTTTTTTTTTTGCTTAAACCATTTCCAACAATGACTGTATAATTTTGAGATCAATCTTCACACTGAGGATAACTGAGGGACTCATATGCAACTATTACAGAAGGTTCAAACACTCACTGATGCTCCAGAAGGAAACAAATGCATTAAGCACTTTTGAATGGAATAGTCTATGTGTACTTTTTTCTTATTTTTCCTAAATATCATATTTTTTCATTTAGTACTGCCCTTCAGAAGATACTTACATGTTTCACAGAAGACAAAATAAGTTAAATTTAGCCTGATCTTCAAACTCTTAATGCAGTGTGTTTCCTTCTGGAGCGTTTGAACCGTTAGTTCCTCAGTGTGAAAAGATGGATCTCAAAATCATGCAGTTATTGTTGGAAAGGGTTCAAAATACACAAAAATGATGGAAAACCAAAGAATTTGTGGGACCTGAAGGAATTTTCTGAAGAACAGTGAGCAGTTTAACTGTTCAGGAGGGACACATGAACAACTATCACTAAACAAACAAACAAAAAACAACGCTGTGGATCCTTCACAGTATTAAGAATCAAATGTATGTAAACTTCGGTCATTTTTATAAATGTAACTATTATTTTCTTTTGTGGACTATATGTAAACGTGTGAAATATGTGAAATATTGAATTCAGGTCAGTACTAAATAAAAAAGAATGTGCATTTTGTATGATCCCTCTTATTTTGTTAAAATAATTAACATTTAGCAGATTCTGCAAGGTCTATGTAAACTTTCATTTTCAACTGTATATGGTAGGGTTTTTTTTGGATAAAAGCGTCTGCTAAATGAATAAATGTAAATAGAATTTTGTATGTAAAGTTTAATTATTTATAAATAATTGTAGTGTACATTCAAACTAAGAGAAAATTTCCTTCTTTCATACCGTACAGATAATAAAATTTAGGTCTGGGACCATATTTACATTTACATTTACATTTTTGCATTTGGCAGAGGCTTTTATCCAAAGCAACTTACAAGATATCATTTTTTTTTATCAGTTCTTGCCTTTCCTGGGAATTGAACCTATGACCTTGGCTTTGCCACCAGGCTCTGTTTGAGCTAAAGGAAGGCTGTTGCTTATACTGTGTATGTGATAAATATGAAAGCAAACAGAAACTGCAGTTATTCAAATCAACACACTCAGCTGAACCTGACCGGCTTGATAAAAATGATGCTAATGACCTCATGGTCTTTGAACAGGCCTATTATTAATACAGACTGGCCACAGATAGCAGTGTGTTTTACATAAAAGATCTTAAGACTAAAAGAAAACACCCATCATTCAGTGGTTAAATGCCCAGCCCAATTACAAACAGAAGTACCAAAGAAAATTATGATAACATGATGCCTATAATCGGAGAAATTCCTATTTTTAAACCAGCATGTGTGCAGATTAAATCTGTAAGCTATACATACACACACAATTTGATGTTAAATGTTAGGTTTTTCAAAGAATGGTAGGTTTTAATGAAGAATATTGCTTTGGGCAACAAGGATTACAGTCTTTAAAAGGAATAAAGATAAACATTAGTAGTTAGGACACAAAAGATTGCTTCCTGTTTTACTGTTTACTGTACAACACTAACAGACTCTGAAGGAGCCAGACAATCTGGAAGTTAAGATCAGCGAAGTAAAACACAGACTGCTCGGAGCAGTCTTTGTTTTACTGCAACTGACTCCTTTTGGAAACAGCTCACGGTAGTTACACTTTAACTTGCAATTCCAGACAAAATGCATTAAAACATGATGCTATTAGAATATTACGAAAAGCAGGTGTGGGTGTGGGAGGCTATAGATCACATGGGCCTTAAGAAATGAGAGAAAGAAACTAGAATCCAAAAATGTAACAGCAGTATGGAAGAAAAGGGTAAGAACAAGTAAATCTTTTGAGTCCAGGAGCTAAAAAGAACAAAAGTAGAACAGAAATTGCAAGACAGACATGCTGATGATCTTACCTGTACCTGAGCTGCTCCTCCTTTTGACAGACACCGCTGTAACACACACAAATATGTAAAGAATCAGCTGTCGGTTAGGGTGCTTTTGTGTTAAAGAGCATGCAGGAGATAACATACACTTTGCCTATCATACGAGGGAGGAGTCAAGTGATCAGGTGTGGGTGTCTAAGAAAAATATTCAACAGATCAAAGTGGAAATGCTCAACACAACCATTAGTATGTCAATCAATCATGACATACTCTTTTTATATTTGTGTATTTATTATGCTCATATTTTTATACAGAGCATATTATATAACTATTGCATAAACTATATAATAAATACACAGAGTAATATGATTCTGAATAAAATGGTATTAGCAAGTGACACCGCCCTAATGACAGTGATATGTGAGCTTTGGAGGAACAAAAATGTTCCATGTGCTAAATGACATTTCCTACACTTTAATGCATGCGATTACTTCGTGGGCAGGGCCATTGTTTGCGACATACCTCTCTTAAGTGCTGGAGAGCTTGTTATAGGACTTCCTGTCTGAGGTGTCTGCGGTGACTGTGGGCCTTTAAAAACACTCATGTCATCTGGGACGGTCTGAGATGAGTTTAGGACCCCGCTTAGCATGTCAGGAGTGTGAGGATGAGAAGAATTAGGATGAGAGTGAGATGTGGTGGTAATATTTTTATGGATCCCAATAATTGTTTCATAGTCTGGAGTTGATCCGGTTCATTTTGGTTTGAAGAGAGACCGAGGGAGAATGTGGTTGTATGTGAGTATGAGGAGCAAAATGGAAGTAAATGATTAAATGAGAGAGAGAGAGAGAGAGAGAGAGAGAGAGACATTAGACAAGGTAATTAACATTGATAATCCTGTCTATTCACACCTCTTTATAATATGTAAACAGAAACACCTGCACTGTGCTAGAAATGAAACTGTCCCATATACACACTACCAGTCAAAAGTTTTTATTGTTTTTTAGAGAAGTCTTTCTGCTCACCAAGCCTGCATTTATTTGATCCAAGGTACAGCAAAAGCAGTAACAGTTTGAAATATTTGTACTATTTAAAATAACGTTTCTATTTAAATATATTTTTTAAAATGTAATTTATTCCTGTGATAAAAGCTACATTTTCAGCATCATTACTCCAGTCTTCAGTGTCAGATGATCCTTCAGAATTCATTCTAATAGGCTGATTTGCTGTTCAAGAAACGTTTTTAATATTTTTAATATTATTATCGATATTTAAAGCAATTGAGTAATTTTTTTCAGGATTTTTTGATGAATAGAAAGATCTAAATATCAGCATTTATCTGAAATAAAAAGCTTTTGTGACTTAATACACTATACCATTTATTTAGACATTTATAATGTTACAAAAGATTTCTATCTATTTCAGATAAATGCTGTTCTTCTAACCTTTCTATTCATCAAGAAGCATGAAAAAAATTCTACTCAGCTGTTTTCAACATAATAATAATTGTAAAAATAATGTTTTTTGAGCAGCAAATTAGAATATTAGAATGATTTCTGGAGGATCATGTGACTAGAGTAATGATGCAAAAAATGCAGCTTTGAAATCACAGAAATAAATTACATTTTAAAATATATTAAAATAAAAAGCTAAAAAGTTATTTTAAGCAAAATCATTTCAGAATTGTACTGTTTTGATGTACACACAGATGTTGTCTTGGTGAGACTTCTTTAAATAAACATAAAAAATCTTACTGTTCAAAAACTTTTGGCTGGGATTGTACTATTATATAGACATTTATGGCTCTTGTTAAAGAGCTATACACTACACACTTCAGGCTAATGTTGAATTAGAGTTACTCACCTCTAATACACACTGCTGCACTGCTGGATGTTTTTCCTGCTGTGTTTTCGGCCACACATGTATAAGCCCCAGCATCCTCTGGGAGACATTCCTTAACTACCAAAGTCACCACTCCTCCTACTAATGAGGATTTACCAAACAGCACAGCCTCACCTGTTGTGGTACAAATGAACAGAAAGAGGGAAATAAATGTAGAGAATTAGTGACTTTATGGCATTAAGAATATAGGAATAGATAGAATCCAAGTTTACACAAAAATAATGTTTTTTTTGTGTGTGAATTGTAATTAAAGGGCTAATCAGATGCCTGTTTTCCACAAGTTGGTAAAATTCTTTAGGGTCATGAAATGTCTGCAACATACTTTGGTTATGGTTTCCTCAATGGTCTTGTAAAACTCTGTTCACAGCGACTTGTTTCGGTGCATATCTCTTTAAATGATTATGAGCTACTGCCAGTATTACCAACTTAGCAATTTTGTTGCTAGATTTAGACTACCCTATCAACTTTTTTCTTACAAAACAAGTTTAGCTATTTTTAACATTTAATTGGCAGTGTTTAGCAACTTTTAATAAGTGACTCAAACAATAAAAAGCACAAATACTTCATCTAAATTACACAAAAAGAGAAAACCAAAGATGCCTAGCAGTACACACATCACATGAATTTAGTCAGCTGCTGTTTGCAAATGTTCTATTTAATAATATTTAAAATGTATTAATTGAAGTAATTGTTCATTAATGATACACCTTGTTAGTAGCTTGTACCTGCGATTGTTAATCAGTTCATGTAAGAAAAATAGTTGTAACCCTGTAACCCGAAAACACAAAATATAATCCGTAATTAAAAATGCAGGTAAAAAACCTGTCAAAAATCAATCTATTTTTACAGACTCTTCTTAGAGTGTAGCATACTCACTACTGATACACTGTAAAACTATACACTAATAAAACTACAATTGTAGAAAATATGTAGTTTTACAAGTTTACTAGCTAATTAAAAAAAACAAATTATTGAACGTAAATGTTCAATAATTTATTGTTGTACTTAAAAATACAGTTATTTATGTTTGAGTATTATATTATGCATTCATATTATTTTACGAGCATTATATTAACATATATACTGTAAAATATTTATTTTGCTGAGTGTCACAATTTTGCGTTGTGATTGCGTTGTGATGACGTTATCACGCAGTGACATCAAAACGTCATTTAGCAACTTTTAACAACAAAACAACCTTTCTTGAGCAACTTCCCCTGAAAATTAGTTGGCAACACTTGCTACTGCTCACTCCACCCCTCTTCTCCATTTTATGTCTATTTGGTGGCGCATTACCATTAAAAACAAAACTAATCCACTGCATACTCAGTGGCTCTGATGTCTGGAGAAAATCAAGACACTTATGTTCACTTTTACATCCAACTTCCAACACTTTCATTGCTTACGAGACGTCGTCGCTACAGCTGCTCGAACGCAAAAAAAAAAAAAAAAAGGACAACATATAATTGGCAGAGGGCAGAGTTATGTTAATACAGGACAATTTGTCAGCAGTCGTGCTTAGTACTTAAAAAATCAAAATGATAATTGAGACGGTTTAGTTTTTTGGGGATTAAAAAGTAGTGAATGTATTTTTATTATTGCAGGGTGGTTCTGTCCACACACTGCTAAGACACATTTATATGCAAACACCATGTAAAAGTGCATTTTGCATCCGATTTTTCCATTCCTATAGAGAACCGGAACAGGAACTTGCATATGAAAACAACAAAATACATACACATGTCATTAAATATCCGGTCTATTTATAGTTAGTGTACATACAGTGGTGGCCAAAATTATTGGAACACTAGCATTTTCACTAGCTAAAAATGGTTTTAAGTCAGTTATTCATATATTTTGCTGTAGTTTGTCAATATGAAATATTATTATTTTTTTTAAATATTAATTAGGCACTTGTGTAAATGTAGGATTTGACAGAATGTAGGATTCTGTCAAAATAATGTCATAAATAGATTTTCTTTATCAATTTACTTGTATTAACTAAATTAAATCAACATTTGGTGGGGCCATCCTTTGTGTTTAAAGCTGCTTTTGCCCTAGGTGCATTTGCGCATAGTTTTTCATGTAGCTTTTAGGGATATGCCGGTATCAAATTTTCATGTTGCGATAAATTGATAATGTTTTTATCACGGTATACGGTATTATCACGGTATTGAAATTTAGTTGCAAAAAAGTGATGTCATAATACAGTAAAAAAATTCTGAACATTAAAACACAATAAAGCAATACACAAAAAATGTATAAAGTTCAAAATTTTACACAGATTAAAGTGCAAAAGAATTAAAAGACCAATAGGTATCGCTTTACAGTAAGATCTTATTAGTTAATTATTATTAGTTAACATGATCAGTAAACAAAAGCTACATTTGATACAGAAGTTATTAATCTTTGTTAAAAATACAACTTTTAGTTCATGTTAGCTCGGTTTATTTAAAAAAAAAAAAAAACTTTGATTTTAATTTTAATTTGATTATTATTATATTGGAATTATCTAAGATTAATGCATGTTTAGAATAATTTTTCATTGGGAGTTTATGTTAACTAATTAATTAATTAAGTAAGTAATGTTAACTAATGAAGCCCTAAAGTAAAGTGTGACCGAACAATAAAGAATCACTTAGAATACACTTTCAAACAATATCTAGGGCATGTTGTAGTCCAGATTAAAATGTAAAAAGTGTTAAAATAAATAGCCTATGGAGTCTGAATATTTAAGTATTTGGTGTTGTGATAAACACCACTGCAAATACAAAAATCTAAATGGCTAAATAAATCATTTAAATACGTTTTAGAAAGTAGCGCAGCTGCTTTGTTTCTGGGTTAACGTTGCATTTGCGGTTTAGCGCCATCTGCTGTCAGAGAGTGAATGACACTTTCACTTTAATCCGGAGCGTCCCTTAGGCGTTCTGCCATGTGCTTCTGTTTACATCACGCATCTTCGACGCAGTTTACAAGTGTGTTGTGCATTTAACCAGTTAATGGGAAAAGTATGCTTAAAATGCTTTCAAAATTCGGAATAACTTTTAATAAACAATTATTTTCGGTATTTTGAAATGCCCACAATAACAATACCGTGCATATTCATTATCGTGATATATCGTATTACCGAATACCGGCACATGTCTAGTAGCTTTACAGTTAGGTCACAGTTCTTCTGGATTTAGTCTGTCTCTGTTTATTCTGTTTCTTCATGTGATTCCAGACAGACTGGATGATGATGAGATCAGATCTCTATGTGTAGCACTGGCTGTTGTCAGACTCCTTGTGCAAACCAAAATCTCACTGGATTATTACAATTAAAGGCAAAATGAATGTTTGGAAATGTAAACTGACATTTGCTACTGATACACTACAGCAAAAGATAGAAAAACTGACTTAAAACCATTTTTAGCTGGTGAAAATACTAGTGTTCTAATAATTTTGACTACCACTGTATTTTTACTCGGACAGATATGTTCCAAATAGCAAAATTAGTATAAAACTACAACAACAACAAACTGAACTCACCATTATGAAGCCAGGAAACATTGATTGGCTGGCTCCCTGTGATAATCCCTTTCAGTGTGATGTCATTTCCTTCATCCACTATGCAGTCTTCAAGGGGCTCAGTGAAAAGAGGTGGATCCAGACCACTAGTATGGCTGTGTTTACCGCTCACTAGCTTGACAGAAGAAAGCAGAATGAGATTAGTTGCATGTGTTTTTTTTTAAATGAAACAGTAGTTACGTACGCTTCTCTAATTTAGCTTTCTAAGTAGGGGGCGACAAAATGCTGTCTTTATGAATGACTCGTTAAATTATTCATTAAGCTGATTAGTTCCAACACACTGATTCATTAAGGAACAAAAGGATTCTGTAAATAAATCACTGACTTGTTTACTCAACCAATTTGTTCAGAAGCACAGATTCATTGAGGAACGCCACTGCTATTTGTTACTTGTTGGTTCATTTGGTAGTATTTTCATTGGCAAAGCAAAAATGTACAAAATAGTTTCTCAATATTATTTGTTTATTGAACTCTTGCATAAAGCAGTATCACATGTACAATTGTGCCGTTGCACTCCCGAGGGTGATATTGCTTAAATATAATACAAGTCAATACTCCAATAGATATGTTTTCCTCTTTTTCTGTTGAGGAAAAGACAGTTTTTAGTCTTAAATTGAGGAACTAATTAAGCTGATATAATTAAGAAAAGAAGGCTACCTATTTATTTTATGAGAATTAAATCATTTATGCATATTTATCATTTATTTTTTTTTTTTTTGCGTGTTTGTTAGTTCTAGTTGTTAGGAGATTAAAACATAAAATAAATATTTACCCCTGGTTTCATAGACAAGGCTTAAAGGAGTAGTTCACTTTCAGAACAAAAATTCATAATGTACTCACCCCCTTGTCATCCAAGATGTTCATGTCTTTCTTTCTTCAGTCATAAAGAAATTGTTTTTTGAGGAAAACATTTAAGGATTTCTCTCCATATAATGGACTTCTATGGTGCCCCCAAGTTTGAACTTCCAAAATGCAGTTTAGATCCAGCTCTAAAAAATCCCAGCCAATGAAGAAGGGTCTTATCTAGCGAAACGATTGGTTATTTTCACAAATTGACAATTTATATACTTTTTAACCTGAAATATTGGTCTTGTCACGTCTCTGAGATGCGCATGCTTAGTCTGTGTGATCCGGATCAATACAGTTAGAGTATGTGGAAAAACTCCAATCTCGTTTTCTTCCCCAACTTTAAAATCGATCTACTTCGCTGCAGAAGTACAAACCCAGTGTTTACAAAGTGAACATACAAAGAATATCAAACACCCTTTACAAAAAAAGGTAAAACAGCATTGTAGGACGATTTTGAAGTTGAAGACGAAAGCGAGATGGGAGTTTTCGACATACCCTAACTGTATTGACCCAGAGATCACACAGACTACACATGCACATCGCAGAGACGAGACGAGCATTTGAGGTTAAAAAGTATATAAATTGTCAATTTGTTTAGAAAATAACCAATCGTTTCACTAGATAAGACCCTTCTTCTTCGGCTGGGATCATTTAGAGCCATTTGAAGCTGGATTTTGGAGGTTCAAACTTGAGGGGACCATAGAAGTCCATTATATGACGAGAAATCCTAAAATGTTTACCTCAAAAAGCATAATTTCTGTATGACTGAAGGAAAAAAACATGAACATCTTGGATGACAAGGGGGTGAGTACATTATCTGTAAATTTTTGCTCTTAAAGTGAACTAATCCTTTAAATCCTAGACTTAAATGTAAGTCTAAGCTGTTTCAACTGAAAGAAACTTGCACTGACTAATCTTAAAATATAACGTGTCTTTGTTTTGTCTCAAGATGCACACCAGTAATGTTTTTTTTTTTTTCTAAAACACGTTTTATAAATACTTAAGTGTCCTAATTGAACTGTGGCCTAATCCTGGTTTAGCCTAAGCCCTGTCTGTGAAACCAGGCCTTAA
Organism: Cirrhinus molitorella; assembly: GCA_033026305.1. Lineage (NCBI taxonomy): Eukaryota > Metazoa > Chordata > Actinopteri > Cypriniformes > Cyprinidae > Cirrhinus > Cirrhinus molitorella. Next base: position 32,319,855 of record CM065117.1, on the reverse strand, counting down.
TGTATTTTGAGTGAAAATGAAACATCTGTTAATGTTGAGTTATGTTTGACATTTGAAAGCGTTTCTATTATGTTGATGTTTTGTTGTTACCATTGTGTAGAAGAGTAGCACTTATGATTAGGTTGTGGAGAACTGCAAATACTGCCCCTATGAGGCATGATGCTTTGTTAAATGAGTAGTAGCTTACACATTTTTTTCTACTTGAGCTGTCCAGCTGTTTACAGTCTTTTAATTGTACATGATAACTCATTGTCAAATACAAACTGGCCTTACTCAAAAACACAGACGTCTAAGAATCTACTTAAAATAAATGAAAACATTTCACTAATTATATTAGTATTCACTGCGTCATAGATTAAATCATTTAGGAGGTTTACATTATTTATTCAGGTAGATTCCATTAAAAGAAATCAAGCCTTAAATACACTCAGAAATATGTAATATTTGTAGTTAAGTAGATAGCACATAACATTTTTACAGTGTAGTTCACACAGTAGCTCAAGGTTGTAAAGCTTATGTTATGCTATGCAATTGCACTTAATGTTATTGTTTTTATTACGTTTTTACTGCAAAACAAGATAAAATACTGATAATGATTATTGTTGGACTAGCAAATAACATTCATATTGACTTGTGAATCTTAAATTTGCATAGTGTTTAACAATATGTTCACACAGGAAGAAACAAAGCTCATATACATGAAGAGAGCAGCTGAAGAGATGTATTAAAGTAAATAGCTGGAGTAGCTTTCAACGTCCTCACTATCACACCTACTGTCTAGTAACCAGAACCAAAAGCACCACATTAAATAGACAAAAAACAAGACAAAACAACAAAGTTAAACAAAGCAATTATAATAACAAAAGTACAACATAAGTTAATTGTGACTCAAAAGAGCAGACAGGTTTGAAATAAACTGTGATCTCATCCGACACTCCTCTAACAAACCTGTTTCTGTTTAAAATACAGTCACTTACCTATTATTCAAATCTGTGGGCTGAGCCTTATATAATATAATTAACCTCCCATAAGTATTTGTCTGTAGTAGTTTTAAAATGTGACAAGCCTCTTTTGTAAATTTGCAATACTGGATCTACAGCAGTGTCTCATGTACACAATTGATGTGGTCTTTTTAATCTCATTCAGCCAAGAGATGTATGACATATCATTTCAGTTCAAGGAACAAGTCATTCTAGTCCTTAACATTGGACCAAACGCTTTTGTTCTCACTGACCTGGTAGATCACATGACCTGCTGTCTTTTGACCTGGCCTAATGTAACCATGTAATCCTTGTTTGTTCATGCAAAAAAGTTTTTTTTTTTTTTTTTTTACACTGGTTGTTCTGGCAACACACTACGTCTGAAAAAAGGTGACTCCACTTCTGAGAAGAACAAACTGAAATGTTTTAAGTTTCATTCTTTGTACTTCAGCTGTCTTGTATCAGGTGATAAGATCTGAGAAATGAAAGGAAGGAACTGCAGTGTTGTAATTGTGCATTTAGAGAGTAGAGCACTACCATCAAACATACGTGTCCCGCACAAACTGGTGCACAGAAAACAAAACGAAAGCCTGCTGTTTAAATTAGCAAGGAAGAATTTCCTGCCAATAGTGACCTCTTCCCCGGTCAGTAATTTGCATCCTGAGGCAGATAAGATACAGTGGGGTTCCAAAGTCTGAGACCACTTTAAAAACATGTGACCCCCACCCCCATTTAAACCTGGAAATGTACAGATATACCTTTATGTTTTCTGTTTCTATATTTTCTGTTAAAGGATTAGTTCACTGCCAGAATTAAAAATTCCTGATAATTCACTCACCCTGTGTCATCCAAGATGTTCATGTCTTTCTCTCTTCAGTCGAAAAGAAAGTACACAAGAAGAACAAACCACACGTGACCTTTCAGACGTGATTAAGTAATGCGTTTAAGTGTAGATATGCATCGCTAGTGCAAGATGAGAATTTGTAGTAAAAAAGTATTTTTTTAATTTTTATGAAAAAATGCCTGATTGTTTTGCTAGATAAGACCCTTATTCCTCGACTGGGATCGTGTAGAGCCCTTTGAAGCTGCACTGAAACTGCAATTTGAATCTTCAACCTGTTAATCTCCATTGAAGTCCACTATATGGAGAAAAATCCTGGAATGTTTTCCTCAAAAAGCTTAATTTCTTTTTGACTATAAAAAGAAAGACATGAACATCTTGGATGAGTAAATTATCAGGATTTTTTTATTCTGGAAGTGAACTAATCCTTTAAACAAAGTAAATTAACAATGTAAAATTAGGAAATTAATTTTCAAGTAACGTAAATGTACTTCATGTCACAACATCTATACAGCGTGTTTCTTTAAAATTCTTATTAAATTCTTGTTCCATTTTTTTATTTAAATTCTTTAAATATTAAAATAATAAAAGAAAACATTTCAAACCATAAGAACTCTTTTTTTTAATTATTCCCACTCAACAGCTATTGTTTATATATTTTCTTTGCTATCACAAGAATAATTGTGGTTAATACGTTTCCTATTCCCTATTTAATATAAAAACTTGGGGAAAAAAATGTCTATAATTTTAGCTGAATATATCAGAAAAATTATTATAGTTTGAAAACTATTATATATGAGAGGCCTTTGAATATTGTTTAGCAGAACTTTCAAATTAAAAAGGTTGTGAAAACCCTAATTAGATCCAGTAGAAATAGATCCTTGAGTTGTTAATTGCAGGTTACCAAAACAGGCTTCTATACTTGCCTGTCACTTGGTCCAAAATAAATAAATAAATAAATAGCTAATTATATAACTTGTAGTTAAACATTTTATTAATTGGGAAAAAATCTAAATCAAAATAGAAGCATTTCAACTAGTGGTGTCAGAGTTTTGGGCCCCACTGTATATATCACAATATCACACACACTGGACTGTAAAGTATTTAGTGAAGAGGAGAATGCTAATAAGCAAATTTCTTTATCAGAAATCAGCCTGATAGTGAAAAACAAATCCATTCAGGCAAATAGTATAGTGTAAACAAACCACAGGGAAGTCAAAACAAAAATGTTCAGGATTTCCCCATCGAAATCTGGCTGAATGCTGTTGTGCCTAATTATTATCCAAATGCAGTGAAAGCGAAAACAAAGTGGCTGTCATTCTCTGATGGCAGCTGAATGAAAACTGATTATTAACCATGACGACCCTTGAGAAGGAACAATGCTTCCTGCAGAGATCATGCATTTAACTGCAAGCACAGATCATGTCAACCTCAGCATGTTTTTAAAGACAAGAATCCAACCCGCCTGCATATACAAACACAAATAAGCTCTCTCGAGTATGCAAATACTGAGAGACACACTCACAAACACTTGTGTAGCTGCAAGAAATGTCCAGACTTGCCTGCATTGAAAGTCTCTCCAGGCTTCTTCTCAGCTGTGGTGTTTGTGGTTATGTGTGCGGGTCGGGACACTTGTCCATTGGTCTCCTTTGACTGGGAGCTTGACAGCTGTATCCTGAAAGTGGACACGTAACGTGCCTTCCCATCAGCTATACTCATTTCTCCTCTCAGTGTATACCAGTTTCATAAAATCCAAGTCATTTCCCAGCTTTCTTATCAGTTGGCTCGTATTTTCCTGTGTCTCTGAGTCTCTGCTCTGCACACATGTCCTCTGTCCTGAGCTGTTCTCTGCATCTCTTTAGTTTGTGGCTCCTCCCCGTGACTGAAGCCTCATTCATTTGGTCTGCAGAACACTTTTTGCTGGGTTCCACTCAGTGCCTTTTCACAAGCCCCACCCGCAACTATCACAGCATTTCACCGTGTATCTTTAACACGGTTTCTTTTCACACATGCTGTGACTGTGGTAGAAGAGAGAGAGAAACTTTTAGGGTGGTGGTATAAGAGAGCGAGTGTGTGTTATATAGTGCTTCTGAAAAGTAAACGATTGTGTGTCAGGTCAGTGATGTTTATTTGAATCCTTGTGTGAAAAAGGATAAAGATACACAAGTAACAGATTAGAAACTGGATCAAAGGTCAGAAATTCCCCATTCCTTTCCCTTCTGTAATTGCTGTCATGTTATCAGTTGAACTTTGATTGTCTTTGGTTGTATGTTTGTTACCAAGAAAAGAAAGAGAAAAAAAAAAACAGTGCTTGATTGTTTCAAATCTCACTGAGCCAGCAAGTTGAATTGAGGATGGAAAATGTTCAAAATATGTTCTTAACAGAAGTTTCTTATGCTCAACAAGGTTTCATGATTAAAATGCAGTAAAAATAGTGATATTATAAAATATTATTACAGTTTCATATAAATGTTTTCTAATTTGATATATTTTCCAATGTAACTTATTCCTGTGATGCAAAGCTGAATTTTCAGCAGCCATTACTCCAGTCTTCAGTGTCACACGATCCTTTAGAAATCATTCTAATATGCTGATTTGTTGCTCAAGGAACACTTTGTATTATCAATGTTAAAAACAGTTGCAGCTGAATATTTCTAAGGAAACCAGGATACATTTTTTGGAATAGAAAGTTCAAAAGAACAGAGTGTGTTTGAAAAAAAAAATAAAATCTTTTGGAACATTAGAAATGTCTTTGCTATGGAAGCCCATTTTCACCACTCAATAAAAAAATAAAAAAAAGGTAATTGCAACTTTTTATCTCACAATGCTGACTTTTTTTTTCTCGCAACTGTGCGATACTTTTTTTTCTCGCAATTGCGAGGTTACATTTCGCAATTCTGACTTTTTTCTCGGACTTGCAAAATAAAAACTCACAATTGCGAGTTATAAACTCACAATTCTGTTTTTTTTCCTCAAAATTCTGAGTATTCTCGCAATTGTGACTTTTTTTAATTGTGAGATATAAACTTGCAATTCTGAGAACATATCAGTCCTTTTTTCTCCTTAAAATTCAGAGTTTATATCTCACAATTCTGAAAAAAAGTCTAAGTTGTGAGAGAAACTTGCATTTGTGAGAAAAAAGTCAAAATGGCAAGTTTATATCTCGCAGTTCTAAGACAAAAAAGTCAGAATTACGAGAGAAACTCGCATTTGTAAGAAAAAAAGACAGAATTGCAAGTTTATATCTCACAATTCTGAGAAAAAGTCAGAATTGCGAGAGAATAAACTTGCATTTGTGAGAAAAAAGTCAGAATTGCAAGTTTATATCTCACAATTCTGAGAAAAAGTCAGAATTGCGAGAGAATAAACTTGCATTTGTGAGAAAAAAGTCAGAATTGTGAGAGATTAAACTTGCATTTGTGAGAAAAAAGTCAGAATTGCAAGTTTATATCTCAATTCTGAGAAAAAAGTCAGAATTGCAAGTTTATATCTCACAATTCTGAGAAAAAGTCAGAATTGCGAGAGAATAAACTTGCATTTGTGAGAAAAAAGTCAGAATTGCAAGTTTATATCTCACAATTCTGAGAAAAAGTCAGAATTGCGAGAGAATAAACTTGCATTTGTGAGAAAAAAGACAGAATTGCAAGTTTATATCTCACAATTCTGAGAAAAAGTCAGAATTGCGAGAGAATAAACTTGCATTTGTGAGAAAAAAGTCAGAATTGCAAGTTTATATCTCACAATTCTGAGAAAAAGTCAGAATTGCGAGAGAATAAACTTGCATTTGTGAGAAAAAAGTCAGAATTGTGAGAGATTAAACTTGCATTTGTGAGAAAAAAGTCAGAATTGCAAGTTTATATCTCAATTCTGAGAAAAAAGTCAGAATTGCAAGTTTATATCTCACAATTCTGAGAAAAAGTCAGAATTGCGAGAGAATAAACTTGCATTTGTGAGAAAAAAGTCAGAATTGCAAGTTTATATCTCAATTCTGAGAAAAAAGTCAGAATTGCAAGTTTATATCTCACAATTCTGAGAAAAAGTCAGAATTGCGAGAGAATAAACTTGCATTTGTGAGAAAAAAGTTGTGAGAGATTGTGAGAGATTAAACTTGCATTTGTGAGAAAAAAGTCAGAATTGCAAGTTTATATCTCAAATCTGAGAAAAAAGTCAGAATTGCAAGTTTATATCTCACAATTCTGAGAAAAAGTCAGAATTGCGAGAGAATAAACTTGCATTTGTGAGAAAAAAGTCAGAATTGCAAGTTTATATCTCACAATTCTGAGAAAAAGTCAGAATTGCGAGAGAATAAACTTGCATTTGTGAGAAAAAAGTCAGAATTGTGAGAGATTAAACTTGCATTTGTGAGAAAAAAGTCAAAATTGCAAGTTTATATCTTGCAGTTCTAAGAAAAAAAACGTCAGAATTGCGAGAGAAACTCTCATTTGCAAGAAAAATGTCAGAATTGCAAAAGAAACTCGCATTTGCGAGTAAAAAGTCAGAATTCCAATATTATATTTCACAATTTAAAAAAAGTCAGAATTGCAAGAGAATAAACTTGCATTTGTGAGAAAAAAGTCTGAATTGCAAGTTTATATCTCACAATTCTGAGAAAAAGTCAGAATTGCGAGAATAAACTTGCATTTGTGAGAAAAAAAGTCAGAATTGCGAGAGAATAAACTGCCATTTGCGAGAAAAAAGTCAAAATTGCAAGTTTATATCTTGCAGTTCTAAGAAAAAAACAGAATTGCGAGAGAAGCTTGCATTTGTGAGAAAAAAGTAAAAATTGCAAGTTTATATCTCACAGTTCTAAGAAAAAAAACGCCAAAATTGCGAGAGAAACTCGCATTTGCAAGAAAAATGTCAGAATTGCAAAAGAAACTCGCATTTGCGAGTAAAAAGTCAGAATTCCAATATTATATTTCACAATTTAAAAAAAGTCAGAATTGCAAGAGAATAAACTTGCATTTGCGAGAAAAAAGTCTGAATTGTGAGTTTGTATCATGCAATTCTGAGAAAAAAAGTTACAATTGTGAGATAAAAGTTTTTTTTTATTCTGTGGCTTCCATACTTTCACTTGGTTAAATTAAAAAAAAAACTTTTGAACAGTAGTTTGGTCATTTGACTGATCTGGAGCTAGATTTATTGATCAGTTGTGTACAGTTGTAACAGTGATAGCATATAAATGCGAGTTCATTCTAACAAACATTTCAGTGGTCATTGGGTTTTGTTGGGTTAGTGTGAAAATGACCGTTATGTTTCCAAACAGGCACCTTAAGACAGTTTGAACTACTGGTTTTTGTTGGGTCGATGTAAACCAACCATTAGATCAGAGAATCAAAAGAGTAACTTCTATATAAACAGCATTTGTACTGCATGTGCACCAAACATTTGTAAGGAGTGTAAAGAAAAAAAATCAGTGTAAAAATCAGATAGGTAATCTGAACAAATCTCTTTGTGTGTGTGCAGTGGTGTGTGATGAGCAGATGTTTGCTTTGGACATGCCAGTCCACAGAGAAACCCAAACATCCCACTAAAGTCCTTGAACATGTGAACAGACTCAGACTCATTTGGAATCAATAGTGGAGAATAACAGTTTGACTATATATATAATTCTAAAACATAAATGTTTGCTAAAATTACAGTAAAATTACTGAAATATTGGCTTGCCGGGAACTAGAGGAAGTTTTTTCAAGTGACCCACTAACTGCTTAAGAAGTTAGTGCACAATCAGCCCATCAAAGGCCTGTTAATGTTCTTATGGCTGGAATGTACACCGGAAGATCCTGGAAAACAATCCGTGAATAACTGGAAACAAAACACAAAGCAGCTGACAAATAAATATTTGACTCATAAGTCACACATGGAGGATTTCCTTTACATTTTCAAAATGTAGTAAAGTGACAGCACTTTCTGCCTCAAGTCAAATGGATGAATAAAACCGTTTTTATGAAACTGGAGAGCTTTTTGACATGGAAGAGAAGAAAAGTCGTTATTTTAGATTTCTTTGTGCACAAAAAGTATTCTCGTAGCTTCATAAAATTACAGTTGAACCACTGATGTCACGTGGACTATTTTAATGCCCTTACAACCTTTCTGGGCCTTGAACATGAATTTGTGTTCAGAAGATGAACGAAGGTCTTGTGGGTTTGGAACGTCATGAGGGTGAGCAATTAAAGGGTGAGCTATCCCTTTAACTATTGAATTGAGTGTTTTGTGAAATAAACATTAAATATGTAGTACTAATAAAGATAGTAAGTTCAGTGGTTGCCATAAACATGATATAACATTGCATTGTTTTCCTGAATTTTAAAAAAGTGAGATTTTTGCGCTCTCTAGTGGAAAGAATGAGGAATGAAGTATGAAGACATCTGGCAGTGTGTGTATACTGATAGTATTTTTGTTCAAAGACCTGACCTGAATGAACGCTCAAGTAAATCTGATGTGGTTCTTCAGTAGAGTCATCTGACACGCACCTGTGTGTTCTTGTATTGTTATGGGCATCATTGTCTCTAGTAGCTTTTATTGACTTTTCAGGTGTATATGGGCTGAAAACCGGCTCATTCTCAGATAGATGGGTATAGCCAGTGTAAACAAATAAAGATGAATGAAACAAATCTGTTAGAATACATCCGAGAACACAACACTTCTGATGATTAATGATTCTGAAGACAATTTTAAATAGTGACGTGACACACAGCCGTTATTCTGAGGCAGATCTGCGTAGAACTAGTCAGTGATTTATTGTGGTTTATTTCATTTGTGAATTTAGTTGTATTTTCACATGTTTCCTCAGAGTCTGGCTAAAATACAAAGCACTGTAATTCTCTACAGCTGTCGGCATGTGCTGAAAATGCTTTTATTGACGTTACTCTTATTCTGTCAAAGTTTCAACACTTCAGTGACATATTCAAGACAGAGCAACGTTGTATATTTACTTGTTCCTGTGGTATATGGAATCCAGTACACACAGATTTCCTGTTTGATCACTTTGATGTTGCTTTGATTTTCTTTAGATGGTTGGTTAAGACATGAAACAGGTCTGGGAAGTTGACATGACCTAATAAACTTAATCTGAAATCATTTTAAACAGCAGTTTGATATTTTGTAGTTATTGTGGAGCTCCTATTGAGGGCTTATAATATTTAAGAGAAATTATATAATATTATAAGAGAAAATATAGAGTATTTGTGATTGGATCATACAAAATGCAATGTCTTTTTTTTATTTAGTACTGGCCTGAATAAGATATTTTTACATATACTACATATAGTTTATATGTATTATGTATTATACAATGACTGTATGATTTTGAGATCCATCTTTTCACTCTGAGGACAACTGAGAGACTCATATGCAACTATTTACAGAAGGTTCAAACGCTCACTGATACTCCAGAAGGAAAAACAATGCATTAAGAGCTGGGGGTGAAAACTTTTGAACCGATTTTTTCTTATTTTGCCTAAATATCGTTTATTTTTTATTTAGTACTGCACTTTAGAAGCTACTTACATGTTCCCCAGAAGACAAATAAAGTTACATTTATCCTGATTTTCAGATTCAAAAAGTTTTCACCCCCAGGTGTTAATGTATCATGTTTCATTCTGAAGCATCAGTGAGTATTTAAACCTTCGGTACACATTATTTTTAAGTAATTCCGTTACGCTTTTGTAATTGTTTTGTTAATATTGTTTATATTAATTTCAAGGTTTAAATCAGTTTTAGTTTTTATTAATTTACAGTTATTAATTTAGTTGCCTCATCTCATGCCTTTTATCTAATATTTCAGGTTAATTTAATTTAACAAACATTTTTGTAATAGTTTTAATTGCAGTTTGTAATTAACCATAATAACTATTTTTAGGTTTTGTGCCTCTAGATAGACTTCAGAGAGACAGTAATACCAGCAGATGGCAGTGTATCTACCTTTAACTCTACTGTAAATACAGTAAGATGGACCTTCATATCATTTTACATGTTACAGTTGTTTCATGGATATCTTCAGGCGGTTACACAGATTTTTTTTTCCTGTGCTCACTTCCTGTTACATGAGCTTGCTTTTTCTTTATCTTTCTCCCTCTTCTACTTGTAACTTGACTTCTTGTATTTCAGTTCACACTTTTCTTATAACTAAAGCGTGAGCTCTCATTTAATCAAGCTAGTTTTACATCTCAGAGATCTGAGAGTAGAGACTCATACTATAATGCTGTGTGTGTGAGACTAACTCTTACCTCCAATATGGGGCCTCTCTCTGGGCAGGTCCCAGATGGAAGTGATTACTCTGGGAGGGAGAAATTACAGAGCAAATGTACAGCCCATCAACTTTACACACACACACACACACACACACACACACACACACACAGACATACAGACGACAAAGGCAAAAACTGCAAAACTCCCCCTCACTCTCTCTTTCTCTAGTCAAACTCGCACACGGCTCTCGTTGCTTTTTATTTTGCCTCCAGCGGTACATTTCCGCTCAGCTCTCTGTCGGGACAACGCAACTGTATGCTAGCCACCTTGTCTCTCCTCCTCTCCTCTCAGTGAGCGTGTGTGGGTGGGAATGGGATTGTAAATTCCTAAGGATGAGCCATTTTAAAGGCCTCTATTAAAGCCCTGACGCAAAACGACTCGCCTGTCAGGAGCCAGAGCCGTAACTCATTACCTGAAGAGAGAGAGAGATAGGATTCACATTACAGCTCGCACAAACCTCCGCCTCAGGTCAGCTCACGCCAGGCTATAGGCCGCATATCCACGATCCAACAAAGTCACATCATGAGGAAGCTTTTCATACAAATACAGGCACTTCACACCAAACTGCCATTCAGCTTTCACAGCTAACTATCACTGTTTGTGCAAAGAGCATGATTACTACTTGACGAATGAAACAGCATTTCTGGAGGCACCATCCAGAAAAAACTGCACTTGTGCATGTAAGCATAGTATGATAAAAGGATTTTGAGGATTTTAAGTTTTTGAAAGGATTGTTCATCCAAATGAAAATTGTGTCATCGTTTACTCATCCTTATCGTTGTTCGAAACCTCTATGGCTTTCTTTCTTCTGCAGAACACAAAAGAAGATCATGTAATGAATGTTTTTGTCTACAAAACCACATTGACCTAGTGACTATCATTGTGTGGATAAAAAAAAAAAAACATTGAAACATTTATAATGATATCCTCTTTTGTGTTTTGCAGAAGAAGAAAGTCATACGGGTTTGGAATGACATGAGGGTGAGTGAATAATGACAGAATATTCATTTTTGGGTGGACTATCCCTTTAACAATTCACCTAAAGATTAATGCATTGTGCAAAAACCACTTAAAGGATTACTCCACTTTCAGAATAAATATTTGCTGATAATTTACTCACCCCCATTTCATCCAAGATATTCAGGTCTTTCTTTCTTTAGTCGCAAAGAAATGATGTTTTATGAGGAACACATTCCAGGATTTTTCTCCATATAGTAAACTTCAATGGTGCTCAATGGATTGAAGGTTAAAAATGCAGTTTCAATACAGCTTCAAAGGGCTCTAAACAATCCCAGCTGAGAAATAAGGATCTTATGTAGCGAAACGATCTGTCATTTTCTTTAAAAATGAATATTTATACACTTTTTAACCACAAATGCTTGTCTTGTCTAGCCCTGCGCTGCATGTAAAATCATCCTACATCGCTGTTTTACATTTTGTTATAAAGGGTGTTTGTTTCACTTTGTAACACTGGGTCGGTACTTCTGCAGCGATGTAGGATGCTTTTAAAGTTGGAGGAGAAAATGAGATTGGAGTTTTTCGACATACCCTAAGATGAGCATTTGAGGTTAAAAAGTATATGAACTATACTTTTTTTTTTAACAAAATAACTGATCATTTCACTAGCTAAGACCCTTATTCCTTGGCTGGGATCATTTGGCACCATATCCACTTTATATAGAAAAATCCTTGAATGTTTTCCTAAAAATAAAACATAATTTCTTTGTGACTGAGGAAAGAAAGACATCTTGGATGACATGGGAGTGAGTAAATTATCAGGACATTTTTATTTTGAAAGTGGACTTATCCTTTAATGTAAACCCCATATAAAATAACTGTCAGCTCTAAAACATTTTTTTTTTCAATTATGTTAAATGTTGAATTATGTAATTCAATAGTACACATTAAAACAAACAAACATAATGACTTTTTTTCTCATTACTTTAACCTATCAAAATAATTTAACCAATTTATTTTTTTAACATAAGACCTGAGAAAAAAAGCTGAAATGACTTTAATTTTACTTTAAAAATGTAAGGATTAGTTCACTTACAGAATAAAACTTTCCTAAAAATGTACTCACTCCCATAACATCCAAGATGTTCATGTCTTTCTTTCTTCAGTCGAAAAGAAATTGCATTTTTTGAGGAAAACATCCCAGGATTTTTCTCCATATAGTGGGTTTCAATGGGAACCAACATGTTGAAGGTCCAAATTGCAGTGTCAATGGAGCTTCAAAAGGCTCCCAGCTGAAAAATAAGGGTCTTATCTAGTGAAGCGATATTTTTCTAAAAAAACAAAACAAAAAAAAAGGTATGCTTTTTCACCACAAATACTTGTCTTGCACTAGGTCGACCTCATGTATTATGTAAGCACGTTGGTGTGATGCATGGTGTAGACCCAGTGTTTACAAAGCGAAAGTGTGAATAAAGTCAAAAACCCTTTACTAAAAAAGAATAACAATGTTGGAAGTTAGGAGAAAATGAGATAGAGTTGGAGCATCGCAGAGCTTGTGCAAGATGAGCGTTAGTGGTTAAAAAGTATATAATTATTTTAACATTTTTTACATAACATTGTTTCGCTAGATAAGACCCTTATTCCTCGGCTGGGATCATGTAGAATTTGCACTGAATTTGTATTGAAGTCCACTACATGGAGAAAAATCGTGGAATGAAAGAAAAACATGAACTTCTTGGATGACTTAGGGGTGAGTAAATGATCAGGACATTATTATTGTGGAAGTGAGCATTCCTTTAAGGCATAAACTAAAGTTTTAGTGTAGATGCTCAGTGATTTACATTGCTTCTAAAGTCGAAATGGGATGCAATAATAAATACAATCATGCCATTTTTGTAGCCAAAGGTCGTTTTTACTCAGTTGGCATTCAGCACAGAATCATCCACTGTAATCTCTCAATCTTCATTTTGGTCCATCTCAGTTTGTTGCCACTGCTGATCTTCGGCTCTCAAACTTGCAGGCTCACACAGAAGGCCACCATTATCCTCTCTGGGTGTCCTGCTCTGTAAATAGCCATCACACACAGGCACACAGTCATAACACAGCTGTCGTCACTTTTCTGAACAGCAGCTGGTAGCAGAAGTTGTTGTTGCCACACACACACACACACACACACACACACACACACACACACACACACACACACTCAGACTCTTCAAGACTTCCCTTTGGCAAATCCACCCACAGATTCAGGCTTACTTTAAGACAAAGATAAATATGCTTGCATGCAAGCTAGCACACATACACTAGAGACACATACAGATATTATGCTCTATTTATATAACGATTTGATATACATATGAAACAGATAAAATGCTCAACATTTAATGCATCATTAAAATTCCTATTTGGAAGTACACTAATATTCTATATATGTGACACCATATTGTGGACCACTAAACCAGTCATCAAATTTCTTTAATTGAGATTTGTACATCATCTGAAAGCTAAATAAATAATAATAACCTGACGGTGCAAAAAAAAAAAAGAAAGAAAATAGCAATGGATATTACTAATAAAAAAATTGTTTTAATATATTTATGGTATGAAATTTACAAAATATCTTCATGGAACATGATCTTTACTTAATATCCTAATGATTTTTGGCATAAAAGAAAAAGTAATAATTTTGACCCATACAAATGTGTTTTTGGCTAATGCTAAAAATATCCTCTTCCTAATTAAAACTGTTTTTTTTGGACCAGGGTCACATATTATAACATTGAAATATATATTGAATGAAATGTGATATATATTTTTGTGTAAACTTACGTTTTTGACGATTCTTTGATGTATGTTCAAATAACATAATTTGAAATAAATATTTTAGAACAAGATAATTGTCTTTACTGTCAATTTTAATCAGTTTAGTGAATAAAACGGAATACAAATTATTTACTTTTTTGCTGAATAAAAGTATTAACTTCCAGTATTATTTTTTTTTTCTTAGGGCTGTGCCTACAAAACGGGACATGTGGTTACACACTTAAATACTGAACAGTGATGTCATTCTCAGACAGCTCAACAGTTCTAATTCTGGCACAGGAAGTAATTCTCACAGAGGAAGGTGGAAACAGGAAAACAAACGTCTTCCTGTTTGTATATAAAGGGGCAAGTAAAAAGATGGAGGGATGCTGATTGGTCAAGCGGTCAGTGGCTGGGAGACAATACTGTACTTCCACCACATGCCTTCATACACTGCCTTATTCAAAGAAATAAAGATTGTTGAACAAACAACATAGTTTTCAAAATGTCTTGCAAAATCTAACCTTCCTATGTGTCCACATGTGAATGTGTGAGCATGTTTGTGTGTGTGATATAATCAGTATGTGATCTGATGGTTAGCATTCCTCTGCCCACTATTTAGCTTGTCCCTTCATGTCCCAGTGGAGGAGATAAAGGCTATTTAATTCACACAGAAACACACACACACACACACACACACACACACACACACACACACACACACACACACATCAGAAGATCTAAACCCAACATAGTTTTTTCTACCTATTAAGCTGATAAATGTTAGTTTTGTCTAGTTTCTCCTTTGCTATGTCTGCTCCCGGTGGCACAGATTTAGCGTGCATCATAGCATGACATGTTTAAAAACATCTGCATTCTCAAACCTGTTAGAGTGAAACACACAAGCAGTTCTGAAAAAATGCTTTGATCTGCATGTGTCTCTTACAGAAGCTGTGAGGAAGTCTGGGAAGAGTGAAGATCAGTATTAACACTAAGCTAAAGCTTCTACTTTGGCAAACCATCAACAATTGTAACAAATGCCAGCAGCATGGAGCCAATCCACTCACTATTTCTCCACTTCTGCTACAGCAGGAAAAACTAAATGAGGAACACAAATGAAAATATTACTGGAGTGAGATTTCAGCATTAAAGGGACAGTTCACCCAAAAATGAAAATTACCCCATGATTTACTCACCCTCAAACCACCCTATGTGTATATGACTTTCTTCTTTCAGATGAATACATTCAGAGTTATATTAAAAATGTCCTGGCTCTTCCAAGCTTTATAATGGCAGTGAATGGTTGGTGAGATTTTGAAGTGCGATACAGTGCATCCACCCATCATAAAAAGTACTCCCAAATGCAGTATTCCCAAAATTGTATTTGTAAGGATAGATATGTGTACAAAGCACAGAGACCATGTTTAAATATGAGATTGTTTCATAGGCTCACCATGCGGTCATATTATAATTATTGATTTTTTTGCGTCCTCCATATAGTATTTTAGGTAGTGTCTGGGACTGAGGACACTATTATCTCTCACTATTATATCTCCTATTTAGATATGCAACCACAGCAAACCCACTGATCTGTCACTTAACATCATACTGAGCAAAACCCAACACATCGGTAGGTCTACAATATTAGCCTAATATCAGTTCACACACTGGCTTATCGCCGTGTTGACAAGCTGCAGTATTAAACAAGCTAAGCTTAACCTTATAATTGCTTATAGAAAAATACACATATTTTTTAACTAATTTATTAATTATCCAGCATCATCTGTATTAAAGAGAAATGATCACTTCACCTGATGTTTCAAGTAAATTAAATAGCCTTGACAGCCTACTTACACATAACTACTGAAGAAATAGGTGAAGGGGCAAACCACTTTAAGGCAAGGGAGGGGGAACTCAAAACATTGGCAGTTTATATTTTTTACTACTTACACAATTATTTTAAGTATATGTCCATTATATTATTTACAATACACATAGTCGCTATGATATTTTTAGGGGGGACAACCCTCAGATAGCAGGGGTCCTGTCCCCCCCATTCCCTTTAGTGAATTACGCCTATGGTTCACACTGAGCACATTACCGGTAATTTACTGGTAATGTTACAACTCTTCATACCAGTAAATTGGACAGTATTTTTTAATAGGCTCTGTTCACACATCTTTTAATGGTAATAAAGACTGTATGTGTGAAATGGACTGTGACTATGACATAACTAACAATGAAAAATAGGCTACATAAAAGCATTTATTAATGTTATTAATGAACCTGAGCTAACGTGAACTGACAATAAAAATACTTATAAAGTTAATGCGAATTTCATCATTTATTACATTTAATGAGAATTTCATCATTTATATCCGGCAATGGCCATATGCGCGTTCGTAAGTTCCTGGTCGGTCTATCAATACTCCGGTTTAAACAAATAAGGCTGTGCAAAAAACTCAAGCTCTTCTTCTCTTATAGTGAAGTCCGCTGACAGTTTTTTTTACTTCTCGTTTTCAACTTTTAATATGTTACCGGTGTTAGTATTGCTCTATCCTCGTTCGTTTCTTACACTACAAATGCGGCTTACGTCATATGTCGAGTCAGAGGTCAAGGAAGAAGCCAGAACTCGACTCTTGCGAACGCGCATACGTCGTTGCGGAAGTCAGTGATTTGAGCTTGTAATTTTAAAAATAAAAATATTTTAGTTACAAAAACCCATGGATCTGCTTCAGAAGACATGTGTTAACCCCCCGGAGGCGTATGGGTTAGTTTTACGATGGGTATATGCGCTCTTTGGAGCTTCAAAATAATAGCCACTATCCACCACCATTATAAAGCTTGGAAGAGCCAGGATACATTTTAACTCTGACTGAGTTCGTCTGAAAGAAGAAAGTCATATAGGACACCTAGGATGGCTTGAGGGTGAGTAAATCATGGGGTAATTTTCATTTTTGGGTGAACTAATACTTTAATGAACCTGAGCTAACATGAACTAACAATAAAAATACTTATATAGAAAAACTTTATAAGTATTTTTATTGTTATTATATTTTAAATTATTGATCTATGAATAATTTAAAATATAATCCTGGACCACAAAACATTTGTAGCAATAACCCAAAATACATTGTATAGATCAAAATGATAGATTTTTCTTTTTTCCCAAAAATAATTAGGATATTAAGTAAAGATCCCATGAAGACATTTTGTACATTTTCTATCATAAACATATCAAAGCTTAATGTTTGATTAGTAATATGCATCGCTAAGAACTTCATTTGGACAACTTTAAAGGCGATTTTCACCATACACCAATAGAAAGCTTATTTATTCAGCTTTCAGATGATGTATAAATCTCACTTTCAAAAAATTGACCTTTATGACGGGTTTTGTGGTCCAGGGTCACAAATGGTTTCTGTTCATATTTAATGGTCCCGAGCTAACATAAAAAAATAAACAGTTGTGTTTCTATCAACCAATGTTAATAAAGAAAGTGTTACATTAGTTGCTGTTTTCACTGTGAACCTGCAGGTTAAAGGCTAAATGTTCTGTTCAACTTCTGTTCTCCACATGATTTTGCTTCTTGTTTATCCTGGACAAAATATACAGTGGGAAAAGAGCTCATTCCAGTATTGCTGAATTTTCCACATTATCATCCCAACCGATCACACAAAAAACATCACGGAAAGTGCACTTTACCCCCCACTCCAGTAGCCATATCCAACTTTTTATTACTCCATTGTTTCGTTGTTGCATTTATGCCTTCCTCCACCTCCTTCTTTGGTAGAAAAGGCAAACAGGGATTGTCATCAACTTGAACCATACTCAAAAATCAAGCCCCTAGGCAAGTCAGCCATCTCACGCACACACACACACACACAGGATATAAGCTGTCACTGAGCCAGCCAAATTCATAGAGTGCAGTCAGAGCAATGCTCTATACTTGGCCACTGGCTCACTGCATTCCCTACTTTCATCTGAGCAAGAGAAGGAGAGAGAGCGTATTGCAAGCACAGAAGGCCATATAATAATAATACAATCAGAAAGACACAGGGATTCGTTATTTTCTCTCCACACCAACACATTACCATTTATATCACCTGTGTCGTATATCATAAGACACCCTTATATCACCTTTAACTAATCTGGTACATCTGCTCTATCTAACCTACATCTCTCTCGTCTCCCCTGAGGGATCAAGGCATCTGCCACAGGAAGAATGAAAGTGATGACAGACTCTGTAGGAGTATCTTTAGAGAGACATGAATACCTTCTGCACAGATCTGAAAGCTCTGTTGAGCTGTCGACAGTATAACAACTATCTCAGAGATTTTCTGAGCAGTCAGCAATGAAAAAAAAAAGTCTGTAGGGTGTGGAGAAGGCTAAAAGTTTTATAGAGGTGAGTTTTCAGCACTATTGCATGTTCTTACTCATAGAGCTACATTTACACTAGTGCGTTTTTATTTTATTTATTTTTTTTATTTTTTATTTTATTTAGTTTACACTACTTCTGCATTTTCAGCCCTCGAAAACGGACACTCTCAAAAACCCTTGAACTCTGAGTTGAGTTACCATGAGATGGCAAACTCTGAGTTTTCGGTTTCAGAAGAGCTGAATTGAGTTAGTTCAATCCACTCTGAGTAGGTTGACTCTGAGTTTAGCATGTGCATCACAACTATAAAAAGCCCTGATCAGTGGAGCTCCGAAATTATGATTCACCATGGCAACAGCTCCCGCCAAAAAGTCCTCTGCATACTTTGAGTCAATGCTTAACTTTAATTCTGAATCACTGTTACAATATCAAAGGTAAAATTTGGCAGAACAGTGAATTATTAAACTAATATTAAATGGCATGATATTCCACAGGCAAAAGAAAAAAAATACAACAGCTATGAAGAACAAAAACACAATTCAATCAGGTAAAGCTTTAACCATAAAAGGTTCATGGGTGTAGGCTATGTGACATTAAATAAATATCATCCAGTGTCTATTTCAGTATGCAGCAGCTTTTCACATAATTAAATACTCTCTAATCCAAACAGTTGCATTTTTTAATTAGAGTAATGAAATTAACATTTCAATTCTACTCAGCCAACAGCAAGAAGGCTTGCAAAATAATGAAGAACAGATGAAAAGGAGATTGTATTGGACGAATATTAAAATCCAACATGAAAAAGAATAAATGTTGCTTTTGTATTTGTATTTGTAGGAAATAAAGATGAACAAGTACATTTAAAAGCTGTAGTGGTGGTGGTTATGACTTATATCTAAGCAATCAGCTTAGTTTTCGGTGGGTTTGTGCTCAGGGAGCTACACAAAAATTTTCATGAAGAGCGTGAGAGCGAGGCAAACTTTCTTCACCAATCTGCATACAGCGGCCACACTATTGTGTGCTCTGCATCCCTGATGTTATATAGAAAACTACCATTTAAAAATGCTACCAATCAAATAAATACATGCAGCATGCATGTGGATATGGCAGAAAATCGAAATAATCCTGTATATAATAATAAAATAATCCAAAGTATAAAAGTCAGTTTTTGTCACTTTCAGTGTCTGTGTGATGAAAATATGTTATGAATGAATGCACCTGCACTGCAAAAATGCTTTTCTTACTTTTAAGTATTATTGTCTTGTTTCCAATCAAAATATCTAAAGATTCTTACATCTAGATGCATTTTCTACATAAGAAAAAGGACACAAGGTATTTAGTCGTTTAAGTATATTTTTCTTATTGTGCAAATTATCTGCCATCTATAGGGTAAGAAAAATAATCGTTTCCATTTGCATTAAGATTATTTTTAAAATTTGTAAAATGCACTTAATTTACATTCCAAAATACTCACTAAGAAAAGCATTTTTGCAGTGTAAATGATTGAATGAGGCATTTGAACATTACTTACAATTTAAAAAGGGGGAGAAGACTGAAAGAAATTCTGGGTTTAACAAAGAAAACCTGCTCCTGACCAGGTTAGGTTCACAGAGTAAGTTACCAAGGTAGTTGACTTTGAATATAAGTCAGCTCTCTTTCAGAAACAGGCTTGACTTACCCTGCTTTCTCGGGTTTGACAAACCTCCCATTCTGAAACAGAAAACCCAGAGTCCCTCATTTCAGGGTTCACATACTGAGTTTTCACTTAATCTCCTTTCTGAAATGGGCCCCTGATGTTATATTTACATCCGGTGCCTACTGGGAAGAGACAGAGACAAAACAGAAACCATAAGCACTGTTAAAGTAAACAAATATATAATCTATTATTAGTATTAATTATTACATTTAGGAGCAAAAAACATAATAACAACGCTTTTATAAAATGTTTTTCAGATGTAATTTTTAGTGTAAAAAGCCTGATCCAAATGCAGCAAAAACTGTAAATGTTTTCTATTTTAATTTATTCCTGTGATAAAAGCTAAATTTTCAGCATCATCAGTCTTCATTGTCACACAATCCTTCAGAAATCATTCTAATATGCTGATTTGCTGTTCAAGAAACATTTATTCTTTATTAACATTTATTATTATTATCAATATTGAAAACAGTTCAGTAAATTTCTTTTCTGAATTTTTTGATGAATAGAAAGATCCAAAGATTAGCATTTATTTGAAATAAAAAACTTTTGTAACATTATACATCATACCATATAGGAAATTATAGAAATTAATACTTTTATTTAGCAAGGATGCTTTAAATTGTCATTTGTGACATTTATAATGTTACAAAAGATTTCAATTTCAAATAAAGTCTGTTCTTCTGAACTTTCTATTCATCACAGAAACCTGAAAAAAGTTCATTCAGCCGTTTTCAACAACAATGATAAATGTTTTTGAGCAGAAAATCAGAATATTAGATTGATTTCTGAAAGATCACGTGACTGGAGTAATGATACTAAAAATTATTCTTTGAAATCACCGGAATAAATTACATTTTAAATAGTAAAAATATTTCAAAATGGTACTGTTTTTGCTGTACTTGGATCAAATAAATGCAGGCTTGGTGAGCAGAAAAGTCTTCTTTAAGAAACAATAAAAATCTTACTGTTCAAAAACTTTTGACTGGTAGTGTATACATATACTTAAGACATTCATTTATACCAACAAAATTGGTTTAAAAAGTTAAAATTGCCGGTTACCACTTAGTTATGTGCAATGAGCTAAAATAAAAAAACTTAAATAAACTTCATTACAAAGATATTCTCTTACTATAAAAAAATAAGTCTTTTTCTTTATATTGTTTTCAGGTTTGATATTTTTACTGCAGTAGGCATTATAAAAGTGACAAGACAGTTTCTACTTGTTGAGATTTTAGGGTGGATCTACTTTCTTTTCCCTTCATCTGTGTCATGACATCATCTCCAGGGGAGTTGAATTACTGGTCTATATCTTTCGGGGGATTCCAGCGTTCCGAGTGTGTGTGCACCGTATGAGCATTTGCGCTTGGCTACATGTTTGGAGAGATTATTCTGAAGGAGAGGACATATCATTTTACTGTTAACACTCATAAACACGCATACCTACACACACCATTTTCCATTAACACACATGGGCTTTCCAGTTCACCATTAAACTATTTGAGGTATATCTGTACCCTCCATCAGCTCTGCTTCCAGGATTATGTGTGTGTATTTAACAGATGTAATGGAAGAGCGTGTATGTGCAAAGCAGCGGTTCTCAGCTGGTGGGCTGTGACTAAACATGGTTTATGCTGACTACACTGTGCGGTGAATTGTTTGCTGCGTTTCAGGGGTGATATAAATAAATGTCAAAGTTTGATTTTTAGGACCGTTTTGTTACTTTTATACATTAAACAATTTTGGTTTGGTTTCCATTTGATGTCCATTGCGAAGTCTGGGTTCTGATGCAAAACCACTGATGTAAAGTGTATTTGTTGCAGACACCAAAAGTTTGTGAACACACAGATGAATGCTTGTTTGAACAAACTACACTCTGAAAAATGCTGGGTTAAAAACAACCCAGCACTGGGTGAAATATGGAGTTGTTTTGACTCAGCTATTGGGTTAAATGTTGTACCCAGCCTTCTGGGTAGTTTTATTTACCTCAACTATTGCTTAAAAAAATACTATATTTCTGGCTTAAAATGAACCCAACATGGTTCAATAAATGAACGTTTATTAAAATGTTGAAAATAAATAAAAATTAAATAAACATTTTATAAATTGCTTATTAATAAATGTTGACATTTGATTGTTACTAATGTCTCTTGTAATTATGTGTCTAGTTTTTAATTTACAACCTATTTTGGGTTCATTTTAAGCCATATTCATTTTTAAACAATAGTTTAAACAAATTACCCAGTAATGAGTTGTTTTTAACTCAGCACTTTTAGAGTGCAAAATAAAAAAAATAAAGAAAAAGAAAAATCACCTCTGCATTATAAATGTCCTGAGCGTGGACTGTATGTATAATACAGTATCATAATGGCCAGTATTGGGGAAAGTTACTTTTAAAAGTAAGGCATTACAATATTGAGTTACTTCCTTAAAAAGTAACTAATTACGTTACTTAGTTACTTTTTATGGAAAGTTATGCGTTACGTTGCTTTTAAATCTGGTCAGGGCTTGCTTGTTTGTTTTTAAAATAAAAAGTTCTAAATTGGCAAATGTTAAAGCCTTTTTACACCAAAAGCCTCAGGCTTACAGAAAGCAAATTCACGT
This sequence comes from Cirrhinus molitorella, assembly GCA_033026305.1. Lineage (NCBI taxonomy): Eukaryota > Metazoa > Chordata > Actinopteri > Cypriniformes > Cyprinidae > Cirrhinus > Cirrhinus molitorella. Next base: position 32,297,341 of record CM065117.1, on the reverse strand, counting down.
CTGCACAGTAGTCCACAGAAGAAAAAATGGAAAACAAATGTTAGATTATGTTCGTAATTTTTTCTTATTACTATGGATGAATTGGATCATTGAAGGTCAGAAGCAACGACAGTGGTTAATAAAATGGGATTTAGAAATTTGCATTATTTAACATTTAATTATTGCAGGTTTGCGTCATATTCTGAGTTGAATTTCACTGTTTTTATTCATTTTGAGGAATACTGGATCATTTCTTTTTTTTTTTTTGTGAGTGAGATGAATTTTAGAACTAAAGTAACATCTCCCAATTTCTCTTAACATGGGGACAGGAGAGCTTTTAATCGATATATTGATGGAAAAAAGTAACTGGCGTTACTTATTTGAAAAAGTAACTCGGATATTTTCTTGTCAATTAAAAAGTAATGCGTTACTTTACTAGTTACTTGGAAAAAGTAGTATTCCGTAACTCGTGTTACTTGTAGTGCGTTACCCCCAACACTGATAATGGCTATTTATTCATTCAGAACACAGACGATTAGAAGATAATGTAGAAAGAAGAAAATGTATTTGCAGTTATTTTGGGATACTTATTGGATTTTGAGGCCTAAGCTTAGCATTACTTGTGCTACTCAGCTGATGTGATTTACACGTTATACTTAGTTGCTTTAGTAAATAAGCATCTGCTGAGAACATGAATATAAACCTAGCTGACATGAAAAACTATTAGGACGCTGACATGTGAAACTGCTTTTAAAACTATTTTAAACATTTTATTTATTTTCTTTTTGATAAGAAATTAATACTTTTTTCAGCTAGGATGTATTAAATAAATCAAAAGTAGTTGGACATAATGCTGTACTTTGAGCTTTCTGTTCATTAAAGAATCCTGAAAAAATACAGATTACACAAAAATATTAAGCAGTATGACACTAAAGACTGGAGTAATGGCTGCTGAAAATCCAGCTTTGCCATCACAGGAATATTTTAAAATATTTGCAGACTGAAAGACGTTGTTTTAAATTATATTAGTATTTCACAATATTACTGATTACACTGTACTTTTAAATACAACTTTGGTGAGCATTAGAACGCATTCAACATTTTAGCTCATTTTCAAGTATCTTATTTATATGCATTTTCCCTAATATATTGAATTACACTACCAGTCATATGTTTTTTTTAAGAAGTCTCTTCTGCTCACCAAACCTGCATTTATTTGATACAAAATACAGCAAAAACAGTAAAAATGTGTAAATATATTTACTATTTAAAATAACTGTTTTCTATTTGAAAATATTTTAAAATGTAATTTATTCCTGCGATTTCAAAGCTGAATTTTTAGTATCATTACTCTAGTCACATGATTATTCAGAAATCATTCTAATATTCTGATTTGCTGCTCAAAAAAACCCCCAAACATGTATTATTATTATTTTTTTTTTTTTAAAGTTCCTTTAATGAATAGAATGTTCAGGAGAACAGAATTTATCTGAAATATAAATCTTTTGTAACATTATAAATGCCTTTATCATCATGTTTACTGTAATTTAGTGTATCCTTACTAAATAAAACTATTAATTTATATAATTTCTTTCAAAGAAAATTATACTGACTCCAAGCTTTTGAACGCTGCATTGTTTTTTTTGTTTTTTAGATAAATGCTGATCTTTAGATCTTTCTATTCATCAAAGAATCCTGAAAAAATGTCCTAATCTGTTTTAAATATTCAAGATGAGCAAATCAACATGAATGATTTCTAAAGGATCATGTGACACTAAAGACTGGAGTAATGATGCTGAAAATGTAGCTTTGATCACAGGAATAAATGACATTTTAAAATAAATTCAAATAGAAAGCAGTTATTTTAAATAGTAAAAATATTTCACAATATTACAGCTTTTGCTGTATTTTAGATGAAATAAATGCAGGCTTGGTGAGCAGAAGAGACTTCTTTAAAAACATTAAAAACCTTACTGTTCAAAAACTTTTGACTGGTAGTGTAAATGTTAAAGACTTAAAAATCTTAGCTCATGGACAGTTTTATGTATAAACTCTAGGGCACACAAAGTGGTGAAAATAAACACGAGGTATGAAGTACACACACGGAAAGTGGCGCATGTTAAATAAGTAAGATTTGGTGTAAAAGGAGAAGGCAAACATTGTATGAGGGGCTGAGCATGAAATTGGCTGCCCAGGGGCATGCATTAGATTAGCAACCTGAGCTCACAAACATACACACACAGGCCAAAGCCAAAAAAGAGATGAAAATCAATCAGCCTTATATGGATTCAGAGAAAGTTAGGGAAAAAACCTGCACCTTAGAAAAACCTCAGACTGATCACTAACAGACTACTACACTCCACCATTTCAGTAAATCAGGCTGGTTTGCGACATGCACGCGCACACACACACACACACACACACACACACACACACACACACACACACACACACACACAATCATTTCATCATGTGCTTTCCATTTTTTCCCTGCATGCCTCAGCTCTCAGGACCATGCGAGAACCATTTGCTCCTCAACGGCTGCCTGTTTCACACTACAATCAAAAGAGAAAAAAAATACAGCACACACTCACTCTCACTCTCTCTCTCTCTCTCTCTCTCTCTCTCTGACTCACACACAACCATTCCAAACTCTGGGTTTAGGATAGAGTTTGTGGAAAAAGAATCTTAAGATCTGGTCCAAATACAAAGAACGGTCAATTACAGACATATGGATAACATATCTGAATAACAGTGAATTACTGTAGTTGCTTTTATGCTAAAACATGCTTAAAGGGATAGTTCATCCAAAAAAGAAAATCCTGTCATCATTTACTCTCTCTCATGCTGTTCCACACCTATGACTTTCATTCTGTGGAACACAAAAAAAGACATTTTGAATAACTTTTTTGTCGATACAATCAACGTCATTAAAGTCCAAAACAACATTAGACTTCACTGGCTTTCATTGTAAGGACAATTTTTGGTAACATATTACGTTTTCATTAGTTAACAGCAATTTTTAATTTCAACATTTACTAATGCATTATTAAAATCAAAAGGTGTGTTTGTTAACATTAGTTAATGGACTGTGAACTAACATGAACAAACAATGAGCAACTGTATTTTTATTAACTAACTGAAAAAATACTGTAATTAATGTATTGTTCATTGTTTGTTCACGTTAGTTAATACATTACCTAATGTTAACAAATGATACCTTATTAAAGTAAAGTGTTACCCTTTTGTCTTTTACATACACTCTTAAAAATAAAGGTTCTTTATTGGCATCGGCATTCATGGTTCCATGAAGAACCTTCAACATCCATGGAACCTTTCAAATGCAGAAAAGGTTCTTTAGATTTTTTAAAATGTTCTTCAAAATGGTTCTTTTAGGAACTGCTCACTGAAAGATTCTGAAATGGTTCTTCTATGGTATCACTGCACCCTTTTGGAACCTTTATTTTTAAGAATGTAAGAAAAAACGTAGGTGAGCTACTCATTTAAATCCACAACACATATCATGAAAAGAGTTTTTCTTTCACTTCTGAACTAAATAAAGCTTAAAAACAGAAGAAGAGTATTATTTACAACAATTTTAATTCGAAACAGAGGGACAAACGTGAGTATAGAAGATATGAAAGATAGACTAGTGGCTACAAATTCTAGATACTACAAAGTACCAAATTTTGAAACACACACACACAAAAAAACGTAGATTTGCTTAAATACAAATATATAATAATGTTCAAATACAGATTTTTACAAATATTATGTACAAAGTTTTAATTACATTTAACACAACTGCCTGCCGTATATTAGATGGCAAGCTTTTTAAGCTCTCCTCCCCCCATGGCTCTCTTTGCTCTGTCGTTTGTTGAATTCCCAGCTGGTATCTCACTTTCCAAGTTGAGTTTTTATGGCCAGCAGCTTATGAGAGAAAAAAAAACAGGGGGGCAACAGAATGGGGGAGGAAAACATTTCTGCACTTGGTATCAAATTGGCCGTGCTTGTTTGGGGAAGTCAAGTGGTTTACGTCCCATTTCTCTTTCCACTTGAAAGGCTCTGACAGTCTAAAAATAAGTAAGTCTAACTGCTTTCAAAATACTGACAATCAAAGGCACTTTATTATGTTCTTGTATCATTATTGCATGAAAAAGTAGACCCAGATCTGCCGTTTCAAACGGTGGTCTCCCCTTGTCCTCCACTGGTCAAACGCGTGTAGAACTTCCTCCAAGAGTGTAGCGTCTTTCCTGACCAGATCCAGAATCCCGAAGTGATCCCTACAATGAGAGTCATGAGGTACTTGATCATGAACACGGTGAAGTCAGGGGTCATGTGAGGAGCGGGTTGCATGGGGCAAGGGATGGCCAGGCTTTTACAGTTCGTACTGATCCAGCTCTTCTCCCAGTGCTGCCTGAAGGCCTGCTCGTAAAAAAAGCAAGCAATGACGATGGTGGCCGGGACGGTGTAGAGAACCGAAAACACACCTATGCGGACCATCAAGCGCTCCAGTTTCTCTGTCTTGGTCCCGTCATGTTTCATAATGGTGCGGATGCGAAACAAGGACACGAAGCCTGCAAGAAGGAACGAGGTGCCGATGAAGAGGTAGATGAAGAGAGGAGCCAACACGAAGCCCCTCAGGGGATCCAGATTGTTCAGGCCCACAAAGCAGACGCCACTTAGCACGTCTCCATCGATTTGCCCCATGGCCAGGATGCTAATGGTCTTTACGGCCGGAACGGCCCAGGCAGCCAGGTGAAAGTACTGTGAATTAGCTTCAATAGCCTCATGCCCCCATTTCATACCGGCCGCCAGGAACCAAGTGAGAGACAGGATGACCCACCAAATCGAGGACGCCATACTGAAGAAATACAGCATCATGAACAGAATCGTACAGCCTTCTTTCTTCGTACCTTGAACAATGGTTTTATAGCTGTCGGGAAAAAAGCTCTCGTTGCATACAACTTTGTCCCCAAGAAAGTAGCCAGCGATATACGCAATGGAAACCATGGTATAACAGCCGGACAAAAAGATAATAGGACGTTCTGGATATTTAAAACGTTGCATGTCCACTAAATACGTGGTAACGGTGAATAACGTGGATGCACAGCAGAGAGAGGACCAGATGAGGATCCAAATCCGGGCGAATTCAATCTCCTGGTCCGTGAAGAACATATAGGCCCCGTGTGTTCTGGAGGACTCGCATGGAGCACCGCAATCCAGCTCGCCCAGGAACTTATAACTGAGGTAGGAAGGCACTTTGAGCATTGACGGGCAGCGGAACGGTTTGTCCGGCGAAGAAAACAGCTGAATGCCAGGCGTTCCTGGAACGGGCATGTGAACGGGCGACACGGTAGCTGTGGAGTCATTCTGTCCCACGCAGATGTGTCCATCTCCCAGCACTGGGAAATGTTCACACCTCAAACGCTCTGGCCATTGAAAGCCAAACTTGTTCATGAGGGCCTCGCAGCCGTGCTTTGCCCTCTCGCAGATGGAGCGGCATGGCGGGATGGCTTTCTCCAAAACTGTGCACACTGGAGCGTACATGGAGCACAGGAAGAATTTGAGTTCGGGAGAACACTGTACCTTGACCAGCGGGTAAAACTGATGGACCTCCAGCCCTGCATCCTCTTGGTTGTAGTGTCCCACCAGATTTGGCATTATGGTCTGGTTATAAGCGATGTCCGTGCACAGGGGGATGGTTATGGGCTGACAGAAGCCGTGGTCGGGAACGGCTATTCCACTATCTCCGTGATACTGTCCAGACGCCACGAAACAGCACGGCAACATCAGTGCCAAAAACAGGCACAAACTTCCACTAGTCTGCATTGTCCCGGAAAGTTCCGCCTAACTTTCACTGAACACAATGTGAGTCCGCGAACTACGCTTTTGGCGACATGTTAGTTGCTAATCGAAAACAAAAAGTCTCGATGAACTCGCGAGCTAGTGTAAATCGCATACTTTACGAGGAATATCTGTTGCGCGCAGCAGCCACTGCATGACTTTTCCCCCTTTGTCCGTCAGACTGTTTCAAGTTCCCCCTGGGCTGCCTGTTGCTGACTTTGAAGGGAGTACGAGAAGGAGGAGGGACTTCGGGGGTCTTGAAACAGATTTCTACCCTAAACCCCCTTCACAAGGTCTTCAGACCAATTAAATCGCTCAAGACCCATATCAACACCATATGCCATTAGTCATCTGAAAACGGAGAGCGTTTTTTAAAAAGTTTTATTCGGGTGAGAAGTTATGGTATGGAAGAACGAGAGAACGTGAATTTGGAAATTCTCTTTTCTGAAAAACAAAACAAATCAAAACACGTATTATACAAAGTAATATCTATCTATCTATCTATCTATCTATCTATCTATCTATCTATCTATCTATCTATGAGATGGATAGTGGTGACATCTTGTGGCTATAAGTTGCTAGTAACCACAATAACTTTCATCTTTTTTTAAAATTCCAAAATATAACTAATCTTATCCAGCCTTGTTTGAGCATAACAAAAAAACAAGATGTCAAACTCAAATAAGCGAACCAGAAATAAAAAAAATAATAATAACGAATTAAATTAATGTACACAAATGCAAGAGAGAAGACAACTTAAGGACATTTTTGTTTTTAACATATGTCTTAAGTAGCACGGGTATATTTAACAATAGCCAAAAATACATTGTATGGGTCAAAATAATCGATTTTTCTTTTATGGCAAAAATCATTAGGATATATAATATAGATGTTCCAGGACGATATTTTGTAAATTTCCTACTGTAAATATATCAAAACTTAATTTTTGATTAGTAATATATTTTCTTATTTATTTTTTTTTCCACCCTCAGATTCTAGATTTTTAAATCGTTTTATCTCGGCTAGATATTGCCCTATCTCAATGAACTATACATCTATATATATATATATATATATATATATATATATTTTTTTTAGATTTTTTCAGCTTTCAGAAATTGACTCATATTGTGGTCCAGGGTCACACATTTTACACATTTGTTTTAGCATTGGATAAAATTGGGTTTAGATTTACCCATTATGGGCAGTATTTTAAATACATGTATTTGAAATGCAAAATACTATTTTTTATTCAAATACCTTTAAAAAAAAAAATCAAATGTATTTTGCATTTAAAAATATTTAATCTTAATACTTTTGTATTTTCTAAAAACATACGGTACCTTCTTATTACACTGTTGATTTCCTGAAGGGATGGGCAGTATTTTAAATACATGTATTTGAATTACTATTTTGTATTTTAATGACCTTTGGAAAAAGTCAAATGTATTTTGTTTTTAAATACATTTAATCTTAGTATTTTTGTATACTTGTTGATACAGGAAATCAGCAGTCTAATAAAGAGGTTGATTTGTAAAATGTGTTTTATGTAGCCTATTTTGACAATTGTATTTTGTATTTTAAATAGCTATGTGAATTTGTTTCATGACTGTAAGTGATTCTCTTCAAATGCTACTGGGCTTTAATTATGGCATATTTTGTGGTTGAGCCTATTCAGTACTGAAAAAAGTGCATATTTTAAAATGATTTGACAATTTATTTTAATACATATCAAATACCTCAAAGCTCTGAATTATAATTGACACCTACATGAACACTTTACAGTTGTTTTCATGACTGTAAGTGGTACTCAAATGCTATTGAGCTTTAAAGTATGATATATTTTGCTTTTGAGCCCATTCAGTAGTGAAAAATAGCAATATTTACACATGATATGATATTTTATTTTAATAAATATCAAAAATCTAAAAAGTGTGCATCATACCTGACACCTACACAAACACTTTACAGTTTATGACTGTAAGTGATTCTCCTCAAATACGATTGAGCTTTAAATTATGACATAATTTGCGTTTGAGATCATACAGTTGTGAAAAAATAGCAATATTTACATATGATTTACAATTTATTTGAATAAATATCAAACATATAAAAGGTGTGCGTTATATTTGACACCTACATGAACATTTCTTTGGTTATGTGACTGTAAATCATTTGCTTCAAAATGTGTAATGTTATACAAATGCCGTATGTAACTTTAGAGACGGTCCGTAAATTTGCAAATATATCGAACGTCCAACGTCAAGCAAACTTGATGCCAGTCTAAAACTGAAAGGATAGGATAGACAAGAAAGACAATTAAGACGCAAAGCAAGAGAGAAATTATTAATTATTGGGAAATGTATTTATTTATTTATTGTATTAAAAGAAATAAATCCCCAAGGCTAAAATAGGCTACATAAAAGTACAACAATTTAAAGAAACGTATTCTTCCGTTGCTACGCTTGGCTGCATCTCCTCGCGACCATGTAATGCGTTCTGATTGGCTAATTGAAGCCGGTTTAGCCAATAGAATTGTGAGGAACAGTTGCCGGCTAGAGACCTCAAACTCTAGCTTCGCGGGTACGTTGGTGAAGAGACACGGGTGAGGTCGCGTCGCGGGCTTGTCCGATAAATTTATGTGAAAGACATTGGTCGTCTTTAATTTATTTTCACAGTAAATCAGTTGCTTAGAACAATCGTGAACCATATATATTTATTATTTATATCACAAATAATTCATAGAGAGGCCCTCTGCCAACAAAGTTCATTGTCAATGGAGGTAAGAGCTAATTCTGAGAAAAAAAAAACCCTTTTGTCTAGTTCACTTTTTCTGCCTGCTTGTAAAGTTAACTTAATTATTGACCTACAGATTACCAAGTGTACACATACCTAATTTAAATAATTAGCATAGAAGAGTAAAGGGCAGTGATATCGACTCATGTTTAACTGTAATGGTAAAGCGAGATATGTCGTATCACCAGGCAAAAGAAAATCCCCTCAAGGCCTCATTTGACTGGGTGTTTTTTGTCATGTCATTACTGTCCATTATCATATAACGTTAGTATAATTTTACCCTTATACTTCAAGGTTAATAATGCAGCGAAAAGCAAAATCAACGTGGATACCAATGGAGCAAGGGCAGTCTTTGACCGAGTTCATAATTCAGGATCAGACTCTTACTTTTCCACAAACAGGCCTCAGGTGAGAAAATCCTTTTCAGATTGTGGCTTTACTGTGGCTTTTTTTTTCTTACAAATACAGTTATGCTTTTGGCTTATAGATTTGCCAATTTAATTTCATGGCATGTTTGAATGTATTGGAACTGCTATCTGATATTTAGATAAAATGTCAGATGTCAATGTTTTTGAACATTTTTTCAAATATGAAAGACGTCAAGTGTGGATTGTTGTGAGTTGCAATAGATATTTGAACTGGGCAGCATTTGTAATAACAGACTAACTAAATTGCACAGAGAATTATTCTTAGTTTTGGTTATTTTTACACCCACAATTCTTTTTGAAAATGTGTTGTAAATGTATTTATTCAGTTAACAACTTGCAACAAATGCTATGTTTTTCAGTTGCAGAACAGCTTCAGAGACAATGGATTTCTGTCATACAACCCATTCTCGGACTGCCCGGCGCAAGACTGTGCACCACTACCTTACACAGGTTGGGCAACTCAGGAAGAAGACTGTAAATCAGCGAACTGGCCTCAAGTGATACCTAATAACAGGTTAGTTTTATTTTTATACGCACTGAAAAAATTGGATGTTATATATTAACACATCAAAAGGGATTTGTCGTTAAATAGTAAATGTTTATCTTGCATAGAAATCTGGTAGATGCCAGTAATTGTGGGAGTGAGGCTGATCTTTATGGATTAGTGTCAGACATCTTGGAAGAACCAGATTCTTTGGACCCATACTCCTCATATGTCTCAGAGAAGTATGAACATCTTGATTTATGTTAAAGAAATGAAAGGATTAGTTCACTTCAGGAATAAAAAAATCCTAATAATTTACTCGCCTCTACGTTATCCAGGTTGTTCATTTCTTTCTTTCTTCAGTCACAGAGATTAAGGTTTTTGAGCGAAAACATTCCAGGATTTTTCTCCATACAGTGGACTTCAATGTGAGCCAATGGATTGAAGGCCCTAATTGCAGTTTCAATGCAGCTCTACACAATACCAGATGAGGAATAAGGATCTTGTATAGCAAAATGATCAGTCATTTTCTAAAAAAATTTTAATGTATATTTTTTTATCTACAAGTGCTTGCCTTGCAGTAGCTCTGCGAAGCGCGCCTACGATTTTACACATTACATAATTGAAAAACTCCATCTCATTTTCTCCTCCAACTTCAAAATTGCCTGTCATTGTTTTTTTTTTTTTTTACCTTTTTTTTAAAGGGTACATAACATACACAGTTTCACCTAATCTCATGTTAATCCTGAGTACCTATAGAGTAGTAATATATCCTTAATATCTCCAAAAAGTCTTTAGTTTTATTATATTTATAAAAGAAAAATACCGCTTTCCGATTTTCTCCGGAAAAAAACGAACTTCTGGAGGCGCACCGTGGGCGGAGCTAAGTTCGACGGTCACTCGCTCTGGGATTGCCAATAAAACAGACATTTGATGTTGTTTCACTTACCATCTGCAGTTCTGAATCATTACCAGGATCTTTTATAGCTGGGACCACTCCATCTTTCAGTATCAAACAATGTGCAAATCCAGCGTCGAACTGGTCCTCGTATATGAAACACACTCTTGCTAAACTCCAATGCTGCCCCAGAAAAAGGAACTGCGTCCACTGTTCACGTAACGCTGGGTTCTTCAGGAAGCTGAGCAAAGTTATCTTTGCCTTACAACCAAAACCACACTTCTTTAGAGACTTTCTTCCCGAATAAATCCCTTGCAGAGTGCAGCGGAATGAAGCACGTTGATGGCGAGCTCTTTCTCACTGTCTAGCCGATGTTATTGCGGGCGCCACGGACGCGCTTTTCCGGGAGAAATGCTCATATAAGGAGTTCCACCACCGATTACGTCATTAATGCCACGATCGAAAAAAATCAGCCGAAACTTGTACCAACCCGGAAGTAAGATTTTCGGCAAAGAAATTCTCTGTCATTTGTTCAAATTATTTTTTTAAACTTTGGCCATGTTTAGCATGAGAATCCAACTCTTTAACACTGTAAACAACTCTGAATATACGAAACACCATTGTATCCCCCCCTTTAAAGGGCGTTTGACATTCTTTGCATGTTCGCTTTGTAAACACTGGGTTGGTACTTCCAGCTATGTCACGTGTGACCTTTCCAACGTGGTTACGTAATTTGTGAATTCGTGGATGCAGAGCTAGTGCAAGACAAGCATTTGTGGTCTAAAAGTACTTAAATTATTACTTAATAAGTACTTAAAAAATTTTTTTTTTGTTAGATAAGACCCTTATTTCTTGCCTGAGATCAGGTTGAGCCTTTGAAGCTGCAATGAATCTGTTGATCTCCATTGAAGTTCACTATATGGAGAAAAATCCTGGAATGTTTTCCTCAAAAACCTTAATTTCTTTTCGACTGAAGAAAGAAAGACATGATAGTCACAAACTGTGATGTCAACACAATGTAGATTTTAAACCCGGAAGATGAAAATAGCACTAAAAAGCTCAAAATTAACCTGTTTTCCCCAACAATTAAAATTAATGGATGCTAACATTATTATCTATGATGTGCAACACAAACACCTTGCCTGAAATCTCAGAAAAAGTAGTCTGGGGTATCATAACACTTTAAATGAGGAATTTTTTATTGTGGAAGTAAAATAGTCCTTTAGCATATAGAGCTAATTAATGATGTTTTATTAAAAAAGTTCAGGAGGAGCAGATAATTCGTAGGGCCCTATATCTGATTGAAGTATGGCCTAATCCTGGCTAAGTCTAAGTCCACTCTGTGAAACCAGGCCAATGTGTTGAACATTTATATAACTGTTTTGTGTCAACATGTTATGACGACTTTAGTAATTTCATAATTTAATTCAAATACCAATCATAAAACTTGATGCATTTTGTGTTGTTTTTAGTAGGCTACCATCCAGTCTGAAAAGTGTCTGGTCTCCAAAGTTAGCAAGAGAAGACAGGATGCAGTACTTCAGTAATGAGGTCCAGATGCCACCCATTTCCGGATTCTCATCAAACCAGATTTGTCCTAAACCAGCTAGCAATATTTCTTCTCAGCCTGCAGGTAGAGAATCTCATCAGTGGGCTGAACCTCAGAATTGTAATGGTTTTGATTCTTTTGCACTTCCCTACAATTTCCCCACCTGTAATGGAGAGGCTGACACTTATTCTCCTCAAGATCTTCCTCGCCCTCCAGGCCTGAACACACATCCAGCCTTCAGCTCTAGCCTCTACCAGACCAGGGCTGGTAAACCGGAGTATACCACACCTGAGAAGGATGAAGGATACCTCAGTACCACTAACTGCCTGTCTGATTATATAAACACAGTCAACAACTCCTTTTGCCCTCCACAAACAATGGATGACTCCTATTTCAGTTCATCTCATGAATTTCCATCTGTGAGCAAAGATAAACTGAAAAACACCCAATCATTCTCTGTGCAGGATGTCAGTAAACTGGCCTTTCTCTTGGCAGAGCAGGATATGAACTATTGCAGAGAATCTACCCAGAATGGACTTTTAGCACAGAGGAATCTTGAGGAAATCATGGCGGAGAAGAACTGCCATCCTTTTCAAAGGGTGTCAGAGCTTATTACTCAAACACAAAATTTTAGGAGAGAGACGACACGCAACCAAAGCGGAGCTAAAGTAGTGGATAAAAAACAAAGTCATTATAACGCTCATGAATTTTCAAGCTTTGGGCCTCCAAAGACTTTTTCTCCCACTATCGTGCCTCCAGCACTTCACCCAAACAAAGAAGCTGGCCTGATAGGAAGCAGCACAGCCCAAACCAGTGTAAACCAGTACCAGCCTATCCAGTCAAACCATTATCAAATACAAGCTAAGATTTCAACAAAGACCAACAGCAACAACGAATCACAGGAGTTTGCAAAGCCATTCCTTCCTTCTCAGCAGTTGTTCCGGCCTTCAGCAAGAGTCCCAGCTGATTTGAGTCGAGGGAACATGGTGAATCAACATGGTGCGATAGGCCAGATCAGTCTTGAGGGTTTAAGGAAGGGAGCAGGAAATGTGGATATTTCAGATTTTGACCTTCAGCCAGAGTACAACACGTTGCCAGCGGGCCTCATGTTCGACGGGCGTTTTTCTCAGCGATTTTGTGCGAAACCCAAACTTCCTGGTTTCCCCAAAGAGGCAGACAAAAAAACAGGGCTCCTGCAGAATCCATATCAGGGGCTGGGCAGTTTATATGGAGGACTAATGAGACACAATGGCGCAAGTTCAAACTCAACCAAAGCTACACCATCACAACTTTTCCCATTCCTCTACCAGATGGGTGATCACAGAAAAAACACATGCCACCCGATTCAGTCGCAGTCCCAGTTGCCCTACTGCTCTGTGCCCCTCATCGACATGAATGAACGTCTGCCAGATGGAGATATGTCACCCTTCAGCCCCTATCTACAAGAATGTATTGGGCTAAGCCAAGCTTCCAGAGATCTCGGGTCGTTCTCAGGGTTTCTATCTGACATGACTTTACCCAAGTTTGGCAAGGCATTTGGAAGCCCCAATAGTCAGCTACACTTTTACCTGGAGGAATGTTACGAGCAGTGGAGGATGCTGGAAAAAGAGAGAAAGCAAGTGAGTTTTTGAGACATAAGTCATGTATTCCATGTCGGAATTTGCTGCAGTGTTGACGTGTTTTTGTAGACCAACCTTGAAGTTAGAAGTTAGTTTGTTTTCTTGATTTTTCCAGTGGCTTTTGGATTATTGCAGAAAATAAGATCAGTGACCAGCAAAAGTTTATGATTCCTACACACCTTGTTCATCATGATAATCCTCTCAAATCAACACAATTTTGAAACCTATATTCAATCAGCAGAAGTAAAAAGCTGAATGTAGGCAATAAGCAAACTATTTCACTACTTCACCACCAGTTATCTTCCGACAAGTCTTTTTTTATATATATTTTCACTAATAGATTGAGTTAGAATAGTTTATAAAAGCGTGATTAGTGAGTATATCAGCTCTCCTATTTGGTGTGATGATGTTTATTACATGTGCATGTCTTTCCTCAGTCAAAAATAAATTAAGGTTTTTGAGGAAAATATTCCTAGGATTTTTCTCCATGTAGTGGACTTCAGTGAAGATCAGCAGGTTGAAGGTCAATCTTCAATGCAGCTTCAAAGGGCTCTTCATGATCCCAGCCAAGAAATAAGAGTCTTATCTAGCTAAATTATTGGTCATTTTCTGAAAAAAAAAAAAAAAAGTTTTAACCGCAAATGCTTTTTTCAAAAAAAGTTAAAACAACAATGTCAGATGATTTTGAAGTTGGAGAAAATGAGATGGAATGTTTCGCCCTACCCTACCTTTTTGAACCAGAATACACAGACGAAGAACTAACCATGTGTGAACTTTCCAACATTACATAATGCATGAATTTGCATTAAAAAAGTACAGATTGTTTGGCTAGATTGAACCTGTTGGCTCCCATTGAAGTCTATATGGAGAAAAATCCTGGAATGTTTTCCTCAAAAGCCTTAATTTCTTTTCGAATGAAGAAAGAAATTTTGATGAACTGGCAGAGCTAACTTGTTTTTGGGATTTGGCATAAAAAATGCATCATCCTTGCAGCACTGTATTATAGCCATTCAGTGATTTCTTTTAGGAAAATAGTTTATGGAAAGTACAGATTCTCTCTTGGTGAATCATGCTACTAAATTACCATGTGCAGGCTGACCTGTTTTCATTTTACAAGCATGATGAGGTAAGAAAATAATGTGTAATGCATTCTTTCTGACAGGCTGAAGGTGTTCTTACAAAGACTTACCCAGGAAAACGTCTGTCTGTGGTGACCTGTAGTGTTTTACCCAAAATGCCTCCAAACCCCACCAGACTGGACCGACTCATTGTAGACCAGCTGCGTGAACAGACCAGGGTCAGTCCAGTATTTCTCATAAAATTCAAGCCAAGGGTTTCCAAACAGGGGACCACAAGAGACTGCTAGTGAGCCTGCCTAAAGTTCAAAGATTTTTTTAAACTAAACTAAAGGGCATTAAATAATGCACAAACACCAGTAATTTGACAAGCGCAAACAATAGTAAATCACGTTGTGTGATTCATTTGAATACTGTCCTCCCATAAATTTTATGTCTGAAAGGGAAACACCTACAAATGCATATTCAATAATGTCAGGTGCAAAAATAACTGTGTCCATGCCTTTTCAGTGCTAATTCTTCACTGTGCATCTTTAGTAAATCCTGACAGTACTATTTTTACACATTAAAAGATTGTTTGCACTGGCACGGGCTGTTAGTAAAACTGGCCCAAAGTGTAAAAACCTAAAGAAAATAAAAGATAATATCTTTAATTATTACTACTAAAGTTGACATTATTGACATTATTACTGTTTATTTATTTACATTATGAAAGAAAAATCTAAATTATTTTATTCTGTTTGCATCAGTAGTGTAATGTTGTCTTCAGGTTTTAGATCTAATAATAGTAGTGGGTAGAAAAAAAGAAATGGAAAACTTCATATAAAGTAAATATTTTAAACATATGTATCATTTCTATTTTTGCCAACTGTGATCTTATATTCTAGAATGAAATTGATGAAATTGTGTTATAAATAATAGTTACAGACTACAGATGAGAAGAACTTTCCATATTATAATGCAGAATTGCATTGTGTTTGTAGGTGGCCGGTTTGCTAGGCAAGATGGAACAGTTGCGCAGTTCTCCGCTTCATGCTAATGTCGGCTCAGCATTGGACAGGCATCTGGAGGTCATTTACATCACTCAGGCACGCCGCAAGGATGAATTCATCAATGCTAGCAGCAGACAGAGGCAGCCAGCAGCCTTCTTTAGAGAGGACAGGGGTTAGTGAGTCATACACTGTAACAGAAGCAGGAAGTACACATCTTATATAAACTAGTCTGAAGCCATAGTACTTCATAGGTTTGGTGGAGTTCCACTCAGCCTTAGTAACAGAACAAGTTAATGAATAGTTAATGAATTAGTTCACCTCCAGAATAAAATTTTCCAGATAATTTACTCACCCCCATGTCAGCCAAGATGTTCATGTCTTTCTGTCTTCTGTTGAGAAAAAATTAAGGTTTTTATGGAAAACATATTTTTTCATATAGTGGACTTCAATGGGGATCTAGCTAAAGAATAAGGGTCTTATCTAGCAAAACGATCAGTCATTTTCAACAAAAAAAACAAATTTTAAACACAAATATTGACTTCGCGCATTACATAGTCACATTGGAAAGGTCACATGTGATGAATGTGGAAATACTGACCCAGTGTTTGCAAAGCAAACGTGCAAAGACAGTCAATTTGCCCTTTACAAAAAACGTAAAACAATGATGAATTTTGAAGTTGGAAAAATTGAGATGAAGTTTTTAATTTCAAATTTTTACCCTACTTTTACACTACCTTTTTAAACTGAAGTACACAGACGAAGAACAGCGCATGAACTTTGCGTGAAATCATGGATGCGCATCACAGAACTAGTGCAAGATGAACATTTGTGGTTAAAAAGTATATGAATGTTATTTTTTTTTTTTGGAAAATGACTGATCGTTTTGCTAGATTAGACCCTTATTCCTCGGCTGGGATCGTGTAGAGCCCTTTGAAGCTGCACTGAAACTGCAATTTGGACCTTTGACCTGCTGATCCCCATTGAAGTCCACTATGTGGAAAAAAATGGAATGCTTTCCTGATACCTTCATTTCTTTTTGACTGAAGAAAGAAAGACATGAACATCTTGGATGACACGGTGATGAGTAAATTATCAGGAAATTTGTATTTTGAAAGTGAACTAATCCTTCAACCTAATTGTATCTTATGTCAATATGATTCATATTAGAAAAGATAAAAAAAATGTTTTTCACATTTTACAGAGATACTTCTATTGGCATCTGCAGTAAAGGACCTGTGCAGCAGCACCAGAAAGGCCCGGACCGCTCTTTGGTGTGCACTGCAAATGACTTTGCCTAAAACAAACAGTTACCCAGAGGAGATAGAGGAGATGGGTACCTGCTCCCCTTTAGGGAGAGACAGTCCTGAGCAAAGCAGCTTGTAGAGAGCACTGATTACCCTGTGATCACTTTCTGGCAGGTATACATTTACTGTGTGTGTATGTGTGTTTTTTGACACAACATCGATCTAACCTGTCTAAAAAGGCATAGCTAATGGGATTGCATTTTAGGAAGAATGAATGAGTTATTTAAGTTATTTCATTATAGTGATAAGTTAGGCTCAGTTGTGGGCAACATATGGAATTCTTAGTTCATTAATATTTATCAGTCTTCTGTGAAAACCACCAATCAGATTATAATCAAATTCTCCAAAAGACATGGAATTATGGCAGTAAGATCATTACTGAGCTATTTTGTCCAAGGGCCCCAGAAGAACTGCCAGTGAGCACAAGATGTTTTGAGAGATGAAATGAGCAGAGAGACCTTTTAACTGGCTAATGGTGATAATGGTACAGAATGTGTGGCAAGCGTAAGATCTGTGGCTTTGGAGGATAATGGGGTATTTTACCCCATTGACCTAGAAATGTATAAATAGTTACACAGGAAGCAAAAAATGATTTGTGTTAGAGTTTTTTGACAGTTTAATTAGTGTATCTTACAACCTATTCAAATCCTCAGCTTATTTTAGGTTCAGTGAAACACGCATTCAGGAAAAACAGTATTTATGACAATCAGGGACGTGTTCCAGTTGTCCTTTTATTATTTTATTTATTAATGTGCATGATGCTTTGACATCAGCACTTGGGTTTTTAGTGGTCTCACTAGATAAGCAATAATAATTGCAAATCTTTCCTAAATCTGTTTTGTTTATTGTCAATTCTGAATTCAACTCAGTATTTCATCTCTATTTTTCAGTGTATATATGTGGTCAATCTGTCTGTGATGTAACGATATATTGAGTAGCTGAGAGTAACATAATTCATGGACTGAAATGATGTTAACAACATGTTACTAGAAAACGCTACAGGCTGACATAGTTCATATGATGTGTACTCATATTGCCTTTCTTATGTTTCTTTGCTTATGCGTATGCTTTTGTTCAAGTTTAACAATTAAACTCAACACAAAATCCCAGAACTCACAGAGTGGTGTGTAAAACTACTGTTTATTTAATTAAACATTGATTCAAAACAGTGTTAATCAATGCTCTATTTAAAGAATACATAAACTGAAACCATAATGTGAAATCATTCAGTAAAGCTGCAGTGAATTTGACTGTTCACTTACAATAATATATGTTGTTGAGTTATGACAGACATTTGTAAACAAGTTCCTCACTCTCATTTAATTCTACAAAACCTAAACATTTACCCAGCAAATACCAGTTTTCCTTAAATGCCTACTGATGTCAAGCAGTTGAGGCCTAACAGAATAAACAGTACTGTAGAGTATAGCTTGCTAGATGATATCCATTATAAAATCCCTTGGACATTTTTCAAGTTTGACACCCAAATATGGCAAAGATTTGACCTTTTGACGACATTTAGGTTGTATTGATGTAAAGAGAACCATCTGAGGTAAGCAAAGCAGTGTTTAGATGGATGAGAACAGTTTTTAAAAGTTATCAGTGTTGAAGAGTCAGAGCGCTTATTGCATAAATAGAAGATTCATTGTGAAACTGTAACATCTTCAGGAAATGGCAGTGACCCCCAGAGTTTACAAACAAAGTATCCACCTTTTTCTTCAACGCAGAAGTCTATGGGTGAAATATCTGGTTCATTATCTGCTATAGGGAAATAATGAGAAGAATAACAACGTACAGTAAATTGTAAAACTGTTTCCAAAACGAGCTGTTTTGTACTGCTTAAAATAGCTGGACGTGGATGAGACCGGAAGCTACATCTATAAAATTACAAATGGCTGTATCCGTTCTTTCAGGAAGGAAAAGGTGGATAGTTTTTTTAAAGGAGTAGTTTAGTAGTTTCCAGAACAAAAATGTACAGATAATGTACTCACCCCATTGTCATCAATGCCTTTTTCTCTTCAGTCGTACAGAAATTATGCTTGAACGTCACGCAGTTCTAGTGGCTCTAAACGATCTCAGACGTGGAATAAGGGTCTTATCTAGCGAAATGATCAGTCATTTTCTAAAAAAAAATTAAATAAATATACTTTTTAACCACAAACGCTCATTTTTTCTAGCTCTCTGTGTAATATTGTAATAGAATTATGGTAGGTTGAAAAACTTCCAATCTCATTTTCTCCTCAAACTTCAAAATCTTCCTATATTGCTGTTTTACCTTTTGTTGTAAAGGGTGTTTGCCCTTCTTTGCATGTTCACTTTGTAAACACTTGGTCGGTACTTCTGCAGCGATGTAGGGCGATTTTAAAGTTGCAGGAGAAAATGAGATGGGAAGTTTTTCGACATACTATTACTGTATTGACCTAGATTACATGGAGTATGCATGCACAATACAGAGTTAGAAAAAATGAGCATTTGAGGTTAAAAGTATATACTTTTTTTTTTTTTTAGAAAATGACAGATTGTGTCACTAGGTAAGACCCTTATTCCTTGGCTGGGATCGTTTAGAGCCCTTTGAAGCTGCATTTAAACTGCATTTTGGATGTTCAAACTTCTGGAACCTTTATAGTCCACTATATGGAGATAATTCTGGAAATGTTTTCCTCAATAAAAAATAACTTCTTTATGAGTGAAAAAAGACATGAACATCTTGGATGACAACGTGGTGAGTACATAAAAGATGACTTTAAAGGATTAGTTCACTTTCAGAACAAAAATGTACAGAAAATGTACTCACCCCCTTGTCATCCAAGATGTTCACATCTTTCTTTCTTCGTAAAGAAATATTTTTTGAGGAAACAAAACATTTTAGGATTTCTCTCCATATAATGTATATGTATGGTGCCCCCAAATTTGAACTTCCAAAATTCAGTTTCAAAGGTCTCTAAACAAATTGACAATTTATATACTTTTTAACCTCAAATGCTTGTCTTATGCATGTATAAATTGTCAATTTGTTTTGAAAATAACCAATTGTTTCAGTAGATAAGACCCTTTTTCATCAGCTGGGATCGTTTAGAGCTCTTTGAGGCTGGATTTTAACTGCATTTTGGAAGTTCAAACTTGGGGGCACTGTAGAAGTTAATTATATGGAGAGAAATCCTTAAATGTTTTCCTCAAAAAACAATTTTTACAACTGAAGACAGACATGAATATCTTGGATGACAAGGGGGTGAGTACATTATCTGAATGTTTTTGTCCTGAAAGGGAACTAATCCTTCAAATCAAACTGCGTCTGTCTTATAACATCAATTTAAAAACTGCATCTTGTGGCTGTGTTAGAAAACACACATGAAACCAAGGCAGAACTATATTCTCTGATTCAAGTCAGGAGTGAACACGTATTCATTTACACAACTCAATTTATTGTACAATTTTAGGATTTTTGAATACAAAATGTTAATTATTGTGGCTCTGATAAAAGAATGTCTCAATCACCTGATCTTACAAGCCAACAGACACTAACAATATTGGTTTTCCTACAGTGCAACCCATTGTAGTATATGAGAAGGCAGTCTACAAGGTATTGGCACAATATGTAGCAGCTTCAAATGAACTGTTGTCAAGTGATATATCTGTGCACACGCATACCCTTCTTACTTTAGGTTTGTCACTGTCCTACAATAAAAATAAACCACAACTGGGACAGAAACATCCACCAAGAGCAAGAGCCTGCCGCCTCCTGTCCCATTAATTAGCAATTATGTTTTTCTGTCTTTGGGTAGTCTCTGAGCCCTCTCCATATATTGCTACATGATGGGAAGGCTACCATTGGTTTCTGAAAAAGCTTGTGAGCTGAATAAATAGATATATTTTTTATCTTGAGCTGTGGGTTAAAAATCACTGGAGTGCTACTGAGGAGCAACCTATGGAAAACATAAAAACACAGGTTATCTGAGAGTCCCTCAAGGCAATAAGATGGATATTTATGTCGTTTTTAAACAAGCATGTTGGCTATCTGCTGGTAAATGTTAAAAGAGTGAAGTGAATCTCATAGAAACATGTCCAGGTTACTATATATAGTTTTTTTTTTTTTTTTTCCCAAAAATTTAATTTAAGCATATTTTAGGATTATGAAGATATTTTGCATAGCCACATTCTTTTCATTACAGTTATACTTTACAATTTAAATATTTATGTAACACAGTAATGACTGAAAATTAGGGGAAATTGTCTTTAATCAAAATATTATGATTTTTGGATTGAAACGCAACCTGAACAGGTTTTTTTTAACCGTTTGTGTGAGATTTACCCTTAATTAAATAGCACAACAGTCAGCACCTGTAATAAATGAATGGGGTCATGATACAATTCTCACTCAGTGCGCTGGTTTGTGATTTTTGTACAAGCCAAGAAAACAGCTAAATAGGTCCAACATTATCATTCAGTAAGCAGTATATTGGACCGAGAACAGGATATGGATGCATACATTGTTAGTTGTGACATTGTTTGCTGAGGTCTCATTGTATTTTTCTCTTCTAGGTAAATGACCTTGGTATTGTATAGTTTGCAAAAGTTTTCTAGCTCTGTATTTTCTCTCTATCTCTTGCGTTCTCCCTTCTGTGTGCGTTTCTTTTCTTTGTCTTTGCGCTCCTGCTTGGCCGTTTTGTCTTTCTCGCGTTGCATCTTGTCCTGTTCTTTCTTCTTCTGTGCGTCCTCTCTGGCCTGGTCCCGCTGCTGTTTGCGGCGGTTCAAAACTTCCTCAACATTGGTGTTTTTGAACAGGGCTGGGGCTACCAGTGAAGGGAACAGTTCATGTAGATACAGATATTTAGTCTAATCAATGCAGATCATACTACAGCTGCTCCTACAATAGCACTGGACACTAAATGTACTAAAAGCCTGGGGGAGAAATAATGATTTAGGCAAAATAAGAAAAATGAATGCATCTTCATTTGGTTCAAAACTTTTCACCTCCAGGCTCTTAATGCATTGTTTCCTTCTGCAGCGTCAGTGACAGTTTGAACTTTTTGTAATATAAGAAATTAACATTTAAAGTAGATCAAAAGGTTAATCAAAGTTGTCCTAAGACTAGAACACAGGTTTTGTTTTGGTTTTAGAACTTTGATGAATGGTTTTGATCCACTTCAAAGGTTGACTACTGCAGTTGCATATGAGTCCCTCAGTTGTCCTCAGTGTGTGAAAAATGGATCTCAAAATCATATAGCCATTGGTGGAAAGCAATTAGTTCAAATATGCAAAAGATGCTGAAAAACTAAAGAATTTGTGGGACCTGAAAGATTTTTCTGAAGAACAGCAGGCAGTTTAACTGTTCAGGACAAACAAGGGACTCATGGGCAACTATCAATAAACAAAAAAACAAAAACACAGCTGTGGATCATTCAGGTAACAACGCAGTATTAAAAATCAAGTGTATGTAAACTTTTGAACAGGTTCATTTTTATAAATTCAACTATTATTTTCTCTTGTGGACTATATGTAAACGTCTTTTATATTAAATATCTTATTCAGGGCAGTACTAAATAAAAATAACATGCATTTTGTATGAACCCTCTTATAAAATAAGAGGTAAAGTAACATTTTCATTACAAGTGTGCGTAAAATTTTGATCAGAACTGTATATACAATCACTTCAGGAGAGGTTCTCTATCTCTCTTTATATATATATATATATATATATATATACATACACACGAGTTCTGATGCAAACCCCCCTAAAAGCCATTTCAGTCAAAAATGAGAATGATACTGAGTGAATGCTCTCGACATATTATACGTCCATCAAATACATCAATTACTTCAAACTCGCTAAAATCTCAGCCTCAGCTCAATCAGACATATCAGTACTTAGGTAGAAACCTATACATCAGAGCCTGATTAAAAAAAAAAAATTAAGAAAGAGGTCAGATGGATTTAGAGGCATTTGCATCTATACAACTCTTCATATATACAACTTCACCTAAAGTAATTGTGTTTATTACATAGTAGAGTGATGGTGTAAAAAGGATACATTTGTCACTGGGTATCCCTGCTGTGACTTGTTCTTCCTCCTTATCTTCAGTACAAATGTTAAAGAAACTGCTTCACACTGGATCAAACTGTTCTCAACAGACTGTCAAATAAATAGATACAGAATACAATATTACAATATACATATTAAAAGGATATTCCTCCTCATCTGAGACAGTAGCATACAGGGCCAGTAAAGCCTCTTTTCTCTTCTTGGCCTCCTCTGACACCTCCTTTTGTTTAACCACAATCTGTGCCTGCTTCTCTATCAAACTGGCAATGGCCTGAACCTCATCTGAAAATAGAAAAAACAAACACCTTGAGGTTATACAAAAGTTCTACTAAACGTTATACACAAAAAGTGAGGGAAATAATATGTACAGCACTGTTTAAAAGTTTGGGGTCAGACAAATGTTTTAAATGTTTTTAGAAAGAAGCCTCTTATGCTTATCGAGGCTGCATTTATTTTATCAAAAATACAATAAAACAGTAAAAATGTGAAATTTTACAATATTAACTGTAATTAACTTACATGAATGTATTTAATATGGAATTTATTCCTGTGATGCAAAGCTGAATTTTCAACATCATTACTCTTCAGTGTCACATGATCATTCAGAAATAATTTTAATGTACTGATTTGGTGCTCGAGAACATTTCTAATTATTATCAATGTTGAAAACAGTTGTGCTGCTTAGCATTTTTGGAGAAACGGTGATAGCTTTTTATTTTATTTTCCGATGAATAGTCCAGTAGCTCAAAGGTTTATTTTAAGCTTATTAAGACACCAAATTTATTCAGACACCTTCAACATTTCAGTAAAACTGTGTCAGAACAAATTCATCTCGATAATGTCAGATAACTTTGACAGAAAGGTATGTAATGGATTACAATCAACCAAAATCTGTTAGTATGACAATATTTACAAAACTATCAATATTTTGTTGAACAATTTCCAAGCAATGCTTAATTTTGTTCAACCTGTGGTGTAAAAAGGTCGCATTAGCAATTAAAAAAAAAAACATGGTCAGGTCAAAGTGTCTGAATCATTTTCGGCCCCAAATTTGATTAGTTTTACTGGTAGTCCACTGTATGAATAATTTTTGGCTATAATATGTCAGAGTTTATTTTGCTATCCTCACTTACATAAATGAACTAGAGTGTCCTGCACACACTAGTAAAAGAATATCAAAAATATATATCTAGTGTCTGAATCATTTTTGGTTTGACTGTCACATTCGATCAGTTTAATATTTTGTTACTGAAAAAAATATTAATTTCTTCTATTGTTCATAGTGCAGAAATATTTAGAACATGTAAATCCTGATAAAAGTATTTTTTTTGTCACTAAGTCATAGAAAATATTACATAAAGACACAAATGTTTTCCAGTTTTAGACTGGTAAATGGGTTCACTCTGATTCACCTTTTCTAATTTCAGCTCTCCACTTACCATCTGCCTGAGTATCCTTCACTTTAGATCTGCTGCCGCACTCGCTCCACTGTTTTAAGATCTGCTGGCAAACCTCCTCAAGCGTGTCTTCTTCCTACGAGAATAAAGTGACCTCTGTTTACCAACACAAATCTAAAACATTCATGCCAACGACTGTATTTGGATATTTACAGTGATGTCACACCGATATAACACAAATCTCTTTCTGCACACACCTTACGTAAACCTGCATTCAAATATAGTTTACATCATTAATGACATACCTGAAAATAGGTTATTCGTGTTCGGTTATTTTTGGGAAAATAATAATAGTGAACATAATGCCAAGGAATGGCAACAGGCGTTTAATCAAGTTTAACACTTCAACTGCTCAAATGAAGGGCCAGTAGGAATTTAGTTCATAATTTATAAATATATTTAGGTTAATGATGTTTGTCAAAACAATGGTTCCATTTTACAGTGTTTATAAGAGCGGAGTCACTCGTGTGAAATATCTTGACAGCTGAGTTGAGCGTGCGAGTGCCATGCACGAACGTGCGCGTGCACTGACCAAAAAAGCGGAGAGAATGCCCTGAAGAGCATCCTTTTGCTCTTCGTCATTTTCCTCTTCCTGAAGCACTCCGAGTATATAAGCTCCATAAACTTCTCTGTCTACTTCGAGGGAGTCCAACCGCTCGTTCAGCCAGTTTTCAAACTCCCCGGCGATTTGGTTGGGCGCCGCCATCTTGCCTGGCTGGGGTCCTGATAGTGTGGCGGGATGTCCGCAAAGAATGCCAGACACAAATGCGCTAGGCTAGACTAACGTTGAAAAGAAGCATCTATACGCATCCTTTTCATTACGATAGAATTTGCGAACTTAGTTATTTCATTATTTACATTTAATATTTGTGTTTTACACCGGCAGATTAGATTTAGCTTATAAGTGATTGCCTACGTGTGAGAATCTTATTTAAATACTCAGAATTTAAGCGTATAAAGTTTTAAACATGCATTGTTTTTATAATGCAAACGTCACTGTGCAGGAACGTTATGTTAAACTGTTGATCTTTAAACCAAAGCTCACCACTAGAGGGCAGTAGCCGCCAATGTACTACTGAAGGCCGAAATCACAGGTGCTTGTCCGGATCCAGGTAAAGAACTGTCGGATGCTGCTGTATGGAAAGTCTATGCAGGTACTGTGCTTTTTTGTATTTTTTGAAGTGGATAGAATGTTTGTGTTTATGTTCAGTGAACTGTGTATATATGTAGGTCTGCATAAAAGTGTGTTCATGCTTAAGATTAAGTCTGTGTCATATTTGATCCATACATTTCTCAGATATTTAAAATACCAGTATGAAATAATACCTGTTGCATTCAGTCCACTACTTGCTTTTTGCCATCTGACTGATAGTTCATACTTTTTTTAAGTAAAAGACCTTTTAACATAATTTAAAACATTTCCACTCTCAGGTCATGATATACGTTTTTACAGTAAATGTAAGGATAACTTTATCCTGAACATGTTATCATGAATCATGTTAAAACATATGTATCAACTATGATAAAACAGTTTTTGAGGAAAGTTTATTTGCAAATCTCTCACCTTTTTCCTGAACACATAAGTCTTGTTCGCCTCATAAAGGAAAGATGCTTTACATTTCCATTCTCTGGTGTTTCTAGTCAAATTAACACACACAGCTAAACCCTATGCAATTTTTTTTTTTTTTTTTTTTTTTAGCTATATTTAAAAGTTTCAGTTGAATTAATTCAGTCTGTCTTTTTACAGTTTTAATATGGATCTCTACGGAAACTGGAAGACGAGAGCACATAAACGGAAGTTAGAATCCATCATGGGGGCGCTCATCGGTTACTCAGGAAAAAGGTTTGCTTTGCATTGCATTATATTATATTTGTATCATATTGTATGAGCTATAAAAGCTGAATTTCTGATACAAAACAACACACATATATGCACTTATTTTAGATTTTGTGTGAAGGTTCAATAAATATTTTATCAAAAAAGCTTTAATTTGTATGTCAGGCTTTAGGAGTTATCTGAAGTGTCCATTAGTGTTTACCAAGTCCCCTGTTAATCACTGTTTGTTTTGTGTAGGCTAACCAGTGAGAAAAACTTCAACAGTCTTACTGTAAGGCAATGAACATAAACTAACAAATTGGTTGCACACATAAAGGAACAGTTTAGTGAATTTGGCCACTGTGTTTGGATTTTAGACTCATCTTCTTCTTCTTCTTTTTATAGAATTGAGAGATACAGTTTGAGGCTCTTTGAGCATATCAGATTTTGGTTCATATGACTGATACAGAGAAAATGTGAGAGTGGAAAGATAAAACGTAAAGCTGGAAAAAGAGACTACTTGATAAGGCCATTCCCAGGCATAAGGGTCCAGGGTCGCTGGTCATGATGTTGCTTGTTGCTGTGGGCCACTATTTTAAGCACTATTTTTATCAAGGGGAAGCAGATTGATACAAAGCGACAAGAGCCAGGGGCTGTGGCAGAGCGTGCGGGTGGGCATCTACATGCTCAGGTCCAAAGGCAAACACTCGTGCTCTCTCTGTCTCTCTTTCAAAGATCTCTATCTCCCACCACCCATCACTGAAGCCCCCCCGGGACCAATACTGTGTCCTCTCTGTCAGTATCCCGGCTATACACATCTGCATGTGACACAAACCTCCGGCCCGCTTCGTGATCAGCGTGTGTGTTCGTGACTGTTTTCAGGGTGTCCTTAAAAAGTATTCAAATGTAACACAGTCATGTTTTATAAGTTCAAGTTATAAAAGGTTTAAGTTTGTGGAGGTTTTAAACTGGGAATGAAAAGACATTATGATTACATACAGTTGAGGTCAAAAGTTTTCATACTCCTTGCAGAATCTGCAAAATGTTAATTATTTTACCAAAATAAAAGGGATCATAAAAAGTGCATGTTTTTATTTAGTACTGATCTGAATAAGATATTTCACATAAAAGACATTTACACACAGTCCACAAGTTCGATTTATAAAAATGACCGTGTTCAAAGGTTTATATATGCTTGATTCTTAATACTGTGTTGTTACCTAAATGATCCACAGCTGTTTTTTTAATTATTATTATTATTATTTTTTGTGATAGTTGTTAATGAGTTAATGAGTGTTTGTTCTGAACAGGTGATTCAGAATTCAGAGTCTGCTGTTCTTCAGAAAAATCCTTCAGGTCCCAAAGATTCTTTGGTTTTTCAGCATTTTTGTGCATTTAAACTCTTTTTAACAATGACTGCATGATTTTGAGATCCATCTTTTGACACTAAGGACAACTGAGGGACTCATATGCAACAATTACAGAAGATTCAAACACTCACTGATGCTCCAGAAGGAAAAATGGTGCATTAAGAGCCGGGGGTGACAAGTTTTGAACAGAATGAAGATGTGTACATTTTTCTTATTTTATCTCCCCTTGAGAAGCTACAGAAGATATTTACATGTTTCCCAAAAAACAAATTATTGATCTTCAAATTCAACGTTTTCACCCCCACAAAAAAGGACAAACAAGGGAATCATGAACAACTTTCACTAAACAAAAAAACACAGCTGTGGATCATTCAGGTAACAACACAGTATTAAGAATCAGATGTATGTAAACTTTTGAACTTTTCTCATTATATAACATTTTTGATTATTATACAAATTCAATTATTAATGAAAAAAACAGCATTAGAATGTCCTAAAAAATCCTTAATTTCTTTATTTTAAACATGCAGGAACTATAACCTATAAACTATATTTGCTTGTAGTTGGTTGAACCCTGGTTTCCACCACCAACATAAGCATATTTATATTTAACAAAA
Organism: Cirrhinus molitorella; assembly: GCA_033026305.1. NCBI lineage: Eukaryota > Metazoa > Chordata > Actinopteri > Cypriniformes > Cyprinidae > Cirrhinus > Cirrhinus molitorella. Next base: position 32,269,069 of record CM065117.1, on the reverse strand, counting down.
CTTTAGATTCATGCCTTTTCATTTGTATTTGCATGTGCGAGTTTTCTTGTAGTGTCTGTGTGTTAGCAGTGGAAGTTCTGGCTATATAAAGGACAGTGAGCAATACAATAGAGATGCAGAAGGTCACATATGTAGCCATTTTCTGACATATGGAGTGGACGGCAGAGCAGAGGTTATCACTTTTCTTCCTCTGTCTTTCTCGGTATGACAGCTCTGGCCTACACTATCTCTGTCCTCTTCAGACGCATGCGTCTTATCTTCAGTTTCACTCTATTCTCCAGGGCTGTCTTCCCTCAGCAAGGCAAGCGGCTCCCATTGTTTGGCCATCTTGTCTTATCGCTGTGCCGACCCCTCCTTTGGCTGTTTTCAGTTGTGTTTTGCTCGTCAGTTGGTCTCGGCAAAACGGCAAACTGAGACACTGACAGCAAGAGGAGCCTGTCTAATGGAGCCTCACTCTGAGGAGAAAATAGCAAACAAACAATAGAGAAAGGAGAGAGGACGGATTGTGTAATTCAGGAAGAGAGGATGGGGAGTGAATTTGCATACTACGCATCCTAAATAGTAGCAGATATTAGAATTAGCGCGTCCCCAATTATAGTACAATTTCCGGTGGGTTTTTGCAGTTTGCATCGGTGCATGGTTTTTCAGCTAATGTGGCCCACGAATGCTTGTACATTCTGTGAATTTGCTTTGGGCTTTGTTAGTTGTGAATCTCATCAAGTTAGTGTTTCTAAGCATTTTATATTTATTCCAAAATAATATCTCAAGGCAGTATACGTTTAAACAACATATTTCTTTCATGAACATATGTTCAGCTATTCTTTTTAATAGTTAACTTTGGACTATTTTTGAACTTTTCAGACCATCAGTCATCAAAGCTCAGTAAATATTGGTCACACATACAGAGATTTACTTTAAATTTCACCAAGCTGATTACTAACCAGAGATGTTCGCAAGTCTTTAACTTGGAGTATGAGTCAAGACTAAAGTGTTTAACCTGGAGTCCGAGTCAAGTCTGAGGTCTTTGTCGCTGGAGTCTGAGTCAAGTTTCGAGTCTTTGGTCACGAGTCTGAGTTGAGTCTCAAGTAATTTAAGTGAGGATGCGGTCTGCCTTTTGAATATCAGTTTATATAAGTATTTAAGGATAAGACTTCAGTTGCTTTTTAAATATTTAGAGCTGCAGCGATTCGTCGACGTCATCTATTAAGTCGATTATGAAAATAGGTCATCGCACCTTTAGCCACGCCCATTGTGCGAATTTGCAGTTATCCCTACTTAAGACTGTTTTTCTGCCATGTTTAATACAAAACAAGGCACTAGAGCAGAAGTTGAATGCTATTTGGCAACATCACTTTATAGAGTTGCGTTCATAGAGCACTTTATATGCCGTCAGAACCGCATATAACATTATTTAGCCTAACTGACGCATTTCCATTGTCAGGAGGATTCACAACCGCATTCAAAACTGCGCTGAATGAACGGAACAGCACGGGACATCGAGTTGACTATATAATCATGACGGGTTTAATTCACTCACAGAGACGGAAAAGAAGAAATTATTCGCGTTCATCACTGGAGCTGCAGTCGGTGCCGCGGGCGCGACTGAGACGCGCGCTCCGAACGCGCTTGTCTGCACTAGGTAACAAAGCATTTAAAGTCCTTCTTAGTTGTTTAACTGTGTTGGTTTGGAAAAGCCTCGACTGGACTCATTTATTTAAAAACGGGCTGTCAACTGTGATAAAACGTCCCGGTGTTATGACGCCATTTTTTGATTCCGTCTCTCTAGTTTTCTGAATGTGGTTGTGACTTTCAGCTGTTCATTCGAGCCCGGTCTCATTAAAATGCATATAAATAGTACGCCAAATAAAAACTAAAATTACCTAATCCTACCTATCGCGTAGCATTTACACACCAACATTACAGATATGTATTCAAGCAGATGTTTTAATCTGCTGAATAAAAACAACATTTTAAGCATCTCACCTGTAACAGCTGTCTTCTATTGATTGTATTGTATCACTGTCCTTTCTTTCTTTCTTTCTTTCTTTCTTTCTTTCTTTTTTCTTGTTATTATTATTTCTTTCTTTCTTGCTTCATTGCTTTCTTTTTCTTTCTTTCCTTCTTTTTCTTTATTGTTATTATATTTCTTTTTCTCTCTTGGTGTTATTTTTCTTTATTTATTGTTATTATTTTCTTTCTTTGTTGTTGTTATATAATATATTGTCTATAAAAATGCGACTCCAGTGCAAGTCGCTAACTCGAGTACCCATCTCTTCTAAAAACTCCCAACAGATCATGTTTTCATGCCATTTTAAAGTTAGTCTTCCCATTAACGCCATTATATTGTTCATTCAGGCTGATTCGTGAATGCAGATCGCACACAAACACAAGAGGTGGTATCTATCGTGTGAATCAATCACAGCTGAACATAACGGGTCATATCCAATCAAATTTGCCTCCTATCACGTGACTTTCCCCCATTTATTCTCAGTTACCCCCTACCAAACTCAAAAACATAAGTTTATGAAAGTAATAAATGTAGCTTGTACAATCATTGTTTACATGCAATCAAGCTGCTCACTAGGGCCTAAAGACACCGAGGTATACAACTTTTCCATCACCAGCAAAAAGTGTGTAGTATTCAAATTGAGACGGGCAGCGTCTATGCTGAGAGCTAATGTCGCGACAAAACTAGAATGTCCCCGTTATAATTAACAAAGCTGCCACGTTGCATACTTATAGTGTAGACAGCTCTGTTGATTATAATTGGAGCACTTTTGTATTGTCGTGCCACATGGTAGAATATGGGAAGCGAAAAGGGTTGGGCGGAAGAAGAAAGAGAAAGAGAGGAGACAGAAAGTAATGAGGACCTAATTAGCTTAGATTATAGAAACGGCGATGACAGAAGTGCCTGTGAGAGACACAGACACAAGCGCACACACATAATCGCGTACAGAGATGATGGCTGGGGTCAAGTGGCTGGGAGGATTATTTTGAGTGTGTGGCAGGCAAATCTCAACTGGCCCTCAGAGGCGAAAAAGTTCACCGCAACTCTGGCTCGCTGTGATCGTGGCACCGTGTCATTAATCCGGATGCGGTGGTGCGTGTAAATACACACTTGTCCTTCCCTGTAGGCGTGTGCTTGCACCTCCCTCCATCCACCTATCCAGCCCTTCTGAAATGTTTAATGGAATTAAGGCAATGAAAATGTAAGACGAATAAGCGACTAGAGAGAAAAGAAAAAAAGGGTAATGAATCTGATGAATATTCAGGTGGCTGCACAGGCTGCTTCTGGTCCGGCGAGAGCTGTCTGTCAGCTCTGATCCGTCTCCTCTCTTTCTCCACAGCAGCAACACAGAAACACAAAGGCTGCTTGACAGGTCTTTTTTCTAATAAATGCTCTGTTGTATGAGCGTGTGAATGTGTATGAGGGTGGACAAGGGAAATTAATAAGATAATTAAGATAATTATTAAGTCATTGGAAAGTCATGGAAATTATATTGAATATATAGTTCTAATTATACACCAATGTCAGGATTATTAGTATAGTGTTTTTCATACATATTGTTTTAAAACAATATTTGATTTAAATTGTTTTTGTTTTTAGCACAAAAAGTATTCTTGTAGCTCAGGGCTGGAGTGGAATTCATTTTCAGCTCTGGAGATCCATGCCCTAGACCGGCCCACTTTAGTTTACGACTGACTATAGCTATTACAATAATGTAATTAAAACTTCAGTAGGCTATATAAGTCTGCAATAGTGCACTGTTCTCTGCAGCCTTGTAATTGTATTTTTCTACAGCCTTTCTCTTATCCATTTCTTAATCTATTATTTTTTGCTTGCATATATCCAACAAAATATTTGTACCGTATACCATAATGTTTGTCTGCCTGCAGTTACATTTTCTTAACAACTGAACATCTATGAAACATATTTTTATAATAATAATATTTTGCTAAACACTTTGATTTTTGAACTAAAATAGGCTATTATTGAACCGTATAGCCTATGAATGAAAATGCATATTTTTCTCTAAGAAAACGTAAAGAGTGTGTGCTGCTTCTGGTGCTTGGATATATACTTCGATATAATGAGGTCTAAGATTAAGAATGCGCTTTTTTTTATAATGAAGCATATTTCCCCCTCTATTTAACAGCATTAACTTACAGTAGTGGAAGACGTCTTCCCTCAGGTAGCTTGAATGTTTTCCTGCCTTGTTAAATGTTGAGCTCATGATCAAGTTGCATTCGCCCAAACTGATTTGCCAAAATCAAAACGCAGATGATGAAGGGAATTGCTGTTAGTGCGAGTCTAGCTCGCTGTGAAGCGCAGCCGGCAGAGGATTCCGCTTGGTCTTAAAACCATCCTCAAACAGCTATGTTCACAAATAACAATAATTTATGCAAAAAGAATGAAGAATTATCAATTGATAATCTGTTATTCATATGGGCTGGTGGTCATATGGCATATGCCTCCGCATACTGGACAAACTGTGTTACGGTTTTCATACGAGACACTTCTTTGAATAGGGGCATCCATATTTCAACCCCAGTGGCATGACAGTACTGGCCCTTGATGCCAAAAAAACAGACCGGCACACCGGGCCTGTTGTAGCTTCATGACGTTACAGTTGGACCACTGATGTCACATGAACTGTTTTAACAATGTTTTTACTACCTTTATGGGCCTTGAACTACTGTTGATATCTTAATTTGTGTTCTGAAGATGAACAACGGTCATGAGGGAGAGTAATTAATGATATAATTTTTACTTAAGGGTGAACTAACCCTTTAGGTCAGTGGTTCTCAACCTTTTTGACACCATTGTCCACAACAACATTCAAAGGTCACATTTGTTATAAAAATGACCATGCTGATTTAAGATAAAAATGAGAATTCACCAGGCCTGTTTTAAACATGTTATAGCTATGAACAATTCATTCATGCAGCTTTCTTTCTTTCTTTCTTTTACACCATAATGTTCAATCAGAATGTCATACCTGGACCTTTTGGTGAAATTGCCGTACTTCACTTTGGTGATGTATGGAGGACTTCTCCAATGATTTAGTCCTTTTAAATCCTGCCCCTGCAAGCTTATGTTCCTCTGTGTTTGATGGATATAACCTTGCCTTGAATTTTTTTCTTTTTCGAAAATCTGTTACACTCAGATGTGTCACAGTAAGAAAAAGCTGTCACTATTTCCATTTCATCACAACTTTAATTTCATAAATTTTAAGTCATCTTGAAGCCCCCTTTGGAAGTTGGTTCTTGCCCCTTAGTGGCCTCTGGTTGAGAACCACTACTTTAAATGTATGAGATGTTAACATTTTTCATCATAAACTAAAACAAAAATTAGTTTGTGGCTATTTTTATTTTAGTTTATTGCTGTTTTCTTTTGTTTTTGTTTTTTAATTGTGATCGCGGGGGTTTGATTTTCACAATTCCGTTAGATTCTGATTTACAAGCTTGCGATTTGATTCGAAATCCAGTTTGATTCAATTCAATTTAATGTAGTGTATTTTAGATATACAGTCAAACCAAAAATTATCCAGACACCTTCAACATTTCTCACATTATGACAATTTGTTTGCTATAGTTTAGAAAATGGTAATAAAATATGACAAGAAAAAAAACTCTCCACTAATGCTGTAAAATACAGTAAACAGGAGAGTCCGCTGAAATTAAACTTATATTTTAATGAATTATATGCAGTTATAAACATGTAAACTAAAGCTGCATGATTCTGAATAAATTGAAAATCATGATTTTTTTTTAATAAATTGGAGATCACGATTCTCTCACGTTTTTGAAGAAAAAAAGATTAGAATTCTAAAGAAAATAACGTAATTTACTAGTGGTTCTAACACGGTGTTCATTGCTTAAGTCTTTTAAAAAATATATTTGATCAAAATTTAAAAGTAAAGAAGTCAGTGTCTCAAATAGTAAAGACTCGTTTCACTATTAAAATCTCCTGAATAAATGGTTAAATGATAAATACGTTTTTAAATGTGCATTTGTTGCCACCTCCTGGTGGAAGAGGATAAGCATTACAATACATGCAAGTGTCTGATACCAGTCGGACCTCATGAGACGCATAAGATTTTCTACTCCAATTCATGTTTTTTGCGTTTAGTTTATGTAAATATATTTATTTAGTCTGCATTTTTAGGTTTTGTTGTTGATAACTCTAGGGCTGATGGTTCCACAGGTTGTTAGAAATGTGTGAACTGTCTCTTTCTGGGTCACTGAACTCTTTTGCCCTCTTTTGAGCTGGGTGCTCAAACTTTTCCTAGCCTCTGCCCCAGCCGGCTGTCGCTGTGCCAGCTCTCATGGTTTCTGTAGAGACGGGTTGGAGATGGTGTCAGCTCGGAAGTGGGGGGAAGGTGATGACGCTGGTCACTCAGCAAGAGGGAACATGTCCAGACGGCAATGAGTCCGAGGGCAAATATTTAGCCCAGCCACTTCAGGAGAGGATCCAGGAAGGTAGGGAAGCAGCAGTGCCTTTGCCAAGCCCAGAAACGTGACTTCAACCTGGGATGGAGACCCCAGCCGCCCTGCCCCCTCCTCCCTGAATCTTCTACCCCCGTATTCAGGGTCACGGATCTCATCTCTGGACTAATATCTCAAGCAGTCCACAGATGGGGAATTAAATTGAAGAGCTGGCTCAGTATCAGCCGAAGGATGAATGGATGGACGGATGGATGGAGCGCAAGGTGGCAGAGGGAGGGAAGGTTAGAGAGAGGGAAACGAAGAGATAGATAAGAGGGGCCTTTGCTGGTGATAGATGAGGAAAGCAGACAGGAACAGTGGAGGAGAAAGTGTTGGCAGAAGCAGCAGGAGGAAAGCGAAAAGAAGCATTTGCTGTATCTGTTCATGAGAACATTCAGGTCTCACACTTACACATGTGCTTCCTGTCACCTGTATTGCATAACAAACAGCGCAGTAGCAGAACGTGATGTGGCGAGCAGACAGCAAAGCAACGAGCCAATTAGTGGCACATTGATGAAAACGGTAGAGAAAAGCACTTGACGTGTGAAGGTCTCCAACTGTTGACATATCGAGAAATGACAAAATGTTTGGTTGCAGTTGAGATAGACCTTAGTCAGGGTAGCACTATACTGTATTTACATTTTGATGATGATGAAAGCGAGGCTGTGAGGGATAGAGATACAGTGCGTTCAATAGATTGTTCTTCTGAAAGTGAGTTTTGAAAATTACATGTAATAGGGTACTATTGTAAAGACTTTAAAGGGATAGTTCAGCCAAAAATGAAAATTTATTAATTACTCGCCTTCATGTCAGATCTTCGTTCATCTTCAAAACACAAATTAAGATGTTTTTGATGACATTCTGAACCTGCATAGACAGCAATGCAACTACCACATTTAAGGCCCAAATGGTACTAAGAACATCAACAAAATAGTCCATGTGACATCAGTGGTTCAACCAAAATTTTATGAAGCTATGACAATACGTTTTGTGCGCAAAAAAACTAAAATATCGACTTTATTCAACAATTATTCTACTCATTTGTCATTATAGTTTTGTGGCCACTGTGAGCCCTCGATACACACTTCTTCTGAGCCCACTCTGAGGCAAGCTTCGTACCAGACTTCTACCCAACAGTCAAAGCAGCATTACACCTTGAAAGTGTGCACTCAGAGCTTTAAGGCCCTGATATACTTCAAACAAATTCAAAGAACGAACTGATGTGACGTAATTTGAACAAAATCAGCCCGAAAAGTTCATAAGCATTCAAAACTTACAATCTCTGACTTCCCACCATTATGGACCAACGATTTTGATGACATCAGCCTGCACTTCAGCTTCTCATCAAACTTTCTGTCCAATCAAATGCTCTCTTGAATCCGAAACGTCCCGCCCCCACTCTATAAATACACGCTGAAGCTGTGGCTAAAATCAGCTCACAGAATTTGTATTTTCTGCACAGTGAATAGCTCATGGTGCACTATATAGGGGATATGGAGTGATTCAGACAGCGTAAATATATTCTATAAAAACATCATCAAAAACACTGACCGCATTTAACTCTTTAACCGCATTCAGTTCTGGTTAATGATATCACAGAATTTACTGGTATTTTGAAACTGCTTTACTGGTAAAAAGCTGGATCGTCATTGCCTGTGTGAGCAGCATTTTTTTTTTTTTTCACTGGTAAAGTAATACCAGTAATTTTATGGCAATTGACTGGTATTACTTTGTGAAAGTGGCTATAGTTATTGTTTTTGCAATTTCATTTAGTGCCACTTGTGGTGCAGAATTACACAGTCTGAGACCATTTCTAAATTAGTCTGATCCAACTGAGCTGTTGTTCTGTCCTGCAAAATGGTTGAACATATGAATACATTTTCCTTGCATTTTGAAAATAGAATATTTAAAAACATATATTCACCTTTTATGTGCATTAATAGTTCATATGTGCTTTAAAAGTTTTTTTTTGTTGTTATTAGTATATGTTGGAGTTATAGCAGGTGTAATGTGTTTACTGTTATCGTGTGACAGACAGGGCCACGATCACAAACTCTCCTTCTCTTTTTCTCGATCTCTCTCTGTAGGTCTTCATCTCTCAGGCCCCCTTACACACAGATACCCGTGCACTGCCAGCTGTTTGCATTCGGTGCCTCAAATATTTGCTCAGCCTGTTGTCTCTGTCTGTTCCAAACACTCCAGCTGCACATTGCACATGGCTGTTTCTTTTCTCTTTCACACATATTCTGTCTGTCTCCAATTTTACAGAAACCAGAAATTTGGGTGCCATTTAATGGCATGATGTGACAGTTTCTCAACATTTAGATCCGGGGGCACAACATATAATACAGTGTGAAGGATTATACTTAATATAATGATTTTTACTTTTTATTTTTTTTGCTTTATAAAATGTACTGGACTTCTTGTGTTCAGTAAACATGAGTAGAGATTTAGTAATCTCTTAGTGCTTTATAGGGGGCCTAAGATGAGGAGTCTGAGTGTGTGTGTGCACTTTTCAAAATGATTTTTTTGATAGCGTGTTTGCAGTAAAATCAGAGGGATTGCAACCTTACGCAGTTTCAATCATTTCAGGACTGTCGCTACAATTCTCATGACAAGGGTCAGTATTTTTTTTTCAATAAGGAAATTTTTTTTTCCATAGGACCTTAGTTGGCCTCCATCAAGAGACTCCTAAGATTTCTGAAAACCATGGATGAGAGTAAGCAGTCTTCTCCTTTACTCTAAAACACCTCTGTAAAATCTCATTAGCAATGTTAAAACAGCTTTGAGAGGTTCTGAAAAGGCCTGCGTGTGTGAGAGACAGGTAGAGAGTCACGTTTGTTTGACCCTCACACCTGTCTGCTCTGAACACACCTCTCTGGGCATCTGTCATTCACCACTGCGGGCAGCAAGTCTCGTAACACCTGTGTGCCAACCTGCCGGTTCAACTTGCCCAATAGGAGGTGGACACTCTGTCAAAGGGCGGGTGTTAACTCCCCTGTCATTCTGTGATTGGCTGGTTTGACAGTCACCCTGACCCTAGTAGTGGCTCAGAACATTGTGCATACAAATCAGTCTAACAAGTCCATAAGTCAGAGGATTCGCTTTTAATATATTAGCATCTAAAACACATTTTTCCTAAAACTTTCAATACTTTAGTAAAATGATTGTGGACAAGAGGATGGATGTTCTTGAGCTAAAGTCCTCAAAAAATGTATAAAATGTCCCTGTATCAGAAATATGTGTTACTCTTTTTTTTGTTTGTTTGTTTGCTTACATTTTTGTTTTAGGCTTGGTTTTTTTGTTTGTTTTTGTTTTTTCTTATGTTTTGTTTTTTATTTATTTATTTATTTTTTAATTGTTAGGGTTAGTTTTTTTTATTGTTGTTTTTCTTTTTTTTTTTTTTTGGTCTGTTGTAATTTTTGTTTTTATTAGTTTTTTTTGTATTTTGTTTTTTTCTTTTGTTTTGGTTTATTCTGTACTGTTTTTTGTTTTGTTTTAGTCTATTGTAGTTTTTGTTTTGTTTTGTTTTGTTTTGTTTTTGCTTTGGTCTGTTGTCATTTTGTTTTTGTTTTTTGTTTTTTATTTGTTTAGTTAAGTGTTTTTTGTTTTGTTTGTTCAGTTCTGTTTTTATTTGTTTTGCTTTTGTTTTTATCTGTTGTCATTTTTGTTTTGTTTTTTTTTTCTGTTGTGTTCCGTTTTTGTTTTGTTTTGGTCTGATGTAATTTTTGTTTTGGTTTTTGTTTTATTATGATTTGTTATCGTTTTATGTTTTTTATTTGTTTTGTTGTTTGCTTTTTTGTTTTGTTCTGTTCTATTTAGTTTTTTTTTTGTTGGTTTGTTCTAATTTTGTTATGATTTGCTGTATTTTATTTTATTTATTTTTTATTGTTTTTTGTTTTGGCCTGTTTGTTTTGTTCTGTTTTTCTTTTTGTTTTGGTCTGTTGTAATTTTGTTTTTATTTGTTTTGGTCTGTTTTGTTTTGTTATGATTAGTTGACATTTTTTGACATTATTATTATTTTTTTTTTTTTTGTTTGTTTTCTGTATTGTTTTGTTCTGGTTTTTTTTGTGCTGTTTTGTTTTAGTCTGTTCTGTTCCGTTTTTCTTTTGTTTTGGTCTGTTGTAGTTTTTGTTTTGGTTTTTATTTTGTTATGATTTGTTGTCGTTTTGTGTTTTTTATTTGTTTTGTTCTTTGCTTTTTGTTTTGTTCTGTTCTATTTAGTTTTTTGTTTTTTGTTTTGTTTGTGTTGGTTTGTTATTATTTTTTTATGATTTGCTATAGTTTTTTGTTTTTTATTTTATATTTTATTGCTTTTTGTTTTTGGTCTGTTGTCATTTTTGTTTTTAGTTTTTTTTTTAGTTTTTTTTTTTGCTTTATATTTTATTTGTTTTGTTCTGTTTTGTTATGATTAGTTAACTTTTTTTTGTTTTGTTTTGTTTGCTTTTTATTTTGTTCTTTTTTTATTTTAGTTTTTTTGCTTTGCTTGTTGTCTGTTATTTTTTTTTATGGTTTTTATTTGTTTTTGATTTTGGTGTTGTTTTTTTGCCTGCTTTGTTCTGTTTTTGTTTGTTTGTTTTGTTTTTGCTTTCTGTTTTGTTGTTGGTTTTGGATTGTTTGGTTTAGTCAGTTCTTAGATTTGTTTTATTTTGATCTGTCATTTTGATCTGTTTTTATAGTGCTAGAAAAAATCACCACAAATATTATGTACCAACCGAAGATGCTTCATTAACTGTCAAAAAAAAAAAATCTTTAAGGAATTCAGTACATACTATTAAACTATGGAAATTCAGATTGTATGCCAGTGTCTGCCCTCCACTCCTGCAGTTGAACAGGTGTGATCATATCCAGTACTTGCATATTCAGTAATTGCACACCTGCATGCCGCCAGCTCTCATTCTCTTGTGTGATGTGATCTGCCTTAGGGCTCATGTCAGAGGGCATCTGCTTTGACATCTAAATCACAGGCACTTAGTTCTACACTAACACTGCCGGGAACCAGAACCAGAGAGACTGGGAGAAACCGGGGAAGTTTCTCGCTCCTCAGGTTCTAATTGTTCCCCTGAGGGAAGACCGCGGCGTTCGTGCGGCGAGGATATCGATGTTCCGACACTCATTAGAACCTCACACTCCAGCGCTCAGCCGTCAGGCCAGGGGAACATGTCCGATTTGGATTGGTTAATTTGATCTGAAATGCGAGACGCAGCAGTGGAGGGGAAGCCGTATTTATAGATTTCGCCGAGTGGTCTTAGAGGCTGGGATGGCAGGGGAGCGGGGGGATCGCAAAGATGAAAGAGAGATGGGAAGGGTGATATGTAGACATGTTCTGATAATACAGCCGGTAGTTAGGGAAGACAGTTTGAGTGGTGATCTCAGACAGTGTTTGTGTGCGTGTGAGAACCCTTTGTCCTTCGCTCTCACTTGTTTTTCTTTCCTCCATCCTTCTTTCTTGACAGCTTGTTTTTCCATCAATGTTTTAATAGCCATATGTTAAGAGGCACAAATCCCATATTTGGCTGTTGTGAAAACTTACATGTTTGTTAACTGTAAGAAATGTAAGATATATTGTCTAATGTAAAATTAATCTAGCGTGAAATTTAGCCTTTTTTGGGGGGTCTTGACATTCTTTGACCTTTGTCAGTGTTTAAAAATGTTATTATGATTACTGTATTTGTGAAGGTTAACTATTCAATATTTCTATTCATTTATAGTAATAAATTAACTCGTATATAGTTGATCAGTATTTACAAAACATTTGATCTCAACATTTTGATCTTGATTGTTAGCTAACCTCCGAATGTATGATAATTTATTTTATATTATTACTTACCTCCTAAGGGCACAATCAACTTTTGCTTAAGATATAGGTCCTCAATTCACTGACCATTTTATCCTCGACACACAGAACTAAGGAAAAAACATATATTTCATATTTAACAACATCCCATTTTGTACCCTGTTCAAGGGAAGTGCCTTTTTTGTTTGTGTAAAGTTTGTGGAAATGTGTAATGGTCAGCTCAGTGTGTGTGTGCTTGTCTGAGTGGAGTGAGATTGAATTTAATGACATGTGGGTTATTGCTACCCTGCCATCTCGGTGTCACTTCCTCTGAAAGCCTGAAGACATTCAGAGAGACAGATAGAGATCTGAGACAATCATACACACAGACGGCGCTATAAAGGTCTTTTCAGCCAGCTCACGTCTCTGCGCTTCTTGCGTGACTCGCTGAGGCAGTTGTAGTGTGTCCACACAGCACTCCTTGACTTTTTTTTAATCTCTACACTTTTCTTTCAGCAGTGGCCTGCACCTTGAGCTTTTATCACTGCCCTTTACACAATTTCCCAGACTGGTCTGCACAGTCCAACATCTCATCCAACCATTGTAAGATGCTGTATGCGAGACTTCCCTTCTTTTTTCCCTTCTGTGTCTTTATTACCGGCTTTATTGCTGTGTAAGAGTATTTCACCCTCAAACCCGGGTAATAAAGAGAGACGAATGTTCTATATCTGAAGCATCTACAATAGTAGTATATGTAATGTTATTGTTTCGAAATGTTTCCCTCGAATGTTACAGGACTCCACCATCTCAGTGCAGGTGTGTTGGAGCGATAACACTTTTTTTGGCATTACACTGTAAAAAATAATACAAAGATTACAAAATAAAATAAAAAATAGAAAGATTACTGGATGTTTTACAAGAAAATACAATTTCAGTGTTTCTATCTCAAAATTTCACATTTAATTCACATTTAATTATGAAATTTAGTAGTAGTTTCTACACTTTTTTTTTTTTTTTTTTGCCTAATTCACTGTTCAGTAAGAAACTGCTAGCAGCTCATCTAAAAGCAAATGGCAATTTGATGTCCAGTCTTTATTGTTAGGAAAAGTATCAAGAATGATGTTTAGATGCATCACAGTTATTTGTAGACACAAATAAAAGGTTTCTTAAAGTTTCTTGCCGGCCCTGTTTACACCTACGAATAACTTCCTGTCTCTGGTCGAGTGGTCTGTTGAGACATCTCTTTTTATACCTGTTTTTTGCACCTGGAGGTAACACGAATCTCAAATGCGTGTCTGGTGACTAATTATAATTAAACTTAGGGGTGCAAAAAGTTGGCTTACGAATATACTTCAAAATTGTTATTTTAACCCTTAAATGCATTAATGTTTCAGCAATTATTATTACATATTTAGGTCTTTAGCGACCCGGACCTATATAACCAGCACGGATGGATCTCTAACTTCTGCAATAGCAAAAAACTCCCTTGATATTTTAAGAAAAAATTACAGAATAATAAAATGAAGCATATTTCGTTATCTTTTGAAACATAGAAGGGCTCAATTTGAGAACCCATTTCAATAATTTTACGATCTGCGTCATCCTCAGAGCACACTTCCACAGTACATTCAGCATCTGGCTGATATTCGCGATCTCAACCATATTCTTAAAGCTATCATTTTCAATGATCAATATTTTGATCACTGCCAGCTTATTCACCACATCCACCATCAAACAACAGTGACATTTATATTTTATTGCATACAGCAATTGCTCTGCGGTAAAGTCTTTCAATTCAGTGCAATTTTTGCTGATGATATTCTTTTGTTTTATGCCTGCGATAGTTATGAGTGAAACATCACGTCATTATTGTCTGTTAAACAGTGCCTCCTCGAGGATTAAAGGTGAATTGCACGTATTTAGTCATCAGATATTTACATATTTTTGCGCACAAAAAATATACTTATACTATTACACACCTTGGGTCTCTACCGACCCTATACACTTTTTACAAAACATAATCAGAAAACAGACTATTTTTTTGTTATAATGTTTATAATGAATAGATTGAGGAATACTAAGAAAGTTGACATCAAACTTGAAAAAATTAAGCAGGGAGAGGGTAGTGAATGACGTCCCAGGTCTCTAAAGACTCGAGGTATGCATTTAAGGGTTAATTAAGTACCTGTTAACTTAACAATGTACTTTACATGTTGTGTGTATTAACCCAAATTTTCAGCACATGTTTGTTTCCATAAAAGCCAAAAGCAATTGGCACATAATTCATGTTTTAGTGCAATGGATGATTAACTGGTGAGAAGGAGGCCTTTTACTAATGTGTGACCCATCAGGATGAATTAACGTGATACAGTAGTTGTGGAATCTCTGCGAAGTCTGGACTGTCAAAATAAAAGTCATGCTTCTGACTATTATGAGCCAAACAAAAAAACGTATCAGCCGACGCCGATTTAAAAAATGACCATTTAGCACTATTTAGCGCCAAAAGATTTCCTGATAATTTACTTGACCCCATGTCATCAAAGATGTTCAGTCAAAAAGAAAACAGGGTTTTTGAGGAAAACATTTCAGGATTTTTCTCCATAATGGGTTAATTCCAAATGTAAGTGATCGTTCCTATGCCCTACTCCCTTCAAAGGACAGAGCCCTTGGATATCAGAGTTTAGACTTTTGGGTGAGCAGGGCACGTGCGTGCCATTATGTAGACGTTTCCTCATCTTCAGCTGGCATGTTCCCGTGACAACACAGCATGGTGTCCGTCAACAGATGTCGCTGTTTTAATGACATAAATATATTTTTATTGTTGTTACTGTTGCAAATAAACATACATTTTATATTTATATATATAAATATAAATATATAATATATATATAAGTTTGTATATATTATATAGCAAATATAAAATGTATGTTTATTTGCAACCAAAAAAAAATACCACAAATGCTTGTCTTACACTAGCTCAACTTCATGCATTACATAGTCACATTTGAAAGGTCACACGTGATGGAGGTGGAAGTACCGACCCAGTGTTTATAAAGCGATTGTGCATAGAAAGTCAAACGGACTTTACAAAAAAAGTAAAACAACAATGTCGAATGATTTTGAAGAGGGATTTTTACCTTTAACCGGAGTACAAAGATATAGAACTAACCAAGCATTAGCTTTTTTAGAAAATGACTGTTGCTAGATTGCTTGGCTGGGATCGTGTAGAGCCCTTTAAAGCTGCACTAAAACTTCAGTTTGGACCTTCAACCCATTGATTCCCATGAAAGTCCATTATATGGAGAAAAATCCTGGAATATTTTCCACAAAACCATTTCTTTTCAACTGAAGAAAGAAAGATTTGAACATCTTGGATGAATTCAGGAGTGAACTAATCGTTTAATGCTAGGTGTGAATGGAGCCATAGTGGAATTTTCCCATATCGCTCACCCCCAAGACTATGCCTTTGATGCTATTAATCCCAAGCAATTTACACTAATTGCTGTGATAGTACCATGTGGATAAACCTCAGGCTATGCATTTTGCTGAAGGGCAGAAAGGTGAGAGTGGACTTCATTAACGGCCTTGTCCGTGTTTAAATCACCAGTGATTAAAATGCGTCTTTTGTTTCACCAAACCAGGTCTTAAACTATTACACCAACAGTGCTTCAGTGTAAACAACAAGCTTATTTTTATCATCCTCTTCCCTTCACACAGCACACTCGCCGCCTTTGAGCTTCTGTCCTAATTAGTCGGAATTAAGATGAATGTCTGGCCTTCCCACCATTGATTGCCATTGATCGAACCCTCATCCCAATGCCTCCACCCGCCCAGGGCTCCACCGCACCCAGCACATCATTTATATCAATCCGTACTGTTTTTCCCTTTCTATCACTTTCTCTTACTCTTTACTCTCCCTTTGCAAATGCAGTGCTGTAAAGTGGACTGTATTTGCTCAGTATGCATAGTGGTGGGTGGTGGTTGGGGGCTTGGATAGAGGGGGAACAGTATTGCTACCGGCAGTTCAATTTGTTTCTAAAATTGTGTAGAGGGAAACAAGCTGAATGTGTGTGTCTTTGGGGGATTTTTATATGTGTATGTGTGCTTGTGGTGCGGTTTACCTCCATAAAGATAAGGTGAAGCCTCAAATCATTTTGTCGCCATGTAGTTTATGTTATTCTGTGAATGTCTGGCAGGAGTAAAGGCGGGAGGAAGGATGATGAAATATTAAAGCTCATCTCCTCCTGTTGACATTCAGAGTTAGTGGACTGGGGCTCCCCAAAGTAGCATAGCAGACACACAGAGCCAAAGGCCAGCTATGGATATACTTAGACAGAAATGTGTGTGTGGGTGTATGTGGTTGCCCGAGTGGGTGGATAAATGCAGAACGACTGTGTGTAAAATGAAAAAGAGAGGTCGCTCGCTGGAGAAAGTGATATCATAAACTGATTTAGTCACACATGAGTTGAACATGAATGAAGCCTCAGTGAGAGAGAAGAGGCACAAAACGTGAAATAAAGAATTCGAGGTGTAGACTAAATCACTAACCTATGTTAAAGAACCCATGAAAACTAATGATGTGTGAATATACCCTAGCTCCAAGTTTCTTTAATGTTAGATAGTTTGTTATTTCCAAATTAGATTTCATGGGTATTTTTTATCGGTTAGTTAGATAAATTTTAAATAAAATGCTACTTGTACAATAAAAAAAAATGTGAAAAAAACAAAGAAATCTAATATTTGTTAGAATGTTTCAAGTTTTCATGGTTTCTTTAACATTAGTAAGTCAGATAGCTTTTATTTAGTTTTCCAGTTAGACTATAGCCAACCAATTTTAAAGTACCCCTAAAATCTAAAGCTGGTTAGCTCCAAGGTTTTTAATGTTAGTTTGTTACTACCAAGTTAGGTTTTATGGGTTCTTTAACATTACTTGGGTGAAAAGTAACGTGATGCTAACTAATGTTAAAAGACCCATGAAATCGAACTTGGAGCAATCAAATTACTAAATGTTAGATTTATGGGTTCTTCAACGTTTCTTGGTTTAGAACTAGAAATCTAACTTGGAGCTACATGCTGTTAAGCAACCCATGAAATCTAATGAAGTGTAAACATACCCTTAGTTAGCTCCAAGTTTCTTTAAAGTTAGGTAGTTTGTTCCAAGTTAGATTTAATTGTTTGTTTATTGTCAGTTAGCCTCAGGTTGATTTCTAGTTAAAAATGCTGCTTCTACAAACAACAAAAACAAAACAAAAAACAACAACTGACCTAACAAATTAAATCTAATATTTGTTAGTTACAATTCTTCAAGTTAGATTTCATTTTTTCCATAACATTAGTTAGTCAGCTGGCTTTTAGTTAGTTTTTCCATTGTACTAACTAACCAACACTAAGTAATATTAAAGTGCCACTGAAATCTAATACAGTTAGCTCCAAGGTTTTTTAATGTTAGGTAGTTGTTACTACCAAGATTTTGTGGGTTCTTTAACATTGGTCAGTTATCTCTTAGTTAGAGTTCTAGTTAGACTGACAATCCAGACAGTGTTACAGAACCCATGAAAGACTGCTACAAGTTTGATTTCATGGGTTATTTAACATTACTTGGTAAGTTTATGTAACTAACTTGGAGCTAACTATTGTTAAAGAAATCTAATAAAGTGTAAACGAACCCTTAGTTATTATTAGGTAGTTTGTTAGTTCCAAGTTAGATTTCATTTTTGTTTTGTTTTTATTGTCAGGTAGTTAGCTCCAAGGTAAATTTCTAGTTCAAAATAAAACTAATACTACTTCTACAAAAAATACATAAATGAATAAATAAATACAATTTAAAAACCTAATCTGAATAACCAATGAAATCTAATATTTTATAGTTAGATAGCTTCAAGTTAGATTTCATGGTTTCTCTAACATTAGTTAGTCGTGTAGCTTTTAGTTAGTTTCTAGCTTTTAGTTAGACTAACTAACCGAATAATGTAAAAGTGCCCCTGAAATCTAATGCTGGTTAGCTCCAAGGATCTTTAATGTTCGATAGTTTGTCACTATCAAGTTGGATTTTATGGGTTCTTTAATATTGGTTAGTTAACTCCAAGTTAGAGTTCTTGTTAGACTAACAAACTAGACAATGTTAAAGAACCAATGAAAGATTGTTCCAAGTTCAATTTCATGGGTTCTTTAACAATAGTTAGCTCCAAGTTAGTTAAACTAACTTACCAAGTGAACCCTTAGTTGGCTCCAAGTTTCTATAATATTAGGTAATTGGTTAGGTAATTGGTTAGTTCCAAGTTCCAGTTGTTTTAGTCTTTCTTTCTTTCTCAACATTAGGTACAACTTGTTAGTTCCAAGTTAGATTTGTAAGACCAGATTTGGTTTTTGGCTGGTGGTCAGTGTGTGCAAGTTATACACTAGTGTGCTTCTAAACATTGGCAAAGTCCCACTGGATAAAACACCACATAGGTCACACTGGGAACAAAACAATGGAAGTTCTGTGTCCTTTCACATTTTATTTCACCCTCACTTGTCTCCATTCTTTGATACGGCATTGACACATCCTCAGGGTAATGCAGCCTCTCCAGTGTGAGGTTATGCTGAGCTTTTGTATTGGATATGCAAGAGGAGGATGCTATGCTGTGCTACGCTGCATTATGTGGGCCTTTGTTAATCAGTCACACACAGTTGACTAATTCATGCGGTATACTATCTTCCTCAGTCAGTTGATGCTAAGCTGCACTTTGGCTTTGTTTGTCTCATTTCACCGTGAGCCTAGTGGCCTGACGTGAACTGGGGATAAACTTTTTTTTCCAGGCCTTGAAGCTCCTGTCAAATTTCAGACCGCTTGAGTGTGTCTTTGCGTGTGTGCATAGCCCAGAGGAGCCAGAAGTTGTGGCTAGGTTACATTCTCTCTCTCTCTCTCTCTCTCTCGCTGTCTCCTCATCACCAACTCTCCCCTCGATCTCTCATTTTACCTCCCCCTCTCTCACTTTCTGTTTGACTTCCTCTCCATCTATGCCACCTGCTCTCTGGTCCCGAGATCCTGTTGGCGACAGATTTGTCTTCCACTGGCCTCATGTAACCCGCTGTGAAAAGAGAACCAGCGAGTGATCACTTAAACAAAGTGGGGCTAAAGAAAAAGATAGACAGATATCCAAGTGAGAGATGCTGTAGATAGAAACTGTGTACATTATGAATATGTTTTTATCATTTTATTGATGGATTTTTCAGACATTATTTATAAGATGGGGAATGTTTGGAGTCATACCTGGACAAAATCACATAGTCCTAAATCGCATATTTTCTAATTATGTATTTATTTTGAATAAGTAATTGTTAATTCATTAGGAATTACTAGAGCTGTGCAACTCTGGATGTGTTGCTTCACTACCATTTATGAGTCCACTGCAGAGGATTTATGGGATAGTAAAATGTCCATAGGATGCATACTTTAGAATATAAATGGAAATAGTAGGTTATCCAGATACTTTATGCCTAATTCTATGAATACTGTTTACATACTGTCTTGCCTACTAGCTGGGAAGCCAGTCTGCATATTAGGGGTACAATGATAAATCGTTTCTGTGATTTTATGAGAAACAAACACGGAAACTAGGATGGTAAGGAATTACCAAACAAACAAACAAACAAACAAACAATACTCAGCAATGTGTGGTTGTGAGTGTGCAGCTTAAATAGTCCTCCTAAAGGGGAATGGGTGGAGTCCATAATTGGTTCCTTGGCAGGGGGTATGAAATGGAGTACGCTCTAATTTACTTCAACCTTTTCAAACTTTATGAATTATTATTTTTGGTTTAAGCATGTGTAAGGAACTGGAACTGACTGTATCTCACTTTTATCTCCTGTTCATCTCAGTGGCAGCTGTGGAAAACTTTCAAGGGGGCTAAAGGATGGCAATGATTGGAAAACTTTCAAGGGGGCTAAAGGATGACTTGAAATTATTCAAACTAACATATTATTATTATTATTATTATTATGAACACAATGAATATTAAAGAAATAGTTCACCCAAAAATGAAAATTTCCTCTTGATTTACTCACCCTCAAGCGATCCTAGGTGTATATGACTTTCTCCTTCCAGACGAAAACAGTCGCAGTTGTTTTAAAATGTATCCTGGCTCTTCTAAGCTTTATAATGATGGTGGATAGTGGCTGTTATTTTGAAGCTCCAAAAAGCTCATATATCCGTCGTAAAACTAAACCATATGTCTCCAGGGGGTTAACACATGTCTTCTGAAGCAGATCCATGGGTTTTTATAACAAATATATTTCTATTTTTAAAATTATAAACTCAAATCATTGACTACCGGCAATGGCCGTATGAGCGTTCGCGAGTCGAGATCCAGCTCCTTCAGTGACCTCTGACTCAACGTATGACGTAAGCCGCATTTGTGGTGAGAATAAACAAATGAGGATAAAGCAATACTAAACGCTGGTAACAAATTAAAAGTTGAAAATGAGAAGTAAAAAAAACACAGCCTTATTTGTTTGAACCGGAGTAACGTTACACCAACCAGGAACTTGCAAACGCGCATATGGACGGTTGTTGCCGGAAGTCAGTGATTTGAGTTTATATTTTTAAAAATAGAAATATTTTTGTTATAAAAACCCATGGATCCGCTTCAGAAGACATGTGTTAACCCCCCAGAGGTGTATGGGTTAGTTTTACGATGGATATATGCGCTTTTTGGAGCTTCAAAATAACAGCCACTATCCACCACCATTATAAAGCTAGGAAGAGCCAGAATAAATTTTAAAACAACTCCGACTGTGTTCGTCTGTAAGGAGAAAGTCATATACACCTAGGATCGCTTGAGGGTGAGTAAATCATGGGGAAATTTTCGTTTTTGTGTGAACTATTCCTTTAATGCTGTTATTAATACATTAAAATAATCTAATTTAATTAAAATGCTAAAATGCATAAACCCATTGTACTCGCCTCAATAACTGTTGTTTTTTTCCAGTTTCTGGGGGCTTTGAAAATTTAGTCAGACAATGGAGTCAAAATGTTTGAGGACCATTGAGTTAAATGTTTAGTTCACCTAAAAATTGAAAGTTCTTTCATTAATTACTCACCCTCATGTCGTTCCAAACTGTAAGACCTTCATTCATCTTCAGATATTTTTGATGTAGTCCGAGATCTTTCTGATCTTTCATAGACGGCAACACAATTGACACGTTCAAAGCCCAGAAAAGTTGTCATTGGACATTGTTAAAATAGTCCATGTGACATCAGTGGTTCAACTGTAATGTTATGAAGCTACGAGAATACCTTGTGTGTGCAAACAAAACAAAAATAACAACTTTATTCAACAGTTTGAATGCGGCCTTGGGTGGGTAGACGTGGTCAGTATGATCTCCAGGGGCGTCGCTAGACCCTATTTACTGACCTTTGGCAGGTCAGCCTACTATGATTTCCGGTTTAATTTGCGACACGTCATACGCTAGGTCATGTGTTCTAAAATCGGCTCAAAATATCAAACATGGTTTGATAACCTCAGACTGGATGGAATCAAAATCTGACGCTGTAAAATCGGATCTGTGATCATACACATCACGATTTTCTATCGAATCTGTCAGCTGAAATCGTCAGACTGGCTCTGACTTTCGGCAACTAGCGTCAACTTCTGCAGACTGGAAATAGAACGAAAATCGGGGCAAAAAATCGTGTAGTGTATTCCAGCCTTTAGAAAGCTCTCGGTTTGAGGTTAAGTACACTGAAAAAAATGGACATAACAGGTCTTTGATATTACAAAAATGAATCATGTTTATTCAACACAATTCATTTATGTTTCCGTTGTGAACATAATTTAATTAAGTAGATTTCAATTGTTCAATTAGAGTGGGGCACTCCAGAGCAGATGGTGGCGCTAATGCATCAATGAAGAAGAATGAGAACTGCTGTACACTGCAGAAAGTGATACACCACATTAACTCAATAAAATGGTGTCAACAGGTTCCAAGCAATATTATTAATTAAAGTCAACACATAAGAATTAATTAAAATGAATCAAATGAGAATCTTACAAATTAACCATTCAAAATGAATAAAATTGCACTAAAAATAAGTAAAATGTAAACAAAAAATATTGGTTTCACTGGACAAAAAACAACCCAATAAAAAAAAAAAAACTACACAGCAAAATCCAAGTCAAATAACAAGCAGAATCACCAAAAGACAAAATCAACATTTTTAAGCAACCGTTATAGTGGTGAGTGTTTGCATTAATTGGGATCTTAACATGTATATATTTGAAATTAGATTTTGTTTGGCTTTTGTATCGATGTTAAAACAGACAGACAAGCCAAGAGCAGTAGTCTGCAGGCGTTCATGATTTTGTTTTAACATTATCATTTTTTCATCTACAGTCTAATCTCTGAGTTAATTTCCTGACTATAACAGCCTTGTAAGCCAAAGGCAATCGATTCTGAAATTTCTATCTATTTTGAAAAGATTTCTTTCTGGCAGTTCTGATGTAAAAAAAAAAAAAAACCTTGTTTAGGCACGCAGAGACATCAAGAACCAGTGTATGAATCTCAACAGTGGTGACAAATAGAATATTCAGAAAGACAATTCAGCTCACAATTTATTCATGTGGCAATGCATGATGGGAACCATGGGTGAGTTTTGATTGGCTACAACATGCTGATTTGATGATCACCGTTGTTGAGATTCATCCACTGGTTCTTGATGTCTCTGCGTGCCTAAACAAGGTTTTTTTTTTTTTTTTTAACATCAGAACTGCCAGAAAGAAATCTTTTCAAAATGGATAGAAATTTCAGAATCGATTGTCGTTGGTTTACAAGGCTGTTATAGTCAGGAAATTAACTCAGAGATTAGACTGTAGATGAAAAAAATTATAACGTTAAAATAAAATCATGAACACCTGCAGACTGCTGCTCTTGGCTTGTCTGGCTGTTTTAACATAGATACAACAGACAAACAAAATCTAATATCAAAGATATACATGTTAAGATCCCAATTAATGCAAACACTCACCACTATAACGGTTGCTTAAAAATGTTGATTTTGTCTTTTGGTGATTCTGCTTGTTATTTGACTTGGATTTTGCTGTGTAGTTTTTTTTTTTTTATTGGGTTGTTTTTTGTCCAGTGAAACCAATATTTTTTGTTTACATTTTACTTATTTTTAGTGCAATTTTATTCATTTTGAATGGTTAATTTGTAAGATTCTCATTTGATTCATTTTAATGAATTCTTATGTGTTGACTTTAATTAATAATATTGCTTGGAACCTGTTGACACCATTTTATTGAGTTAATGTGGTGTATCACTTTCTGCAGTGTACAGCAGTTCTCATTCTTCTTCATTGATGCATTAGCGCCACCATCTGCTCCGGAGTGCCCCACTCTAATTGAACAATTGAAATCTACTTAATTAAATTATGTTCACAACGGAAACATAAATGAATTGTGTTGAATAAACATGATTCATTTTTGTAATATCAAAGACCTGTTATGTCCATTTTTTTCAGTGTATTTAATGACAGAATTTTCATTTTTGTGTGAACTATCCCTTTAACAGGGCCACGTTAACCAGCCAAACCTTGACCTCTCGGGATATAAAGTCAAGTCAAGTCCCCTTTATTTATATAGTGCAGTATACAAAACAGTTTGTGTTCCTGAGCCACAATGTTGCAGGTCGGACAAAACAGTGTTACTACTAAAGCATTGTTTTTGTGTTACTACAGTGTTACTATTTCTAAAGTGGTTAATGGATGTAAATCTTAAATTACCCTGTAATTATTCCCTTCTCCCTCGTCCTTTGATTCGCTCCACGTTTTCATCCGGTAGAGCGGAGGATGACTCCAGATGCCTTGTAAATATTACCCAGGGTGTCGTGCTGTGATTGTGCCAGTTCACCGTTATTTTTCTGCTGATGACTCTTTCTCTAATGAGTCTCCGGAGACAGACGGTGATCTGAACCACCCCACTGATACCACAGACAGATAAGAAGAATAGTGCTTAAAACGGTCCTTTCGCTGTAATGGTATGAGTGCATGCACCTGTGTTTGTGTACGTGGGCAGTTGAGAATAATTGCACGTACTTAAAGATTGGTTCAGATGTTAATTAGACCTTACAGACCTCTTCAAAATAATATGTGACATTATTAACTTTTGTTAATGTGTTCATTGCATATACAACATGATGT
This sequence comes from Cirrhinus molitorella, assembly GCA_033026305.1. Lineage (NCBI taxonomy): Eukaryota > Metazoa > Chordata > Actinopteri > Cypriniformes > Cyprinidae > Cirrhinus > Cirrhinus molitorella. The sequence continues at coordinate 32,244,626 of CM065117.1, read as the reverse complement.
TTAGAAAATGGATTGCGCCATAATTATTTGAAAGGAATTATGAAAATGAATGTTCTGTCATCATTTACTCACCCTCATGATGTTCCAAAGTAATATGACCTTTGCATATTGATGGAAAGCAAAAGGTTAAGCAGAATGTTCATGATGAATTTTTAAATCTTTAGGCCTAAAAAAACTAAAAGGTGGTCTAATGCAGTCAAGCTACAAATTCTCGCTTTGCTGCATGTGATAAACACCGTAAAGCTATGTAACACTTCATTACACACAAACACATCTTTAAGAAAAAAGCATGCATGACAACACATTCGGTGTGAATGCAAATGTTAATGCACACAGCAATCAGAAAGATCACAAGATCACAACATGAGCTGTTGACTATAAATTGCTAATAATTCCATAAAATAAATTGTCTTCGTGACAAGGTTATACTGAAGTACAGATCTTGGGGAGCCCGTGTCATTATATTTTGCCAGTTCAGTGATTTGGCCAGAGAGGTGATGTAATTTCCTGAATGATGCTACAGTTCATTTGCTTCCTGTCTGTAGCCCAGAGTGGAAGCTGTGATAATTATATTTCTCAATATCAGGCCAACACAAGCTGAAGTGAGACTTGTTGACACTGCCAGGATGTGAGTGTGTTTCACACTGTGTAGGCTGAGAGATGGAGGGAGGGTCTTCAAAAGGGTGCTTTGAGAGAAAATTCTGGGGTTTGTACAAGTTAAGCTCAATCGACAGCATTTGTGGTATCAGTTGATCACCACCGAAAATAATTTTGGCTTGTCTCCTTTTCTTAAATTGGAAAAAAAGAGGTTGCAATGAGGCACAGTTTTTGGAGGATTTGAAAGCAGAAACATGATTCTTAGAATAGCATTTAATTTATCTGTTAAAATATACATTATTTGTTCTGTAAAGCTGTTTAAATCATGATTTATACAGTTGTTTTAGGGTATGTGATGTTGTTGTAAAATTGGAAATAACCTTACATCAAGTTAGTAAGTAAGGGATAATGTACATCCAGCCGGTTGTTATTGCAGAATTATGCCTAACACACTTATCAGCTGACCTAAGGGCTTTATTTTGCAATAACAACTGGATGTACATTATCCTGCTTATTACACAGTTACTTGCCACAAAACTAAATAATTAGACACAAAATATTGATTTGAGCTGAAATCTTTGAATGCAAAGCTGCTGTACGGAAAGCAGTTGCTAGCAAGTTTAAACTAGACGGCATTTCGCCACATGAAGAATTATGGTGATAAAACACTGATTTAAAATGAAGCTGTTTTAAAGTCTTACCAGTTTGTTAGTTATCTTACAAACCATTATAGTGTACAAAACAATCGTATGAAACATGAGAGTGAAAAATATTTTATTAGCCAACCAAATGCATCCAAGCAACCAAGCTTCCACTAAGAAAAAATGTAACTACAGTTACCCAGATGAGCCCGTGTTACTAGTTTTTACTTTTAGCAGTTGTTTTCGGGGAATAACATACCTCGAAAAGTGTTGACTGGCCAGTCAGAATCAGCCGTGTAATAAGCAATTATATCACATTAAATTTATGTTAACAATAACATGCTTCTTGTTTATGTCTTGTGGCTATACTCTTGAAACGGTGAGTATTTTAATGTTTACAAATTGGCCTCATTCATTTCCCATTCAAGTTCCTCACACAGATATTAAGGGACAAATGGTCATTGATTTTTGTAGTAATGAACATTCCACAACTGGTGTCAGCTTAATGGTAAAGTTCAGCCAAAAATGAAATTCTGTCATTATTTTATCACCCTCATAGAAACCTGTAGGACATTCTTTCCTCCATGGAACACAAAATCAGAGAAATGTCAATGGTCACCAAAATGGTTTGCTTACCAACATGTTTCATAATTCAAAATATTTTTTTGTGTTCCACAGAAGAAAGAAAGTCATACAGGTATAGCACGACATGAGAAAGTGAGTAAATGATGACAGAACGCATCCATCCTAAACTTTTTATATAACATGTTTACATCCATAGGTGTAGTTTACATGTGGGACATGTCACTTTTTTTTAAAAAACATCTCGCGGCACAAACATATCTACCTTACGTTCATTTCTATTCAATAAAATGCAATCTGGTTCTGAAATCCGTTGTTTTTGAAATCACGCTGAATGTTCATTGTGATGTTATTAGTGAAGGAACAAAGTTTTTTGGCTTTTAGTATGAATATGTTACTTTTAAGTTCATATATAAGCTAGTGTGCTTCAAAACAAAGACAAAATTTGCATTTAGAATATATAAGCATTCAAATCAATCTCTAACTTCCACCAATATGGATTAACGATTTTGATGACATCACCCTGCACTTCAACTTCTCTTCAAACTTTGTCCAATCAAATCCTCTCTAAAATCCGAAGCGCCCTGCCCCCTACACTATAAATAAATGCTGAAGCTGCGGTTGAAATCAGTCACGTGATCACAGAATTAGTATTTTCTGTACGGTGAATGGTTCAAACAGTGTAAATATGCTTTCCATTGGGGCGAATAAAGTCTGGTTTCACAGTGTGTCACGCGAACCGCCGCATCTGCTCTGGTCCGGATCAGATAATATGTGTGAAACGGCACAGACCACGAAACATATCCGAATCAATATCAGACCCATTTGAATTCTGCACAGAATGGTATACTTTATAGCAATATGGATGAGATTGTGGCTATCATACACTGTCAGATGCGGCATTACTGAACTCAACAGCTCTGGCCCTAGCTGTGATATAAACGAAACGCTATTGGCTATTTAAAAATGGGGGCGGGACTACTTGAGATGTCCCACCCTGTCTTACTGTTTCAGTTGAAATTACATCTACAACACATAGAATAGCGTGTGGTCAAAGCATCTATTCATTGTCGCTGCTCTTAGTATATGATATTGGGAAAAAATTATACAAAAATGAAACCAATTCACTGTTTAGAAATTCGAAAGTTTACTGCATATCAGTGTATTTATTCACTACCGTGAAGAATCTCCGGCTTAACAAGACATATTATTTTAGTATCTAGTATTTTAGTATAGTGTCAATACATTAACATAAAACAAATTTACGCCACTGTTTACATCTGTAGACATACACCTCTCATATTTAAAGCCCAGATGTTTCAGGCAGAGAATCCACTGAATTCTGAATAATCATTTGTTGTCGTCTGGCAGTCACAGCTTTGTATAAACAGAGTTGGAGATGTGTCCCTCCAGGGGGGTCAGGAGGGCCGCTCTCTCGCGATCTGCCAGTGAAAGTCCCTGCGAGTGTAGTGTCAGGAAAATCTTGCTTACACTGAAAGGTTTTCGTGCGTGTGGATTTGAGGGAGAAAAAGGGGTCAGAACAGTACCCTTGACAGTGATGTGATGAGGGTGACAGCCCCACTTTACTGGACTCACACACACTCTCTGATATATTTCTCTTTTCACAACTTTCGCGCTCTGATTGGGCCGGTCTCAGTGGGTATCGATGTCAGTTGAGGCTGATTAAAATAGACGATGCTTATCATACTGTGGTATTGCCTTGTAATTTATGTCTGATTGCTTGCAATCTCCGTCAATCTATCTTTCCCATCATTACTGTCTCTATGTGTTTTTAATCTTTGCAGTTCACCCTTGGCTCTGCACATTAATAATCATCTCCGTATGTGTGTGCGTTAAGCAGGTCTGCTCATATGGCTGGATGAATGCTGATATGCATGATGTGAGCAAGATGTATTCATATAAGAGTCTGACATTGACATAGTTATTCAAATTCATGCTAAACAACAGTCTAAACACCCTCAAGACTTAAAAACAGTTGTGCACCTTTTTTCTATTCGTGTGGGAGACCATCAAGACAATGTTTAGGTTATATTTCACTCAACCAAACAAGGAAATAGGAAATTATCTTTTGCTTAAAGAAAATGTCTATTGACATGTATAACATATTCTCAGTGTCATAATGAGAAAAAAAGTTTCAATTAAAAGATAACGCATTTATGCTGAAACATCTCTATATATACACACACATGCATTTTACTAAAAGTGAAACATTGAAACGTCAAGGCACATTATGGTAATGATAACTAGGGGGTAGAATATGCCTAACTGACTTAAATTATGTCAAAATGCAAAATAGCTTAATGTTCCTAAATGTATTCTTCATTTTCTTTTCTTATGATTTTGGGGTGAAATATGACCCAGATGTTTCTTGACAGGCTTTGTGAGACTCACCCATGTGTAAGTGTGCATCCGTATTGCTCTGTATACCATCTTACGAGAACAGCGCGTTAGGGTTTTAAGAAACCAGTGGCACGCTCTGCTACCGTCCGCTTGCAGAGTGTCGGGATAAAGTGTTTGAGACATTGGGTGAATGAGTTTGATCCTGGTCCCTCGCTGCTCTGATCTCTCTCTATCTGTAGCGGCAGGCCTGGCTAATGGAAGCCGACCTCTGAACATGTCACCTATCTACTTCCATTCACGCTGGTGTGGCCAGGGAATGGATCTTAATTTACCCTTGTGTCCCCTCCTGTGTCCTCTCTATACCAGCGCTGGCACAAGCCTTGCCATGCTATTTTAAGGACCACAAACCATTTAGACAATTGTAGGGTTACAAGAATAGTTCTTCCAAAAATGAAAAATCTGCTATCATTTACACAGCCTCGTGTTGTTCTGAATCTCTGTGACTGACTTCTTTCTGTGAAGCACACAATAAGAAATGGTGTTACTTACAGTTAATGAGCAATTTTTACAACAAAACAGTAGCATAAAAAACTTGTTTAAGTTTCTGAAGTCATATGATAGCTTTGTGCAAAAATTTTGGTCTAGCAAATTACTAGTTATGTTGTATTTCATCTCATTTTTCGGTCACACTTTATTTTAAGGTCCAATTCTTGCTATTAACAAACCATTAAAGGGTTGGTATATCCATAAATTATATTCTGTCATTAATTACTCGCCCTCATGTTGTTCCAAACCTGTAAGTGAAAATAAGTTGCGAAATACCTACAAAGTATATATAACTGCAGTTTCCAACAGAAATGAACACTATGGCTGTAAAACAGCGAGCACTTGTAACTGTTTTCATACACAGTTATGATTACAGCTCCATATGTTTCACTTTCCGGATGTAACAAGCTTGCTCGATAGCTCAGATGGCACAAAATTGGACTTGAGATGTGGGATCCTTGGGTACGAATCCCGTGAAAATCATACCTCACGATGAAAGACCTGAAAGATGAGAGACCAAAAAACAAGCCAAAACTGCATGATGATGTGATTTGTGTTTTTATGTCACATTCCCTTTTGTTCAAATTATTGGGTAGGTTTAGGTGTGGTGCAAATGGTACCTTTTTTTTTTAAAACGTTTTCGTCATGACATCAGATTGTTTTATGAAGCTACAACAATATATTTTTGTGCAAAGGAAACAAAAATAACGACTTTATTTAACAATTTCATGTCTTTACTAGCTTTCTAGGCCTTGAACATGAACAGTTGCATTGCTGTCTACGCAGGATCAGAAAGCTTAATTTGTGTTCCAAAGATGAACGAAGGTCTTAAGGGTTTGGCAGAATTTTCATTTTTGGGTGAACTAACCCTTTAATTATTACTTTTGCCCCAATAAACTCCTAATTTGCTGCTTATTAACAGTTAGTAAGGTAGTTGTTAAGTTTAGGTATTGGGTAGGATTAGGAATATGGTCATGCAGCTTTATAAGTATTAATAATAAGTATTAATAATCAGCAAATATATTAATAATACACTGTGAAAAACAGTTTAAGTCAACTTAAAATAATTTGTTACCTGGCTGCCTTAACATTTTAAGTTCAGTCAACTCAAGGAAGTTTAGTCAACTTGAAATGTTAAGTTGTACTAAGTGACAACTTGGATATTTGAGTTGATTCAACTTAACATTTTAAGGCAGTCAGGTGACAAATTATTCTAAGTTGACTCAGCAAATTGTGTGTTTTATTTTTTACAGTGTTAATAAGTGACAGGTTAATAGTAAGAACTGGTCCCTATACTAGTGTTACCTATTTTTCACCTCAACACTCTTAAAAACAAATGTTCTAAAATTAAAACAGCGATGCTATAGAAGAAAAGTTCTGGGTTCCCCAAAGATTCAGTCAACAGTTCTTAAAAGAATCATTTTTTCTTTGTGTGAAGAATATTTGAATGGTAATAAAACGACCCCCCTTTTTCAAGATGTACCTTTTGGAGAAAGTCTTTTTGAAAACCAAATTTTCTTCTTTTTCTTCTTTTATTTTATTCTTTTTTCTTAAATTATTTTCATTTGTTTTGAAAGTATGGTAAATATTAAAAAATATACACTTTTTGATATACCATACCAACATTTAATTAACAGTAAAAGTAAAATCTTATTGTAGTCTTCAAATCTGGGTACTGTCTTACGTTTTAAAATCACTTACAGAGAAAGTTTGGTTACATCAGGCTAACATGACAGTCAAGACTCATGTTGCTGTAAGCTTTTCTTTTTCTTTTGTTTTAGTCGCGTTGTTCTGACATAACCGACAAAACATTACATTACGTATTTCTTGGCACACTTGTTTTATGCTGATTTGGCGCCACCTATAGTTGTGGGTGTATTATTAACGTCAAAGTCTAGACCTGAATATAAGACGAATGTGTTTTTTCAGATGTATTTCCAAGAAATAAACCTTGTCTTATATTCAGCTCAATACGGTATTAAGAGCCTTTTGTGTAGATGAAACGTTTTTCATAGAACCATCAAACTGATATTTTTAAGTGAGGTGTTATTTGCTGTAGATCGAGATTGTTGAGTCAGCGAGTTGAACTTGATAACTAGATCAGTCTGAATCATTCAGACTGGTTTTGTGGATCAGCTGATTCACTGAATGATCCAAGTTTAAAAGGATGATTCATTCACGAATACCACATATCTGCTCTTTCAAAGAGAGCTTGGGATAATGTCAATGGTCTGTAAATAAAAACAACTTAAATTCCAGTCTCTTAATGCAACAGTGTCTGCTGGTGTTGGTCAGCATCTTTAAAGTGCATTGTGAATTAGCTCTTAGTCACTTAAAATTACACTTTTGAAACTCTGCAGTTTGTCTTCATTCATACAAATCCTCTCCCTTTTGTGAGCTAGCTATTCCTTTAAGAAAACCTGATAAATTAAAGAGAAAAGGACGTAATACCAGTTAGGATAATGTCAAGAGCTCATATGGTGGTCTTTTTTGATGTTTTTAAATAGTTGATACTTCGACTGAATGAGGCAGTGTTGTATAGACACGTTGTGTGGTCAAGATGGTAAGCCTGCACATTTGAGAAA